>OZ018315.1:2805144-3127472 GCA_963969455.1 Arge pagana
ATTTTGATTTGCTCATTGCAAATAGAAAGTGCATTTTAATACATCGCGTCGCCACTTCGATGTTGTTTTTTTCACTCTTATAAATACGAACAGTTTTTAAACTATTTAATATGAAATGATACGACAATGATAATATTATTTTTTTAATATTTTATAAATTCGAGCATTGTCTTCGTGTTATCTGTGCCAAGGTCATTTCTGCTCACCCATCATGTACGTCGAATTACGTATCTTTTTTGATTTCCAAGCGATCTCAGCCAAACGTGGTAGATAATACTTTTTGGGCTCGCTGAATATGAATCTGGCATTAGAATTGCTTTCCAAATTCAATATGGCGCATCCAAAATGGCGGACAAACATTAAAATGGCATCAACGTTGCTGAAATTGGGTATCTGGGGTTTTTTTCGGTCGCTGAATCCGAATCTGGCGTTGGAACGGTGAAAATCGGTACGGCAGACTAAAAATTATTGAAAAAATAAATTAAAATACGAAACTGGCGTAATTCGAAGTTTTTAAAGTTGAAATTATTATTCTAAATTACGTTACATAAAACTATCGCTAGTTTCCTCGCCACAAAAAATAGCTTCGTCATGCTGCGTTTCTACCAGTTTTCACGATTCTACGCGACACCGTAAATTTTGTAGGAAAGTTCAATTCTTGAAAAACGCGTAAAAATGTTCGCAGCGCAAAATTCATTGAAATTGCTCTGCCTCGTGCAGTTTCCATTTTTCTTCCTTTTTTCCCCCCCTACAATATTTCCAGATTTTCCACACCCAACGTGTGGAGTTTGCTCGCGATAATTAAGTCCTCGCGTCCCATCTCGTCGCGTTGCTTCTGCGAACTTGGTTTTTCGAAAGAGAAATTCCGCCGGCAAGATTTACTAGCCAACAAAGTTGTCGATACGCCGAACGTAGCGAAGGTGAGAAAAGTTGGAATAACTTTCGAAACAGGGTCAACGTTGCCCGTGCATCTGATCATCTACACTTCGACTCAAAAAACAAACAAACTTCCTCGTTTCCGAAAACCGTGAAATTTGTCGTTCAATTTTTCTCCTTCTCCCGGACAGAAAATAACTCCTGATTTCGAAATTCCCGAAACAAACACGATTGCACGTTTTGCACGCAAAAACCATTCAGCTCCACCGTCTAAAAACCTGCGAGTTTCTCGGATTGCCAAGTTTTTATCTTTTCTGCGATTACATCAGCGTGGCTCAATCGTAAACCAGCAATTATTTCCTTCAACAAACAACTTCTTCTCAAAACTTTATGCCACTATTTCCGTATTTTTCAACAATTTTTATTTTCTTAATTTTTTTTACATTTTATCTTTTCTCTCAAAATTTATATTCCCCTGCGTGGCGGAATTCGCGCACGCGAAAAATCACGGCGTACCCACTCGAATGTTTTCCATTATTCAGATTTTCCACACCTCCCTTGTTTTTCACTCGTCCGAGCAAGCGAATAATATAATCCCCGTCAGCTGTACGTTTCGAAATAATTCTCATTCACTTCCACGCGCTTCTTGCACGCGCGACCACGATCCTGTTCCGCTTTTTTTTCTGAAAAATCCTTGATTCTACGCTTCGCAAAGAAATTTAAAAAAATACCCAAAAGTAATAATAATAATAATAACAACATTTTAATCTCTCTTATTTGCATCTCATTTGCAATGAGCATATATATATATATATATATATATATATATATATATATATATATATATATAAAGTATATTAACCCCGCAGCGAAACAGGGAAACCATTCGATAGGACAGCTATTGGCCAAGATGTCGTGGCACATTGATGTTGAAAAAACCGCTGGGTTGATATTTTTCTTTCTTTTAATTCTCTCTAATTCCCCTGATTTTTGATTTTTTAAATTAAAAAAAAAAAAAAAATTCCACCGAATCCCATATCGATCGACGCTCTTTCATCGGGTATATAACGAACTTTGTTGCGAGACGGACGACTGTGAGAGGTTGAAAATGAAATTGTCCCGTTTCACGCGATGCTCTCAGAACGTTCAAAGTCCTGAAAATTATTGCCCGAACAAAGTCGAGCGAGAAAAGTAGAAAAGAGTTGATATCGCTGACTTTTCTCCGCCACAGTAAAACGAATAGCGACCAACGATCCAACGAAACGTACTTTAATTAGCTGCATGCATAGTGCCAAATCGGTACCTATTCACCTATTTATTTGCCTATTTATTCGCCTATTTATTTACCTATTTATTTGCCTATTTATTTGCCTAATTATTAGCCCAGTTATTTACCCAGTTATCAACCCAGTTATTTACCCAGTTATTTACCCAGTCATTTACCGAGTTATTTACCTAGTTATCTACCTATTTATTTATTTATTATTCGTTCATTTATTTGAAATATTTATATTATAAATAATTCTTGGAAACGCTGAAAAATTTAATAGTAAGCAAAATTTACTTATAAAATTTTCATACGTCTTTAGATTATTTATAATTTCTCTTATTAAGTGGGACAAAATGCCTTTTTTAATTTTATTTTTATAGATTCTTTGTTACTAAAAAATCCAACTCGGTCGCAAGATTGTTAAAAGTCCCGATCGCTTTCATAAAACTACTATTATTCTTAGTAATACTAATTGCATTTGACGCACTCGAAAGAGAAACTTTGCTCTAGGTTTAAAGGGTTTTTATCAGCAATAAATGGCTTTTCCTTTATCCGGGGAAAACTATGTGGTGTTTTTTCCGAACAGCAATACGTATTTTTTTTATTTTTTTTTTGTTCGTTCGATAGGTGTTTTGACGATCCGCCGGAGGACACTTGGTACGACTTGCACGCGTGTAATCTAGCTTGGTTCGTACTTCTGAAGGAACAAGAACTCGTAAATTCGGTACGATTAAAAGTGAACCGAAGCTACGGCAGCTTGTAACAATTTCAATTTTATAGTCTCCTTGTCTCCAATCTTCGTAAAGCAGGAAATGGGAAAATCTAGAAAGAGGATGGTCCTGGCGCTTCCATAAGGCGTTAAAGGTTCTTCTTTACGAGCTACTTTCGTAATTCTATTGGATAACTGAAAGTTGTACGAGATTTCAACGAATGGTTTAAATTTCCTTCCGTCGATTCCTATTCCCGGCGTCGAGTACACTTTCTGGCTCGAAATTTTCAAAATCGGTCCCTCCAGAAGCCAATAATAATATAAACAATAAGTGAACAATAATAATAATAATAAGAATAATAATAATAAAAATAATAAGAATAATTATTAATAAATAAATCCCTTAAAGTGCTATTTCAAATTTGAAACTGAGAAATTCAAGATGGCGGATCCAATATGGCGGGCCAAAAATGAAAAAAAAAAATCCAAACGTGTCATTTTCCCGCGCATTTAGTGTGGTCAACCAGCTTGAAATTTGAACATTCAATAACAGGTTTACTACGCATTTAATTTAAACGATTATCAGAGTTTTGAAATTTGCTGAAAATATCGCAACTATCTCGAACAAATTGCAAACTCGTTCCGACCCAAGTACACGTATGTATCGCTGGAATTTCCGGGGGGTACGTGCCGAATCGAAGTGCGTATTCCGATTACACTCCTGAATCCGACAGTTTTTTCGAGCTATTTCACATCCGCTTGTTCTCTCCGCCTCTGAAAATTTCATTGAAATTGAGCAAATCGTTCACCTGGAAATACGCGCCTGGTTTCCCTTTGAACTCGTCTAATCTCACGAGGCTGCCCGTTGACAGGCGACCAGGACGTGGCCATTGGACTGTTCGGGTAATCATGGTAATCGATAAAAATTATCTCCGAACTACCACAGCCTTGCCGCTTGGCCGCAGGCAATCCATCCGCATACCCACCTCGAACACGGCGGACCAGCCCCAAACACCCGTCTACTACAACGCGCCTCCTAGTCGGGTTGTTGCGCTCCCGGGGCGAAAAAAAAAGAAAAAAAAAGACCTCGATGCTGAAGAAAACTGCAGCGTTATTCCAGGATGTACCACGCCAAACTCCCGAAAAATTCTTTGCCACGTTATAATTTCCAAGTGTACAAAGAATTGTGAATCTTGGAGATGCGATAATTTGTCGAAAGCAATTTTCCGCTTTCGAATTTCACCACCACATAACGTCACGCGGGAGGGCTCGATTCGGCACAAAGTGTGCTCGCGAACGTGTGATGAAACGAACGATTGATATGCAGCGAAACGTAACCGTCCGGTCTGGACTTGAACCGCGGCGTTATTATTTGTCCCTGGAATTCAGTCGCGTCTCAACTAGATGAAACGATTCCTAACAAAGACTTGAACCGCGTTCAATAAATTCTTGTCTCTCGCTCTCGGCGAAGGTCTGTTTGCTTCTCTCGCATTTGCCTCGCGTCCGACCGAAATTTCTCATAACAATGTTACGATCTCGCAATCATCGTTTCTGGTTCGAATTAACCGCCGAGAAAGTCGAAAAGGCACCACTCGATATTCACAAATCCAAATCCAGACTCTGAGATTTTTTTTCTCAACTGTGTGTTTCCACAACTTTTTTTCATACCGCTATTCCAAAGACAGTCCGTTCGTGTCGATAACGTAACATAGCTCGATGTAAAAAAAATACTACTCTATTATATTGTATAATACATAAAACACTACTGTATTTTACAGTATAATACACAAAACACTACTGTATTATACTGTATAATACACAAAACACTACTGTATTATACTGTATATTACACAAAAGCCTACTGTATTTTACAGTATAATACACAAAACACGACAGTATTATACTGTATATTACACAAAACACTACTGTATTATACTGTATATTACACAAAACACTACTGTATTATACTGTATGATACATAAAATACTACAGTATTGTACTGTACGATACATAAAATATTACAGTATTATACTGTACAATAAATAAAATTCTACAGTATTATACTGTATATTACTGTATATTACAGTATGTTACAGATAGTAATGTAATATACAATGGACATTTTAGTGTGTTAAAAAATGATATTGAAGGTTCGTTCTCGCACGACTGCGATATGTGCTTGGTGGTGTGCTCAGCGTTGCGTGAACATCGAGCGACCACGTGCGCTTGGGTGTATCATGCTACGAGTATATGGACCGAGCATAGCTTGTTTCCAGATCACTATTCGCACATCGATACTCGTTATGGGAAACCGAGCAGAAAAGTCTGGTTCTGCTACTTTCTCTGGGTGTGTAAAACGCCTGTACCGAGCGTTGCTCTCGAAAAGCCAGATTTTTTCGTCGTAGATCACACGCACGATTCATCCGCGGTTAGGCAGAACTCCTAGCGTCACATTTTTGGCAAATCAATTTCTTTTTTTTTCCAACTAATTTTTTCGTTGTTGCATATCGCGACAGTTTCTATCTTCAAGAATAACGCGCTTAAAGGTGAAGTGCGGATCTCAAATAGTTTCAAAGTTACAAATCATCCCATAGATATAAGAAGAAAAAAATCAAAACTCATGATTTTCCCAAGCTTCTCTTCTGATGCTCTACTCTTTAATAGCCAGAATTTCCGCACTTGGCGTGGTCAATCGTCTCGAAATTTTAACACCCCGTTTATTATGCACTCTTAAACAGTTCTTAAAATATGGCAACTATTTTAAACAAAGTTTAACTGTCAGGACAGGTAAAAGCAGTACCAATAACGCTGCTGCAAATAAGTAGTCCATGCCACGCGACAAAAAACTAAATACTCCTCAGGGTCATACCACCATTTCTCATTTGTTGCTCAGACAGAGTTATTCCTTCTATTTTCAACCCGCAGTCTTGCAAAGTCTTTAAAAAAATCACCGCGTTGCCAGTTGCATCGATGTCGGAATTTAGACTAATTCGTACGACGCCATTTAACCGATTTGTTACTACCTCTGCGACAATTACGACTCCGCGTCGTAATGCTAACACTTTCTTGATAGATCGTTACACTGTTCGCTTTTTCACTTCAGTATAAACACTTCCTTTTATTTATTATTACTATTATTATTATTATTGTCATTACTATTATTATTATTGCTGTCATTACTTGTTGTTCTTATTGACATATCCTAAATAAACTTGAAAGAAACCTGAGAATAAAAATTGCGAGTTAGTCCAGTCGGTTATTCGTTGTCGTAAAGTTGGCATTGAAATGGTAGTTTTTTTGGTTCAATAAGAGCAAAAAGTTGCCACATTACACTGGTGCGCGTGCACTCGAGCGTGGCTTTTCAAGGGTATAGAAATATAATAAGGAATTAGAATCGTGCGTAGTTAAATTGGAGCCCCTTCTACTGTTCGAGCAACGTCCAGGCTTTCCGCAAATAACAGGTTCCGCATCGATGGTCGATATGCGCGCGGGAGAAAAAATGACGAAGGAGATTCTCCGCCAAACTTTCAATTTCAGGTAGAAACTAAATAGGTAGCTTCGTACTTCCCGTGCCCAAGAATCACCATGGCCATCAGCATTCGGTAAAAAATCGTCGTTAGTCCTACGTAAACGTTTTCATTTTTCGTATCCCGCGCTCAATTTACATCTCGTCATCTCGCGCTATTTTTTCCAATCGCCTCGAAAACGTGCTCCAAAATTTTGATAATATCTACATACAAATTCACACAAGGTCTCTCGTCTAAAACAGTTGTATAGGCTTTTCTATACAAATTTTAAAACATTTTATACAAATTTTATCAGTATTTGTACAAAATATTTTTTATATCATTCACGTGGCACTTTTTTTTTTAATTCGATCGAAAAGCCAAAGCAGAGCGAGCGACAGATAATCCGCGCAGTTACAATCGCTGCGTCGATTTCATTGTGCTTTCTTATCCTCGGGCGCGGGTGTGGCAAATTTCTATGTTATTCGCGTCGATTGTTCCTCCGACCGATGACATAATTTGTCCGCCGTATCGCGGTATCCCATTCTCATCTCGTTCCGGGGCACGAATCGTGTTCAAGAATCGTTCGAGGACGAATCGCGGAGCAGAATTTCCGCGAAGTTGGAGTCTCGCAAAAAATATCATCGCGTTTCACCGAAGCCTCGGATATCACGAGAAATCCAATTACCGAGCTCGCAGGTAGGAACGGGAGTGAGGGCGGCGGGGTTCACCTTTCGTTTTTAGTTTTTGACTCCGTCTTCGCCTCGCCGAAAGGAAAACAAAAAGTGAAGGTTGAAGTTCTCGATCAGTTTGAAATGATCGCACGGTTTTCTCGGCTTCTGCGAAGGCTTTTTCTTTGGTTGCCTTAGCAACGATCAAATTCCTCGCGACGCAACTTACCTTTCAGTTCTTTGCGCTCGCTCTCTCTCTCTCTCTCTCTCTCGATCTTTCTCTTTCTCTTCTTCCAATAACTTTATTTTTCTACGCAATCTCTCGACACGCGACTCTACTACTCGTATTTCTACTCGAGCTCTGAGAAAATAACGCGAGTTTTAATCCACCTCTCGCAATTTCGAGTCGAGCAGACGCCACATCATATATATACGTGTCACCGTATTAATATATACCTATATAAATAAATATGAATAATATACGTAAATACATATAACGCATCTCGTTAACTTATACAATATTTATAAATATTATTTTCCAATTCCGTATAAATCATTGGATTTTACAAACAATTTTTCACGCTAAATAAATTATTTACTTCCCGTTTTTTTATCCGCAAATAATTTATTTCACAAACAATTTGTAACGGTAAATAAACTATTTATTTCCCGTTTTTTTCAACTATAAAAAATCGAATTTCGTAGACAATTTTCAACGATAAAGAAATTATTTATTTTTTGTTTTTTGCGTCTGTAGATAATTTATTTTTTAAACAATTTTTAACGGTAAATATACTATTTATTTCCCGTTTTTTTCAACCATAATAAATTAAATTTTTTGGACAATTTTTAACGATAAAGAAACCATTTATTTTTTATTTTTTGTGGCTGTAGATAATTTATTTTTTAAACAAGTTTTAACGGTAAATAAACTATTTATTTCCCTTTTTTTCAACTATAATAAATCGAATTTCGTAGACAATTTTTAACGATAAAGAAATTATTTATTTTTCGTTTTTTGGGTCTGTAGATAATTTATTTTTTAAACAATTTTTAACGGTAAACAATTTACTTACCAGCTGATAGAAGAATCTCGGCAAATAAGAATATGAACAGTATTAGAAAATATTTGATAACAGTCATGATATCGACGTCGGAAGAAAACAAGATATATATAGATATATGTATAGTGGATCACTTTGTAAAATTTCCGCACATCTTTCACCAAAATGTTCGAGTTATCGCTGGCCTGAATAACGATCGGCGACGATTTGTTGTGTTTTTTTGGGGATTTTTTTTCTCGAAACTTTCAACCGACAATATTCGATCGTTGGGTACTTCGGTGGTATCGGTTGAGCACGACTCGTGCCCGGTTGCGGACTGCAGGAACGAGCAACGCTGAACCAACCGTTCGCTCATCGGTAGCCAGCAAAGAGCGGAGGGATACGAGGAGACTGTTGTGGCCTCCGATATTGCCACATTCGAGTATGCACGACGTCTCCAATGGCACCGATTTTTCCATTCCCCAAAAACCGATCGGATTTCTTTATTCTCGAAGCAACGATGGAATTTTTTTTAATTTTTTTTTTTTTTTTTTTTTAACCACTAAAATTTGTATTCCCGTTTTAAAAACATGTTCGAGTTTAGTTTGGATTTATAAAGTGTCGCGGATTTTTTGGTGGGCTCGCCGATATTAGCGAATTCGTTGATCTTTGTCACGTGCAATGAGCAATGGGATATTGGACCTTTCATATCGCGATAACGGCACGTCGTACGGATTCGATCGAGACGTGTTTTTGTAGAGAATCGAACGCTCTACAAAAAAGGTCTCTTACGCTTTTTCGATAAACGTGACCCTTCGAATGATATTCGAGTTCCAAATTCGAAATGGGTGAAAATTCATCGTTTTTTTAATATTAAAGGAAAATTATCGACTCTATCCAGAAATATCACTTGACTTTTTTGTAGATCATTAAATTTACTACATACATTGTCTGATTTATAATTAATAAATGTTAATACGTAGCTGTTTAGGCTTTAAAAATTCATGTTTATCAAAAAAAAATTCCTAACGAGCGAATACTAATTGTAATATCCACGAAAAGAGAGAGATAAAATACCCACGAGTAACAGATGGTTTTTTATTCCCTATAAAAATATTTTTGACCACATTTTTTGTAAATAACTATATTTTTTTTACAAATAGTTGATAGCTCATTACAGAGTGAGCTTTGAACTTTAATATCTCTCGAATGACTATGTTTACAAGAAAATTGCAAGAGACCTTTTTTGTAGAGCGTTCAATTCTCTACAAAAATATGTCCCGCCCAAATCTGTGCGACGTGCCATCGTCGAGCTATAAAATGCCAAGTATAAAAACCTTTTTTTACGTGTTATTTACCATGGAAAATGCACCTCTAGATATAAATCTCAACAACTCAAATCTCAACAGACTTCTAATTTCACCTTTCCCAAAGCGTACGACCTGTTCGTGGATGAAAAAAAAAAAACTTTTCAAAAAATGACGCACCCTGCATAGACATCATTTCTTCGTACGTGTCGTACGCGACATTTGGATTATTCGCCGGCAAATTTGTAACCTTTTTAAGATTTGTTTTAAACAGTCGGGTTTAATTGCCGGCGCGTCTTGACCCAGTTGCAAGGAACGTACGATGGCCTCCCCACTCACTCACACCTACTCATCGTACGCGTGCGTACACTACACGTGTCTTGTTCCGTTCCGGCATCTTTCGCTGCCTCGTCTCGGCATACCTGCCTTGCTGTAATCCCATCTACTATTCCCTACCGACTCACGTTCTTATTGTGATACCGCTTTCGACACGGTCTGTCTACGAGCATGAGCGCGAGGACGAGGAGGAGTGCGACGCCGAGTCCCCAGAGCTAACAAGCGGAGGAACAAAATCTGGCACTAAATAAGAAAGCACTGTAAACCACTCGAACTCGATGATCGAGTACGTCTGAGGAGACGTGTCTCAAAACTCGCCGCGAATCTCTTAGCTCTTCGATTATTATTATTGTTATTGTTAATTAGTAATTTAATTCATCTGAAGCCAGATAGTTACAGGCTTCTGAAAACGACAATTCACAGCGAACGTAAACTATCGTACATTATCAATTATTCTTAATCATTAATGCGCAATTTTTTCAAAGCTATACGCAAAACCGCGCCGCAGAGGTGGGCATAATCACGTGCACAAACGTGAATACGAATACGAATAAATTCATATTCGCACTTTTTTATGTATTTCACCAAAATTCACATTTGTTAAATGGATGTCACTGGAATTCACGTCCAACCTTTTCATTCTCAAACTCGACTTCAATCGAATTCATACAAAATACAAAATAGATTGCTTCTTCCAAATTATTGGACTACCATAGAGCGATGAATATGTTCAACATGTTCAGTGAAATTCATGGGATTTTCGAAGAAAAAAAGCGATTCGCGCCGAAATTCGTAAAGTAAATGACTATACCAGTGGAATTCATTAAAAGAATGTGAATGTCATTGAAACTCGTATTTAAAAATGCGAATTTAAGTGAAATTCATAAAAAATGTGAATTCCAGTCAAATTCATAAAAAAAATGTGAATAGCAATTTATTCGTATTCGTATTCATATGCCCATCTCTGTCGCGTGATTTTATTATTATATTCTTATTTTATTATTATACTATTTCGATCCATTAATTCGCACAGTGAAGGTACGCCGATAAACATCACATGTATACATTTTCATACGTGCTTCATATTGCTTTAACGCAATAATTATTATTTATTTTATTATTATCATTATCATTATCATTATTATTATTATTATTATCAATATTAATATTATCGATATTATTATTATCGTTTTTATTATTATTTATTTATTTATGTATGTCTAACCAGAGTCACAGGGATACGCGTAGGTTGACTACATCCTGAAGAGGTGCACATGGCACCTGTGATAAAACGTTAAAAAAAATTACAAAAAATAGACTTAATTTTGAATAAATTTGGTAGTAATATAATTGGTATTCAACAATTGGTATTCCTATTATTATGCCTCTATCTTATTATTATTATTAATGAGTAATTTTTTCAAGGCTACACGCGTACCGTGTGGTTTTAGTATTACGTGATCATTATATTATTATTTCGACCAGATGATTCGCACGGTAGATAATAATGTAATAAAGGCACGCCGATAAACATCACCGATCGGTATACCGATTTCCCTATGTATTCGCTTGTACCGAACTGACTATCGGACGTAATCGGTAGCCGGAGCAAAAATCCTTGCCCTCAATTTTACGGATGTAGAATTGTAGTGGATTCTGTATGCGAGGCTTGATACACAAAATTTACGGAGTGGAAGACTTTTTCCTCTGTAAGCTCCACGTTTTTTTCATACGCCCGGTTGATTTTTAGAGGATCATCACAGTGTGAATCGCGATTTTTTTTAATTTGAAAAAAATAAATAATAGGAAGATTAAAAAAATTGAGAGATTACATAGCCAGATAAGGAGTAACGTGAAGAAGTTTCTGTGAAAATTCCAAACCAATAGCTTGAAAAGTCTTCCTGTGGGAGTGGCAGCAGGTTTCAAAAAACACCACGATCGGAGCTGTAAAAATAAATTTTTTGATTATTCCCTGATATTTGTTTCTCAAAGTCCACATTTTGTTGATAGTAATCCCACGAACACTTGGCGTTCTCTGAACATAGTCTCATGCATTTTTTGTATTATTTTTCAGAAATTAAAAAGCCATGACCTGTTCGAGCAGGAGATATCGAACATCGAAGCTGCGGAGGCGGCTATCAGTCAAAACTTTGTGCACTTGCACGGCATGCTTCAGTGTCTCGAGGAACGCTTGGTCAGTCGATTGCAAGAACAAAGATCTGCGATGACGAGCAACATCGATGTGATTACGCTGCAAACAAAAGAACAGATCAACGCGATGAAATCTGCAATAGCGGTGAGTCTTGGTGAATGGTAGAAAAATGTATTCATATAATGCTGTTTATAGCTTTATCATGTTATGTTTATAATTTTTCATACTGTTTTTCATGCAGCTAGCTAATGCAGCGAGAGAAGGTTTCTCAACAGCGGATATAGCGTGGGTTGTCGAACAGGTAGAAGAGGTTGCAGATGCCCCGTGCCACCTGGTATACAGTCCAGCTACGGAGAACACGATCAAGTAAGAAATACCCTACTAGTTCGTATAGATAGATAATTGAACAGAGTAGCTAAATTAGAATATACAATTGGTTCGCTCGCAGGTTCACCGTTGACGATTCGCTGCTGGAATCTCTGCAAAACCACTGCGACATACGAGTACCGGAGGTTTCTAATTATACTTTATTAACGACTGCGGAACTTCCTGAAAATTATCAAATGGAAGTTATCAATCCCGACCAAATACAGAGTAATAAAACCATCCCACTGTCATCTCGTCGAAGCTCTTTACTTCGAGTAGTCAACTCTTCTAACAGACTTATTTTTCCAACGACAGAGCCATTGCCGATCGCAGAGAAAATACCCAGCCCTGCACCGACAAAATTGCTGGTAGAACGTACCGATCCTTCGACAGGCAAAACCGAAAGCACGGCACTCGTCGAAGGTGCGTACAGCAACCTTGCTCGAGATTCTCGTGCTGGTGGCAAAGTAATTTTACCCTCTTATCGTTCAAGGAACCCAAAAATCTGTTACGGTCTGTCACATCAACAACCCTTCGCTGTTCTACGTTCAGCTGTCGTCTGATAAGCAAAAGCTACATCGGCTCATGCAGTGTCTGGCGAAACAAGGACGCTATGCTTCCATGCCGACTAAATTAGAATTGGGTGAGCAATTTTCATACCTCTGCGAACATCACTTGTCGTATAACTGGTATTCTTATGGTACTGTTCAGATAAGCTTTACATGGTGCAGTATAAATATGACCAAAAATGGTATCGCGGTCGTGTCACATCTATCTCGGTGAACTCGAACGATCAAAAAAATTCAACGACGTGCGGGGTATTCTACTTGGACTATGGGAACACCGAATCGAACGTACCGCTTACAAGGATGAAGAACTTGTCTATCAAGTGGTCTACGGTTCCTGCGCTAGCGATCAAGTGTGCACTGTACGATATTGTCCCAAGTCATGGAGAATGGCAACTAGCTGCTAACAAAGCTATGAAAGAAATGCTGGACAGGTTTGTGAAATGATCTTTCATGATACGATACATCGCATCGAGTCGAAGAATTTCTTGCAAGGACTGCATTTTACTTCGCTGCGATACATTTATTGTGAAAAATTCTAGCACCCACCGCGTCGAGATGCACGTTATGAGAGTCGAACCTGATATATGCCTCGTCGATATTTGCAAATACAGATCAGGGGACGGTGATCATGTCGTTTCGATACGAGACGCTCTGATATTTCTCGAGCATGGATGTTTTGTAACGTATCAAAAATTGCGTGTAAGTCCGTTGTCAGCCTATTTTCTGATTACTCCCTCTTGCTAGGATTCTACCGTTCTAACAAAACTTTTCTAACAGAAGACGAACTCGAATTCGCTGAAAGATTTTTTCAAAGAAGACGTTACGCCGGAAATGATGTACGATATCGTCGTTACTCATATCGATTCTCCGGACTCTATATACGTCCAAAAAGTGAGTCTTGCTTTGTCAGTCGATGAATTCGTCGTTCGACAATTCTTAATCCCGGTACGTTTGTTACAGTGGAACGAAGGTGCAGACCATTTCAAGAAGGTAAAGAAGGAAATGGTGCACGAATATGGAAACTTATGCCTGAATAAAGGAATTGTCTATACTCCAGAAATCGGTAAGTAGATCAAAAAACACCTCATAGTTTCATCTTGATTACAGTTTTAGCAGGATTGCCAGCAAAACTGCAACTCTGAGTTTGGACCTGAGTCGAACCCCTGGCCAGACCCTGCGACATGATACAATCACTATCGTCAAAACGCTACCTATTTTCGTTTTCTCCTATTCCTAAATAAGATTTCTGTTCTAAGGTATGCCTTGCGCCGTCGTGGGTCACGACAAAAATTGGTACAGAGGTAAAATAATAGGTTTGCCTGGCAATCAACGCGTCGAGGTATTTCACGTGGATACTGGGCGCAGAGAAGTTCATCACTACGACGAAATAAGAAGACTATCGAATAGATTCATGGCCATCACTGCTTTGGTAAATTACATGGGTGCCAAAACCTGCTTGTAAATAATAAGAAGAAAAGAAATTTGCTACAATACTGCATTGTGAAAATTGTGTAGATATGAATAGTTTCTTTCGTGTGTCGCAGGCATTCAAAGTTTCCCTCAAAGACATTGTGCCTGCGGAAGAAAGTGACCAGTGGAGTGTGAAATCTCAGATCGAGCTCGAGGATTTGTTGGCTGGTAAACGTGCAAAAATGTTTGTGTTTTCCAAGGATAAGGCATCATTGAAGGCAACGATGTATGTGTTACTGAATGATAAAAATGTAAACGTTAATGCTCTACTGGTTCAAATGGGACATGCTCGAAGCACCGGACTCAGGTACGTGCAGCTTGCTGGCGGAGTCAACTGCTATTGAAATCTACAGATTGCTTCGATAACGAGAGGAAATATATATCGTAACCGTGTTCTTCTCTCCTAGCTCAAAGATGTTGGAAATGCCCAAAGTATGTGGGAAAAAATCAGGAAAGAAAAATGTGCACCGGAGATCAAATCCTGTCGATCGCTGTTGTACAGTCTCCGACGCAGCGTCGGAAGATGATGAAGTACAGTTAGATCCTTTCAAAATGCAAATTGAAATACACCACGTCGTTTCTCCTGATTGTATCTATGTAAGTGACATTCATCGAAAAAGGCAAATCCAAAGGATGAACGAATCTATACAGGAATTTTACAACAAATACAAGTCGGAGGAAAGCGAAGAATGGACAAAGGATTCCATTTGCATCGCTTACTCCGCGAAAGACAGATCGTATAATCGTTCCAAGATCGTAGAAATCATATCATCGGAACAAGTTCTTGTATTTTTCTGCGACGTTGGCATAACAGAGGCAGTTTCCAAGCAAGATTTGCAGGTGCTGCATCACAAATTTGCCGAAGTACCAACCCTCGTTTTTAAAATTAAGCTTGGTGGAATTTTGCCCTGCGGCGACTCCACCTCCTGGCTTTCCTCATCCTGCAAACACCTCTCCGATCTCATATTCGACAGACATAGCTCGCAATTCTTCATTTCTCAAATGGTACGTACGATTTTGGGTACGATTTTAGGTACATCCACCTTACGTGGCGTACCCTAGTTTGAAGATCATACTATTAGACTGATTGACTTTAGGGTACAAAAATACTGGAATCATTGAAAATTTCTATTCGAAATGTTCACAGACCGGCGTAGAAAATGATGCCATTTCGGTAGAGTTATGGGTCGAAGAGAATAAGATGGATGGTCCATTGTCACCGATTGTAGTGGAGACGAAATCTATTAATCGAATGCTAGTCTCAAACGGATACGCTTTACCAATGAAAGGGTATGCCACGTTGCGCGCAAAAATATTAAGAGCCAATCGAAACACCTAATGAGCATTGCTTTACTCCGCAGATTTGTCGACGACACAAAGAAATTGCTAGCCGCTGAATTTCGACAACACCTACTGAACTCTAGCGTTAAGAAGGATCGATGGAAGACTGATAAGTTTGTTAAGAAAAATACAATCTCGTGTGGAAGCGCCTCGGATGATAGAACTAGCGATACGACCACTGGCCAGTCCACAGCCACAGATTTCGCTGCTACATCCAGCGACACCGAAGATTCGAGTACGGAGGATGAGTCTGTCGCGCAACTAGCTCCCACCGCTTGGATTCCAGCCGATCCTATCGAAGAAGATCACTTTCTAGCTGTTGGAACCTACGTGGATCACGACTGTGTCGTTTATTTACACTCAGTAAAACAAAGTTAGCTTGATAACTTGTTTAATGAAACAACACAGAACAAACAAATAACGAAGCTTTGTTACAGTACACCGCAATCTCATTTTCCAGATAGCGATACGCTAAACTACATCGATGGAAAACTTCAAAAACACTTCGCAAACTCGACACCGAAGCCTTGCGACCTGTTGTGGGAACCTCGTGACATATGCATAGCTCAATACCACGGTGACAACAAATGGTATCGAGCACAAGTGTTGGAAGTTCTGGAAAACGACGAGTTCAAGGTACTTTTTCTCCCGAACAAAACTGATACACCTTTTCCAAACAGTCATCAGAATATTCGCAGATTTTCTTCACACGATAGTTTGTATATTTCAATTTTGCAGGTAATATTCGTTGATTATGGAAACACAGAGAACTGCAAAGTTGCTAACTTGCGGAAACGTATTATCACCAGCCATTTACCTATTCAAGCAACAAAGTGTGTTATTCGTGGATTATTTCCGGTAAGATCTGTGCAATCCTCAAACCATTTTTTCCCCTAATATTAATTTATATTCTCTAATTTTGTCGATTACCAGGAGACAGCCAATGGCAAGTGGCCAGTATCGCAACTCGATACGATTCATGCTCTCTTGGTCCAAAACCAATTCTCAGTTACGATACTCGAACGACAGGCAGAACATCTCGAGGTGAGTAAATCATCTCCTGTTAGATGTCACGTTAATGTCGATAATAATGTCCCAAATGATCAACTAATCAACGTTACACGTTGTATTTAAAATCGAATTCCCAGAGTTTTTCTATAACTACCTCTGCTTCCATTCGGTTACACATTTTTCCAGAACAGTGACTTTAGGTCATCGATTCAACTTTGATTCGGTCAGATTGCTCGATGAATAAAATGTTGCGGTGTCATTTTGGTATTGATATATGCATAAGATCAGTTCTAGCAGTGCGTTTTTTCCTGTTGATTTGTTTTATTGTATCGAAGAGTATTGCGACAATATTGTATTCCAGGTGTCTATTCAGTTGCCACGTTTCGGTAACATGGACATCAAAGCGTATCTCATCGAACGTCTGAATCATAAATTTCGCGAAATTCCTGTCGTGTCGGATGAGTCTCGCAGTGATAAGGATTCAGATAATAAAGATGTTGTGATCGAGGCATATGTAAAAGGTCGTGTTTCGCTGTCGATCGAGGATCAACTGCGAAACATGAGCAACTTGAAGTCTGACGATTCTGCGGACGCGAAAAAGTTATCGAACAACGATGAAATCGTCTCCGGATCGTTCAATTGCACCTGGGATGCGATGGACTTCGAGGACTCGGAATCCAACACGTCGATGATATCGCATTCGAATTATCAATCATTTACCGAACCGTTGCTGAAGTTGGCTCAAGACTACTGCGATAGTAGCGATTATTCTAGCTCGCTGTCTCAATTAGAATCGACGATTGGGTATAAAGAGTGGGACATTCCTGCAGATACAGAAATAATCCGGATCAAACCCACATCTCCAATCAATGCTACTACGTTTTACGCGAGTCTACATAAAACTGCCAAGGACACGGTAATGCACGCACAACTTAACATAACTTTTGGAAACAACTCGTGCAGGCACTGTATTTAGACTTCAAATTTTTACCATGAATGATCTAATATGTTACGCAGCATGGTTTTCATTTTAGATACCAGACTCGTACGCGGATGAATTCAAATGTCTGACTGATGAAATACAAATCGATGCACCGCACCTACCGAAGCTTGAAAATATACAAAAGGGTAAGCCTCCATCGACCGAAGAGTAATCGACGCGTTCTTTCCAGTTGGCAGTGATGGCTGTTCGACTAAACATACAAAATGAGAAGAAAAATGTATTATTTATGCATATAAATGGTGTTTCACATAACTTAACTTCTTTTTAGGATCGTCTTGCACTGTCCAGTTCGTTGATGGTTTGTGGTATCGAGCTGTTATAAACGAGGTAATGCCTGAAAGCAGAACAGCCGAAGTTTACTACGTGGACTACGGTAATTTGGAAGTACTGTCGTTCGACGAGTAAGTTTCACTTTGGCATCTTGTTTTCTACATCTTATCTCAACTGTTTTATGGTTTCGATAAACTTTTAATTCTCACTTTCCTTTCAGTATTCATTGTTCGAAGCCGGAGTGGACGAAACTCACAGTTATGTGTTTGCGATTCAGATTGTGGAAGCTCCAACGAGCTCCCGATATCTCCATGAAGTTCTGTGCCTTCAAAATTGATTCCGTTATCTTCAGCCGAGGAATTTTGACTGCCAAAATTAAGGTACGGTCAGAATTTTCCATAAATAGTTTGTCATTTGCTGAGTACTGTATCGTCGAAGGCATTCGTGCGGAGTAAAATTTCTGGTATGGGAAATGTAGATATTAGTAAAAAACATTGGTACTTGAATCGCATCGTGTTACGTTGTGTTAGTATACTCAGATGTGTAATCAGTTATTGAAAGTCGATTTCGTGGTGCATCGTTTCAGAATCGGTCGGACGATATCATCGACGTAGAACTGTATTTGGACGAAGGATGCACCGAACTTTGCTACGACAGCCTCATAGACGAAGGCATCTACGTGCAAGAAATTGTTTAGTCTAAGATTCCCCATTCGACATGAATAATTGTGATAGTAACGTGATTTCTTTTAATTTCTTGATAATCAACATTGTATTAATTTGACTCAGTCTTTAAAACAGCACAGAAACAAATAGTATTAATTTCAAAGAGATATTTTAATTTGAAGACGTAAGATATGACACGTGATATTATACAGCGTTGGTGTACCAAGAACGCCGGTTATCATAAGTGATTATTGAGCAAAACATGTGTTTAGTATGTACTTTGCGCGGCACAGTTTTATTATAAGTTTTTCCTTAATTTACCATAAGTCGACTTCATTATAAGTTTTTTCTCACAATTAGAACCGAATTGATTTTGGAAAACAATACAGCAGTTGCAGATTTTTATATTGAACCATTTATTTAACATTATATAAATTAATTAATATACGAACTTCAAAATAACTCCCACTTTATTATGCCTCATTACATTAATCGTATTAATTTACAATGTAATTATCGAAGAGACTCCTTTCAATGCTTCGTTTTTGATATACTCGTCCTGAAAATGATTTACAAAACAGAAATCAATTTACACACCGCTTACCAATGATATTAAAGAGACTACTCACGCTGCGAACTGGAATAATAAACCTAGTTTTCTATCCAATGATTTCTATGTAGCTGGTACAATTGCTATGCTTATCTCTACGTGAAAGATGTAATACCAGGAATATTGAGAACCATCGACCAATTTATAAGTACAAGAAACATGAAAAGTACCACCACGCTTCAACATACTTACATCGTTATATTCTAATTGTCTCTGCATATTCAAACCGTACTACTGCATTTGATCTTAATGTCGAAGCAAGAAATCACAGAATTGGAATACCTATGCTAAATTGAAGAGAAAAAATGTCGAAGCTTACAGAACAGAGCTCGTATCGACGAGCAATCATATTTATCACTCCGAACAAGATGGTGAATTTTAACTTGATGTATCATAACGATATTAACAAAATGGGACAACATGTCAAAGGATATTTCAAGTCAAAGGCCAGTAGGGAACCAGATTTTTGTGGTTTCCTCGACGAATACTGAAATAACGCACAATCCAGTTTGCAGCGCTGATTATAACGTTTGTTACATAATACTTACGTTTGCATTTGTTTGCTACCGCTGAGCACAATGTATGGAGACTGAGTTTCTTTTTGTTTAGCTTGAAGCAGATTGAGAGTACCTAATGGGGTATCGGTAGACGACATTCTTTTCATCAATACCTCTTGTTCAACTTTTTTCATTCGTTTTTCCACCTGCAAATATATATGATTTGAACGGTTGTGAAGAAAGAAGAAAAAAACTATTTTTAGACTTGTGCAAATATACAGTTTTCGATCTTACCTTATTCTTTCCAGGACCCTTGCCATGAAATTTGTGGGAAAGATAACGAAACGCTTCTTTGGCACATAATACGTGCCCGTCATCATCAATGTATTCTAATTTGACATTTGGTTTGAATCCATCGCGCTCTCTAAATTCAGAAGTGGGTCCGTTGAACCTGTCTCGTCGCCCAAACTTGTCGTCATCCCTACAATTCAAGATATAAGACAAAGATTCCAGTTGAAAATTATTTGCAACAACAAATCATTTGCATTTACACCAACAACTAAGCCAATTACAGTGCATAATTCAAGAGGTGACCAATTTATATCCATATTTTCAATATTCGTGTAGCGAAGAGTCTATAAAAACTTTCTAAGTGAACGTCGTTAATTCTGGGCCCTGCTAAAGAAAAATTTATCAATGTATCGAAAGAATTCTGAGCTACGTAAGAACAAAAGGATCATCGAGGATTCTTCTCGACGTTTCGTGTACATACATGGTAGAGCTTAGATATCTATAGTAAATATCAGAACGAAAATCACAAAATGTCGCCTATTAAAATAAAGAATCATGCCAAATGGCAAGTTGATTATGAAGCAAATAGTCTAAGGTGGGAATCAGAAAAAGTTTCTGCTTAGATGTGTCGGTGCTTCGATAAGACTCGGAGGGAAGACCTACCCGTATGTCTTATCCTCAATTGAATAATTTTGTGCTTGTAGATGAGCAAATCGCGACGCTGAGGGCCTATTCGTGTCTTCTTTCTGCAAATATCCTTTACTCATCGCGAGTCTCAGTGCACCACCGACACCTTGACCTAGCGAGGGCTCGGCATCGAGAATAGCAGCTTCGAGCGCCACCGGTTCGATTATTGCTTCGTCTATGGAGAGCAATTAATCAAATGAAAGAACAAACTACAAGTGGCAGTAATATAAAGCATCGTCAATATTCTGTTGGCTGAAATTTTGAATGAGATTTTCATCGTCAAACAAACGTGAAATTTAATGCAGAAATTGTGTGTTTTGTTGGAATACACACCAACTCGTAATAGTCATACCTATTTTCACAGTATTCCAAGCTCCTCGACCATCGATGTCTTCCCCGTTATCGACCAATTCATCTTTGACACCATCAGTTTCGTAATCCTTCGCACACAAAATAAGATAACATTTATTTATATATTGCAGATCGGTCGAACAAATCCCAGTTCGCAGGTTGAGTTCGTTTGCGAAAATTGGATATTTTGAATACGATGCCTTTCTATTGGCAAAGACTTCTGCGCAGGTCTCGGAGAAAAATAAACTGTTACGAGGAATACGTATAACTTGGGTGATTTTATGTACGGCATTATATTGAAAAAATAGATTTTCTTTATAATAACTCATCGAGAGAACATGCTTTAAGAAAGGATGGTGTTTTATGAAATGACCCGTACAAATATATTATGAACCTATATATTACCATGAGATCTTCGACGTTCTCTTCTCTGTTACCGGCAAGCCCATACGTTGGTATATCACCCAAAGTTCTGCAAAACTCAGCAGTTGCGTTGAGTACGATGTTGCCAGGCTGGTTATCATCAGTTTCATCCGCTTCTTGTTTAATCGTTGGCGTCATTTTCTCTACGCCAGATTGTAAGGCTAATTTTACCCTCTGTGCTTTCTTCAAAGCTAACTGCCATTCCAATTCTTTATCGTCGTCCGCAATTTTCACACCTGACAAATCTTCCGTTGGACCTTTTCAATAAAATGACATAATAACGTTACCAGGATTGAAAAACATTAGCAATTACATTAATCACATCGTTTCAGTGATATCGTTTCTATTATCGAATACTCATTAGTGTTTCATTTACGTTCTGTATCATCCACGTCCATTAGGTGATCCTGGTTCTCCTGCGCTCTACTGTCTTTATGTTTTGGTGCCCTTCGGCTTCCTAGATCTCTGAGATAATCGCTGCTATCGGGTACAAGATCGCTAGCTTTTAGCATCTTTTTCTGCCGAATTTTTCTCACCTAAAATTCACAACTTTATTAGAAATCCTGGTTTACAGATTTCCCAAAGTTGAGAATATTTTAAACATCACAGTCGAGAGTAGCGTAACCGAATAATGAATAACAATCTGAAAAAATACTCACTTTCTTTTTTTGCTTTTTGAACTTGGCTAATTCAGCATCGTTATAATATTCACTGGCCAATTTCAATTCTGGTAATTGTAAGGATTCTAATCTTTTATTAGCTAATCTACTCTTGACCAAATCAGCTTGTTGTTGCTTTCGTTCCTTAGCACTGTCGTAACCAATTGTGAAGCTTTCTTTTTTTTCTCCATCTATCTCCGCATCGTATTTATCTAGAACAGCTTTTTTTTGATGACCAAATTCATCGAAATTTGATTCATCGTATGCATCGTACCCTGGCTTCTTTGATTTGTTCAGGTTGCTACGCTTGTATCGCTCTTCGTCAATGATATTCACGTTGATCAGTACATCTTCGTTTTCATCGAGAACTCCGTGGTCTTTCAAAGTCAATACAACGGTCTTACCCTCTACGATGGTATCCTGAAATTAGAAATATTTACCCTCTAGTCCACTGGCAATATCTATGCAGACGTAGACAAGCCACTACAAAATAGTGGAAGTGAGTTTTTATCTTCACATTCCCCAAAACTTCTCCTTTCAGCTGTTGCGTTCAAAGAAATACAGATGTACGTAGCGTTGGTATATCGTTGTTGAAATGGGTTAATATCAATATTACCTTACCGACTCCTCTAAGTTGCTACGACGAAGAGCATCTCTGCTAACTAACTAACCATTATAAACGAACATTGTGAAAGTTCTGAAAATAAAATATTCACCATGTCATGTTCGACTTTTAGCCCCTTGAGATCTTTGGTAGAATAAGCAATACGCCGTTCTGCCCGTATCTCCTCCTCGAATAGATTTCCTATCCCGAACTCTTCATCCAATTGGTCCAACATTTTTGCCTGGAGAAAATTCATGCATTTTGGAATATGTCGAATATGTGTTTATTATACCCATCCCGCGTCGCGTCGATTACACGTGATATTCTGTACAAAGTTATTGCCCGAAAAAATATACGAACCCTTTCTTCAGCTTTACTTTTTTCTGCCTGTAGATGTCTATTTTTCTCAACCCAAGCTTTGGCATCGTCGTCAGAATCTGCTTCACCCAAGGTTTTTAATTTAGCAAGATTCGACTCGATATGTCGTTTTTCTCGATGTAGCTCGAGTTTCTCTTTAATTTTCTGAGTCTTAGCTTTTTGATTGGCGTTTGGTGCGGGTTTATGATAAAATTCACCCAAATCATCTTTAATTTTATTGGGATCCTCGGCAGAGGTGGTGTCCGTCTCGAGAGGCTTCAGGCCGAGTTTTGCTCGCAATCTATTTGTCTCCTCTATCGACAATGATGTTTGGCTCGCACCTCCCTTGGCTGGAGACAAGCTTTTTTGCCGAGATATTTCCGGTGGCGGCGGTGGTGTCAGGGCATGCGACGTTTTTGATATCTTTGGTGGCGGAGGGGCACTGACAATCTCAACTGCGAGCAAAAAAAGCGTAGACCTTGTTACAGCATGGTGGGTGAAGATTAGTGAAGAAAAGCAAGTATATCGTGTTAAACGATCGGAAATTCATTGGAATCATGTAAATGCGTTCAATATATTGTAAATCAATATTACCGTCACTGTCATGATCTTTGCGTTCTCTTCGCTTGTGTTTCTTATGATGCCTGTGTTTCTCAACCACTTTTTCACGCTCCAAGGAATGTGATCTCGAACGACTGTGATGACGCTTTTTCTTATTTTCACGATTTTTTTCGGTTTTGTGACGTTTATTGGAACCCATACCGTATCACAGTGGCACTAATATCACGTATATACTGTTATGCAGATTCGATACTGGGACGCACAAACGACGTTGATCCACTTAACCTACAAATCACACATCCATTGGTATCAGTGCCAACATTGCCACTTTGATGCCCCTACCATTATTCTACGGTAGACGCCACAAGATCGATACCAACCTACAATGCGAATGATAACTTGTTTCGTTGGTTTTTGAGTTGTCCTATCACTGTAGCGTCATCGATGCTGGACAAATTGCAAAACGTCATTTCTCGTACAAAGCTAACATTTGAAACGTGACAAATGCAACTCTACATGAGGAAATTATGCATTAACATGGTTTTCATTCCCAAACTGCTGCAGCATCAGTTTGGGAAATTACCAGATAATACGAGTGCGATACTAGTAAGTTACTAGATGTTAATGGGTATCAGTGTGAAGGTGGGGGCATTAATGCCTAGGCCGGTTAAGTTGGCTGCATTGTGCGAAGCGTACAGCGCAGCCAACTTGACTAACCGGCCCAGTAATTAATGTCCCCGCCGTGGGACACCAGAGCACACTAGCTTGGTCTAGATACCAACTAAATATTACATATCTAGAAATTAATATCTAGTGAATTAGTCGCCTTGTCACCAAGTCACAAAGCTAGTCACCTCTGCTGTGGCTGACCCCTTACTAATATCTAGTATATCATCGAAGGGTTTATATAAAAAATCTTTCGATGGAAATACGATTCTTGCCTTCGGGAAGTGAACTATGTGTCCGTTTCCTGACCACCTACGAGGAGCATCCATAAATTAAGCATTAAGCTTTCAGCATTGCGTGATTCATGGAAGCTTCTCGAGAGGTAGGACACTCGGCTCGTTTTTTTTAAACGTGGTTTCCCCTTGAGGCCTAATCCACGAAGTTTAAGAATACACGGAGACAAAATTCGTAATTATCATCCCAATTTCAATTGATTTCTGTTCTTAATATTGTACATAATGTTACGGAATATTATATATAATCAAATCGAAAATATGAATTAATTTTGAGGAAGACTGAATGTAGTTTTTCTATTATTTATCAATACTTGAAGCTTGCGCTAGATGTGAACTGAATTTTTGGTAGTATGATTGTGAGGAGTAAGAATCAACGAGGATTTCAGAATTGGAAAATGTCTCGTAGTTCTGAGCCCCAGGAAACTCAGTCCTAGCGATCATCTACTCGTATCTACGCGCTATCATATGCATAGTGGCCAGCTATGCATGTGATCGCGGTATCGAGGGTGTGATATAAGTGAAGTGATGGTTGCACAAGCTTTGATTGATCAGTAGAATATCGCTTCTCTCATAGAGTTTTCACACATTCAGTGTTTCACGTTTCTCTCATAGACTTTCTACACATTCAGTATTCCACGTTTCTCTTACAGAGTGTCCACATATTTAATGTTTCACGTTTCTCTCACAGAAATTCAACGCATTTATCTTTTCATGTTCGATCATCAGATGCTGGAACGAATTAGATCGCAATTCAGTTACAAACTGGAGATTTCTCTTGATTTGAGAAGAGTTGATCTTCCAAGAGGATGTATGCGTGAGATGAAAAGTGGTCAAATTAGTTACCTTGATACGTGAGGTGTGCTGCCCACACTTAATATTTCGTCGATTCGTATGAATCAATGGAAGAATTGCAGCCGTGTACAGGCGCATTCAACACGCGAGGTAGTAAGAATGAATTTTCAAATTTCGTATATCGTTGCAGCCATATACAGGCGCATTTCACTCGCGAGATAGTAAGTGAGGGTTTTTCGGATTGGTATACCCCTGCAGCCGTATGACAGGCGCCTGTGTAGAAAGTGTTATTTGTGTATGTAGTGCTTTGTGTCAAAATGAGCAGCAACTTTCAGCATAAAAAGGTATGCCGAAAGCTGTTGCTCCAGAGTAAGAAGAAAGGAGGAGAAAGACATTTGATTTTGGTGGTATGATTGCCGGCGATCCTCTTCAGTGATGTCTTCGGACTTGGAAAGCATCGCGTAGCTCCGAGCACCACGAAACTCAGAGCTAGCGATGTCCGCGTCCATTCGAATTGCTACAGATTGGATCGACGTGACTTGTCGATGAGACGACTCGAAAGATCATTGATCGAAAGGAGCGTTACGCATCATTTAAGTTCGCATAAGTAGACCTCGCATGTCTACTCGTACGATTGAAATTATCCTGTAGCAATTCGACGCTGTAAAATGGGATTGAAAGAAAGAACATAAGTATTCACGACCTGCCTACCCCCCTCTGGTTCCCGCCCACCCATCGAACTTAAAGTTAGTACTTTCATAAATCCCACTTGCATACACCCCGAAAATTCGCGTTCCCAGGTCTCGCGCGCGCGCCTAAATGAACTGGTCCCTACCTAACACATATATCCACGGAAAATAATTGAATCCACATTCACGCACACACATTCGCACCGTGGATTTTTACTTACTGTTTTGTGCCTGTGGGGATTTGAGAAAGATTAGACATCCTAACAATTTATTCGAGTATCTAATCGGTCTACTTTAATGCTGGCTGAACGTTTCATATTCTAAGAGTATTGTGAAATATATGCATTTAATATTTACATAAATATCTGTACTTCGACAGATGAAAGTTTAGAATTAGATCTTTGTATCTAAGAGAATGATCAAAGGAACGATATTGCCAGACTTGAGAAAGAAATTTGTCAATTCTTCGGAAAATTGTCACCTATGCGATGCATAAGAAAAAAGAGAGGAGTAAAACTACAGACGTTCATCGTCTTAGCAATCGCATGAGAAACAATAGTTCTTGCCGCGATACTCGCTGTTTCGTAACGGAAAGCACGCTAAGCCTAAATCTAAATGGATGTTAACATCCCATCCACGAGTTGGATGAACAATAAATCTATAGAGAAATCCTCCGTTACGGCATGACGAGTCTATCCAACAAAAGCTAAGAAATGCAGGTGATAAATATGGTGCAATCATACTACGCGATAGGAAAGAGAGAGAGAGAAAGATAGATAGGCATCGAAAAAACTAACAATTCCGACCATCGTGTCAATTGCTAGAGTTCCGAAGTACTGAAATGCATGCGACTCACCGGGATTAAAGGTAGTTTGTTGACAGCTTGCGTTCGCTACACGTCAGCATTGGTGGGCCTGCGCTGCTTGGTACTATTTTGAGGTAGGCCAGATGTCGTCTCACAGATTCGGCTGCAAGCTGGAACCATCTCGTCCGCACGTCGTCTTCGAATACACTGCTGGCATGGGAAGTCAGGGAACGCCGCTACGATCCTTGTATGATGAGCATAACACTGATTCACTTTGCACACAACACTACACTTTCGACTGGACGACCAGGAGCTGAAACAAAAAGAATCCCAGATTGCTTACAAACTGATGATACTTCTATACATGCATGAAACTTGAAAGGTGTTTATAGATTTCAATTTTTAATCGAACAAGCGTGTAATCGTTAAAGTTTAACACTTTAAGACTCGAAAATGAAAAGTATCATCGATGAAAAGATTAATTTGTAGAATAAACTATTTCTTAAGAAAAAAAAGAATTATCAATAAAAAGATTAATTTTGAAAATAAACTAATTTTTTGAGAAGACAGTTTTTTTATGGGTAGTTGTCAACAGATCTAATATTTGTAGTATAATTGGAGAAAGCAACATTAAAGAAAAATAGTCATGTTAAATACCTTAGCCCCCTTGCGTCGCCAGTGTTTGCAGGTATCCTTCGAATTGCCTCGCCATACTTTGGATCGATTGACCAGAAACTGCAACAACGAAAAATCGCAGATTGATTACAAACTGATCATGGATCATCATTTCTAGAACCACTTGAAAGGTTGGCTCTGTTGACCTCAAGATTTAGAAAATATTTCAAACATGAGGATTCTAAGCAGAATTCGATAAAAAACTGAATCGTTTCAAGACTGATTTGATAAAATATAATTTATGAATTCCAAAAATCCAGAAAGTGAATCACTATCGAATATAATTAGTTTTCAGATATACAATTTTCAAAGAGACTTGTTTCTGCACTAGATGATTGTCTCAACTATTGAAATATTCAAATAAATGCTCGTCATATTAACTACCTTCGTTTCATGTGCAGCCAGAGCATGTCGTCAGAGGCTGATTGGCAATACTTTCTCTCGAAGCATCAGGAACTGAAACAAAAAAAAAATACCAGATTGCTTAAAAGCTGATAATAGATTTTTATTTTTTGAGCTACTTTAAAAGTTAACTCTTTACCAGAATAATTGGAAAATATTTCAACCAATACAATACTTGAATAAATACTGTTCGAAACGATGAGATTCTAAGCAGAATTCATTCAAAAACTGCAGTTTTTTCAAGATTAGATTGATCAAAACTAGTTTATAGATTCCATAACTCTAGGAATCAAATCACTATCGAATATAACAACTTTCGAGATGTACAATTTGAAATAGGCCTGTTTCTGCAACCATTAATTATCTCAAAAATTGCAATTTGAAATAAATGCTTATCATATTAAGTACCTTTGTTCCATGAGCTGTCCAGCATGGGTATCGCCTTTCCTTTCGTCGACTTTTGTATCCGGCGTAGGTACTTTGCGTGCATGTTCCAATTCCTGTCTTCCACTGTTTGCCGTACGCTGAAGCTTAAAAATATTTTTCCGAAATTTTCCCCTGCATTTTACGGCAATTTTTCAGTATCCATAGATTTGAGTAAATAATTAATTGAAATGACAATTCTAAGACCGTCTCGCGTTCCATGATATTAGTTTGTGAAAATGATAATTGAACAAAAAACAATTTATCAATTCTCAGAGACAACGATGGAGAAGAACTTGAATCTGACGACGAATAAGTTCAGATCGGTGAAACTCGAGCAAAGGGAAAATTTCGGATTGAATGTTTTGAGAAAAATAATTCAGAAAAAGGCAAAATGAATGAATGATGAAAGGTGATTGGTGAAAAATGTGATGATCGTGCAAACAATAATCCATGACTATTGATACTACGTTTCAAGGTATATCTCAAGTCTTCAAAATGAGGAAACATCACATCGCTCCGAGCCCCAGGAAACTCGGAACTAGCGATGTACCAATCAAACACCGCTATCATACACACAGTGGCCAGCTATGCATAAGATTGCGACGCGTGGAGGTAGTAGAGAAAAATTGAGATATAAATGCGCGCTGCAAAGTGTCGCATGTACGAAAAGATTTTGCAAGTGGTATTCTAATTCCAGTAGAAAATAAAAGAAAATAGAGTGTGCACGATCTATCAACATAATGGATGAGATGTGATAATCAAAATTCAAGACACTGAATTTTGATGTGCCCCTTTCCACACCACCCACGAGTAACTTCCTCAAATTGAGCAACAAATTTTGAGTATGAACAAAATTTAGGGTTGCTAAATTAGCGGAAGATACTCTCGAGGTAGGGCACGCGGCGCATTTTTTTTAAAAGTGGTTTCCCCAGTAGGCATAGTCCACGGATGGTATCTCGAAAAGGAATGACTGAAGAAAGGATTAGATTATAGAGGCGAATACTCACCTTCCAGTTCTCAAACTACAGTACTAGTTAAATGCAGATATCTGACCGCTGAAAGTCGCCCGACGAAAGTGAATATTGAATCAAACTGAAAGAGTTGACTTCCTGCCGACTGTCCTCGAAATAAGAATCGAGATCCCAAGCACGATTCGTAACTAAACTTATCCTTGAAATCTGTAGTTCATATATTTATTTTATATCCAGGAGAGAAATCTAGGTATGCAACTTGATTCCGAAAAATGTCCAGACTGACAAAATTTCTATACATACTTGTAATTTATAGAATAAGACAAAGAGTGAAAGATAAAGGCAAGGTACGTTGAAAATACTAAAATATATGATAGGTAAAATATGATTATAAGGTTCGTACTAACGTCACGAAAATCGTAATTCAAAAATAATTCCTTATCAAACGTTGGAAAAATTCATACAGATATTTAAACGATTTTTATTAAATCGATCGTCAGACTGGCTGTGAATTCGTCAACCATTGAAATATGAATTGGTAATGCCACCGACGATGCGTTGTTCATCGTGAAAAATATGGAAATTCTTAGCATCGCGCGTTGTGAAAGTAATGGATAATTACGAATCGATGCGTTGCACGTTGGAAGATTACTGAAATCGACAATGTATCACTAGAATAATGCATTATTTGCCACTCGTAGTGGCAAACCTAACTAAACTTCTGGCATTGAGAATTTATGACGTCGCAATCTTTAGTTCTGTGTCTATAACATACAAAGCATTATTTGCTTGCTTGAACGTGAAGTAAAGTTATGCGGAAATCGACTTCAGAAAGAAAATTAACTTCGTATTTGTCTCGTATAGATTCTCAGAGCTGAAGCCGACCGTGTTTTCCCAGAATTGACCGTGGCGAAAGAAAGCATGACAACAAAGTTAGTTCGCGGTATTCTATTGTAGTAGGTATTCATAACAAACCGATCGAAGTGTGATCGCAACACCGGCGACCGCTCTCGTGTATCATATTCCAAGACATTGAAAACAATACAAAAAACTTTCGTGCTTCACTGATCAATTCTTAGAACTGTTTTATTATTGAGACTGGCATAGAAACTCGAAGTATTACTTGGAAAAATTGCGCGTGAAACAATTGCGCGTGAAACAATCGCGCGATTGAACCTTTTCGTGGAAAATTATATGCATCTAAAATACCAGAATCGTCAAAATTAACTTTAAATAAATGTAAAAACTCTATGTTCAAACAGTTCAGGACAGACGAATCTTATTAGATATTCACGGCGTAAATAAGCGTTTCGCGTTTAGTAAACGCGCGCCAATTTTCAGTAGCACGCGAGTAATTCAACAGAGAATATACCTAGATGATGATTAGCAAAGAAAGACTTACCCATGTTCACCACCTGTCAGATCTCTGCGCGCGAAGAGAGGATTCTGATCGGATTCCGCAGTCCTCGGGAACAGAAAAGATGTTCCACGAATATCATCCTGATGTTCAGATACGATGGCCTCGGTCCGGATGATCAGTCTCTCCACAGCAAGCAACCATTTGGTTCACCAATAATTTAAACACCTTTTAGTTACTCCGAAATTTATTAAAAGCACGCGAAATTGTTTAATTGCTTGGTTTACGTCGATAATATTATAACTTGTAGAATATTGTATATAGATATGCACTGATGCTTCCCGAATTGTGAAATATTAGTATATATATAAGATAGAACACTGCATTGAGTTGAAATCCACTTGTAATAAGAGAGAACACTGCACTGAGTTTAAATATATGTACTCGAAGTAAGATATCACGCTGCACCACGTTCAGATACGTTCAGAAAACTGGTAGTTGTCGCCCCGCAGGTCGGCGCAGTAATGGCGCTGCCACGTGCGTTCTTGCTACTCATGTGGTGGCGCATTCAGCGCCCTTCGCGGCGAAATTTCGAACTATCAATCGATATCGATGGTTATCGATATTTTTGATCGATTTCGACACATCTTCGATACCTGTCACATATTTCATGATCTATGAAAATACGACGTTATCTATATCATTCTGAAAACGTTATATGAGAAATTGATTTGTTAATACTCCTTTTACAAATTCTTCATGACAATCTTCACTTAATATGGCCCGCTTAATCTGAATCACTCTATATTCACGTCGCGTGCCAAATTGAATAGTATCAGATAGTGCATATACGATACTACTCATTAATGCGTGGTACGAATGAGTTAAGTTGGCTTCGCTGCGTTCAAGTTGCATGCATGAACGCAGTGCACCCAACCTAACGTATCCGTAACACCCGTTAATGTGCAGCATCATACTATCGAAAAATGTTGGGAGCACTGTCATATACAGCATACGAAATACGACACTCGCCCATGTGCCGGGTATGCGATGTGTCCGGTGTGCTCGATTGTTGTTAAGGTGTGCTCGGTACAGATCTCGCCTCTACTCAATTTCTCGTATTCCGTTTTATTTCACCCGTATTCTCAGTTATGGAAGAAATGATGGATGACAGTGGGTTTCAAGTGAGACTCGTAAGCGAAGAGAAGGTACTGACAATTCTATTACCATATTGGATCATGTTAAATTCTACAATTTCAAAGGAATTTATTTATTCTAATCTTTGCTCTACATATATGTATATAATCACACATCTATCACTAACACTCGTATCTACATCCTTATTCTACTGCTCGTGGCGAATCATACCATCAATTATCATTTAGGAAATTGCAATGACTTTTTTTCAGGGTAAAGGCCTCTTCGCTACTAGGTTATTCAAAGAAGGAGACGTCATATTGGAAGAGAAACCAATCGTTTGTTGTCAATTTTCTTGGAACATGGATTATGGATATTCCGCTTGTGATAATTGTATGCGTCCGTTGGAAACAGCGGAAGAAAATGCTCGCCGGCTTACCGGCAAGTCGGACTTGATTTTGCCTTACCCGGAATGCTGCGAAACTAAAAAGGAATTGATTGTAGCGTGCGGTGATTGCGGGATAAAATACTGTACGGCGGAATGTCGGGAAGAAAGTTTTCAAAGGTAATTTCTATTATCGGATGCTGGATACATCAATGTCTGATTATTTCTGACTCAATATCAGGATCATTTCATTCCGTTAAAAAGGGTTCCCGTGAAATTATCCTTATCGCAGATATTTGTGTTGCGGTTGTTTGCTTACGAATTGATTTCGATGTAAGACCTCGTATTTCAAAAAAAAAGTCTAGCGTGGCTGGTATAACAATAGTGGCTCATCATCGTGTGGTATTTTTTTTTCAGGTTTCACGCAACTTTGTGTCCAAAGTTTACGATACAACCTAAGAGCGATTTTCATCCTTTTGTGAAATTGAATGAAATATGGAAGCAAATGCACTATCCTCCAGAAACAGCAACTATAATGTTCCTTGCTAGGATGGTCGCGATTGTTAATCAATCGGCGAATAAAGAGGCTGCCTTTGAAGTTTTTTCCCAATTTTGTCACCATACGACGAACGATACGCAAGAAATAGTGCACAATTTATTACAAGAAAAATATATCGGACAAATCGCTGTACTGAGGGAAACTATGCTGTCTGCTATAAATACTGAATACGTGCCCCAGGTACGTTACGTTACAGTTTCTTAGAATTGCTCAAATTTACAGTAAATTGATGTTATGATTATCTGAAAATTATTTCAGTGGTTTACTCCAGACGGATTCAGAAGTCTTTTAGCTTTAGTTGGTACCAATGGTCAAGGTATTGGGACAAGTTCATTTAGCCGATGGGTAGAAAATGTTTGCGCATTGGATCTGCCGACGCAGAAGAGAATGGAAGTGGACAAATTAATTGTCAGAATTTATGATGATATGGAAGAGGGTATGAAACAATTACTGTTCAATGTTTCTTTATATACTTGAATATTTCTATTCTTCAGTTTGGTTGTAAAGATTGAATTTCTTATAGTTGTAGGATCATTTTTGAATAACGAAGGTTCTGGGCTTTACGCTTTGCAGTCTGCTGTAAATCATAGCTGTTTGCCAAACGCGATAGTGAAATTTCCTCACTCCAATAGTACTTTGGTATTGAAAGCATCGCGGGATATTCATCCAGAAGAAGAGATTTGTATAAGTTATTTGGAGGATTGCACTTTGGAGAGAAGTAGACATTCGAGACAAAAAGCATTAACCTCATTCTACTTATTCAAATGCCGTTGTGATAAGTGCTTGTCGCAAGCCGACGATCCCGATGAAACTTCAAATGACGATGATTCAGATGACGATTCCAACGACGAAGATATGTAGGAACTGTTTCCTATCAACCATATATCTGTATTTGATACTAATGGGTCTATATACAATGCTTTGGTTATTACTCAAATGTACAGTATACAACCACTTGACTAGATACTTTATCACGTATACTAGTTTGCTGAGTATAAAAAAGCACAACTGTATCAAAACAGATCGAAAATAATATTTTATCAAATTGTCAAACATTATGAATGATAATTATGAAAAATGCTGTTTCGTTAAAGAAGGAACATGTGGAATTACGGGAGGTGCAAGATTATGGATGACACTATGATATTCAGTGTTACCAGAGTAACAAATTATTCGATTACAGCTTTGTTGCTTTCTAAAGTTTCTAATTCAGGAGAAACGGCGGAAACACAGCTCTCAAATATATATACATTTTTATTTGCATTTTCTATACGTTCAGAACAGAGTTTATTCAAGTTATATTGAGTACATAACATCTCGTTGAAAATTAACATTTTGAATATACTCTATACACAAGCAGAGATCGAAGCACATCACATATTTGCACTTTGATGAAAAATGTTTGTACTGATGTATAAAAAAAAACTACAGAAATCAATTGCAGTAACGCAAACGATATAACAATCAATCAATAAACTGAAAATCAACCTGTTTACATTATAAACTAACTCTCGTGATGAATCCTTTGCCACAGAAGCAATTTAAAAATTCACTAGATATTACTAGTAATATTTAGTAAATTACCAAACTGCCACTGCTACTCACTACCCATAAAATGGCACCGGAAAGGTGCCATCTAGTAACTTACTAGTAATATCTAGTAAGTTCTCAAATTGCTGCTGCACATGAAAAGGCATCTAAGGCCGCTATTTCATGAGCAGTGAGCAGCAGCTGTTCGTAACTAACTACATATTACTAGTAAAACTAGATACTAGTAATATCTAGTAACTTACTGAAAAATTTCTAGTACCAACTGGCAAGACTGAACACATCTTGTAGCTATGTTCCGTTTATTTACCAACGGTAGCTTTGAAAATTGAAATCGTGCTGATACATGTAACGAAAAAATAGCAATTCGATACACAATGCAAATAAAAACTTATGGAATGAGAAGGATACTGGATCCTATCGAGGTTCAGGTAACTTATGAACCAGTTTTATACCTTTTTTGTTGTTTCATGATTCCATTGACGATAATCCTGTGTACCATTCTTTACATTTCACCCACACGAAACCACCGAAGGATCAAACACATATTTGTAACTTCTAATTCATTGAGTGAAAACTTTATAAACACATCAGAGACCAGATAAGTAATGTTTGACGATGTTGCGTGCGAAGAATTTTTTTTCGCATGTTCATGTACTTGTGGCGTGTAGATATATTTCATTGTAATCGTTGAATTTAAAACCTACGAGCTTCGATGGATTGTTCTGAGGGATCGTATGTTTTATCGGGATAATTATGTTTCAGGTTCAGAAACTAAGACAATTTTCATCTGTCGGAGAAACTAATTCCTCAGATTTCTTGCTGGTAAAATCGATTGTTATCGAACAACTGCATAAATTATCAGAAAAATTCAAAGGATTATCTAAGGAAGACTTCAGCAATTATGATAAAATGAAAAGTACAATTACTTCGCTGATCGAACAGTTTTGTTCCGTTAATGCGGAGAATAGTCCGGTATTTATAAAATTACTTTGAAATAGTTTCCAACATTTTTCCAAAGTATTCGATTTTGAGTAATTATCTCTTGCTTGTTGTAAATTTCAGATTCAGAATTTACAGAAACGAGACGTGGAAAAACTGGCCGAAAATTTACTCGACGCGTTTAAGAATGTTCTCGAAACTTTGGAAAAATGTGAATGCTTACCACTAAAACAATCGCTGCAAGATTCATGGGACTACGTTAAAGATATGGGTGCCGTTGAAGTAATCGAGGACTTTCAAAACATCAAAGTATACTATTTTTTTGGATCGCAATCAGCTCGTCAAATAATATTCATCTTAACAACTTACTCTATGTTCACGCAGGAATTAGGAGCTTCGATAGTCGAAGTATTCGGTCCATTGCAACAATACAGGAAAAGTTTGATGTCCAAGATGTTGTCAGAAAACGTCGTGTTGTATTCGAGCCAACTTTGCGTAACGTTGAACATGTTGGTTCAGCTTGTTCAGGAACAACATAATCTAAATGCTCCAATTTATGTAAGATAAATTACATTAGGAAATTGGTTTTATACGTGAAATATCAACGACTTTTGTTACAGAACTGCAAAAAGTATGTTTGCGATAGGATGTGTTGGTGTTTCAAAATGTTAATCGACGTCCTAGATGCAAGTAATCCAACACCTACTGAGGAAAATTTTGAAAAAGAAAATCATTTTGTTTATAGGTAATGATCTATTACGTGCCACCAAGGATTGCATTTATAAAATTGTTCAACATTTGTGTAATAATTTCAGAATGGACCTAGTTCTAGATATAGTCAATGGACTACAGAACAAGACACAAGAAGAGCAAATAAAAGAATGTGCGGATTTATGGCTTGGAATAGAGGATGTTTTCTCGCATGCAATGGCTATAGCTCAAGTGTGTCACCCGTACAACTTTAGTGCTATTACCGGGGTATCGCAGTCGATTATCATGGAGTATGAAAATTTAAAATCTCAGCTTCATGCCGAGAAACCGGATCCAACCATGAACAGTTTATTTATGAATACTCTGAACGATGCGTTATATAGACTAGAACAAAAAGTGAACGTTTCCGTTTTGACTATGGTAATGGAGGTGTTTAGCGATCCGGTTAACGCCTTGAGGAAGCTAGTGAAAATGTGTGGAAATTCATTAAGCAGTCAGGAACGAAGCAAGAGTGACTTGTACACTGCAATCGAAGAATTTGATCAAGTAACTGACAAAGTTATGCAAATCGGAAAGTTTGCGATCGCTTGCTGCAAGGACACACATCGTAAATCTCAAATTTCATGACGATGGAATACATGTGAGGCAGTCGTTCGTAAGGATAAATAGAAAATTATTTTTTCAGGTGTTATAAAAATAAGAAATTGCTTAGCAAGTTTAGAATCAGTTGAACCAGAACTCGTTCCAGCTATAACAGCATTTTACTTGCATCCCGATAACAAGGAAATACGTGCTCACGTCAAATTATTGACTGTCCAATGGCAACAAGAAATGACGAAATTGCATAACGCGCTGGATCTCATAATAGATTCCGGTGCTTATTGTCAGGTACGAATGACGGTTGGATATACGTATGTACCTAGGTCGGTGCAGGATAAAAAAAATTGACAACGATGCTACATACAGGTGATTTTGGATGATGTACTGCTACGCATATCAATTATGTCCGATTCGCTGGATAGCAGGCAAGGTGTAACGCAAACCCAAGTTCGCGGAGTATTGCAAAGGGCATTGTTATTATCTAGTCAAGTGTCGGCTACAGTCAACGATATCGGCACTGATAATATTGATCGAATCACCATCATGATGATTCAAGAACTGAAAGCTGGTAACAAGATTGGCGTATAGTGTATTATTTTACATATTGTTATCTCGAGTCTCAATTTCCACGAATGAAAATATTTTTCAGCTATTTTCGAGACTGGCATGGCATCAAAACTGCTAAATGATAATGCTACGGAACCACAACAATTGAGAATCATAAAAAGATGCGAATTAATTCTCAACGTGATCAAGCGATTACAACCGGCACTGGTTACGTTGATAAACAATTCGACCGCCATGTACACGACTTATAGAAAAACCAATATGGGACAAGGCGACACGATCCATAGTATGTACACATTTATTCCTCTGATATTCAAGACCTGTTTTCATTTTTTATTTTTTTAAACTACTGCTAAATGTTATTTCAGACACGAGCGTAGCATTTCCTGGCGACATCTATGGTTTGCCGAAAGATGAACAGACGTTCACATATGTCAGAACTCCGTATACCGGTATATCAATAGAGTATTAAAATCTTTCACATTCAATCTTGGAAGGTTTAATAAAATACATGTTTTTCACTATTACAGTAAACAGTAACAAGCCCACATTGTCTATACAGCCAGCAAACACTGTTCCGAGAACAATGAACGATCTGTCGTGTTTAATTCCTTACATAAAACGTGGACGTACAATGCGTTCGAGCAGATCCATCATGTACAAGACACCTAAGACTAGTGGAAGCACGGAGAACGATGCCGAATCCGAAAACGCATTGAAAACAAAAAATTTGTCCATAGTTCGACAACATCTGTTCAGCAGAGATAATTTTGAATCGAGCCCTGATATAGACATGCACTCGGAAACTCTTGATTTGACTGGTATGTAGACAACAACGTGCTTCAAATGTTGAAAATATCTTTCAACAATACAAGCAATAGTATTGCTTTGAAAATCGTTTATTGTTACCATTGTTTTCAGCAATACTAGACAGGGTCACATGTTTATCGGATACTTTGAGCTCAACGCTATCCGCGTCTTGTTCGCTAAAAGTTCAAAATGTATCGAACACAGCGCACTCAGAAAAGAAATCTTCACCAGAGTCTGGTCACAGTCTTCTTACAAATTTAACCGATACAGTCAACATCGACAGAGCAAAATGGAATAAATTCATGACGGGAGAACAAGTCGATGAATGTTCATCGATCGGGGGTGGGGATGCACCTTCCGCTATAGAAACCCTGGAAAGACTCGAAGACTTGCAAAGATTGGATGAAAAAATTGAAGTGTTGCAACGACAAATGTCGGCAGATTAGTTATTAGTGCGATATTCCAATATTCTTCCATATTTCAGCTCAAATAAGAGCGAACCCCTATCAAAGTGATGGAATCCATATTTAGAAAAGATTAAGTGATTCTGCAGCCTTATTATTATTGCAGTATAATCAAGTTACAATCGGCTACTTGATAAATATTATCACGCCCAAAACTTGCTCAATGAATATTGTTATGAGATAAATGTATAGTTAAAATTTCCGTTTCATCTAAAAACAAAAGCAATTACTCGCTTCAAACGTTTCTATGCGAAGATCCATGATCAAAAGTTAAATGGAAACAAGAAATGAACGACGCGCCATATTGTGCATGTTTTTGTGCGAGTTACTAAGTTCCAAATACATTATTTTCAATGGAGGCCTAATCTCGTCGCTCAATTTCCATAAATTTAGCTGTTCGTTTTTATTTGCAAATCTGTAGAGATATCTGGGTGTTTTGTGTGATGTGAAAATTTGCGATGTACATACTGGGGTTTGAAATCCCGCCACGCGAGACTACATCAACTCCATCTGGCGACACTTGGCAGAACTGGTGTACTGGGCAAGTAAGAGCTGTGCTGCCGGAACGTGAACGTCGGTGTGTTCGCGGAGCGTTCGGTTTGTTTCGGAAGACCGAACGAACCCAAAGCATCGGTCAGCTGCGTTTAAGGTTATCAATCGCGCAGTCGCACTCAATGGGAACGTTGCCGTTCGCTGTTCGTTCGGTCTTCCGAACGCGCTGCGCCACACCGACATTCGCTGCTCGATTGTAGTGGTGCACGGTCCGTTCCATATCTGGCAGACAGGTGAGTGGAGCATTAGAGTATAATCCAGTATATTCTGTGGCGTAAAGTAGTGCGAGCAGTGCGTTCGGGTTCACGGCATCACGGTGTATTATTGTCTGTTATTCATTTATACTAAATAGGCCAATGTAAAAAAATGCCGGAAGTGTTATCGCCGTTCGTTTATTGGGCTCAAACTGAGGATCAAGTAACGTTAAAAGTTGATTTGAAAGATGTTAAGGTTTGTTTGAAAAGAAAAAAAATAATACAAAAACGCCGGTCCCGTCGTGTAATGTTATTTATAAATGTTGCTAACTTTCATAGGATCCAACTGTTGATTTGGGAGATGGAAAACTTAAGTTCGAAGCTCATGGAAAAGGTGCGAGAGGTCCGCACAACTATGGATTTAGCTTGAATTTTCATTCAGCTATTGATCCTAAGGTATTCGAACTCCGAAGATCATATGTTACAAAGTTCAACGTTATCAGATAAAAATATTGTATGGAATAAGTCGATTCTGATAGTCGAGAGATAGGTGATTGATAATGTTTAATGCGATCCGAATTCTATATTTTCAGGAGAGCAACTTTAGGGTAGTCGACAGGCAAGTGGATTTTGTGTTGCGAAAGAAATCGAACGGTTGGTGGCCACGGCTCACTGGCCAACCGCAAAAACCAGCATGGTTGAAAATCGACTTTGACAAATGGAAAAGCGAGGATGGAGATGAGGAAAAAGACGAGAACCACGATATTAACATGGATTATCCAGATATGTACGACAAGCTTCACAAAGAAGAATTTGGATATAGAAAAGGTTACAGATCAAATTTCATTTCGACGAGGTTCGCTGTTGTATATGTAAAATTGAATAATAACAAACGATGTTCACAGAGGACTTTAAAAAAGTTTACTTGGTATTCTACAATTTGTGCCAGTTCGTTGGCTTCACGTACATACTTACCGTCATGGCAATAAGATATCTTCGCGATGGTCCAGGTAAATAATTTACGACAGTCCTACGTAGTTGGGAGCGAAGTAAGCTGCTAAAAATATAAATAATTTCTTTACACGCGTTGCAGACTCCATGATCGGAACTTACGAAGCCGTGGGAACTGCGATGAAGTTTCTTCAGTTGTTTCAGTTTCTTGAAGTGATGCATCCTCTCTTCGGGTACACGAAAGGGGGATTTGGTACTGCTCTTTTGCAAGTTGGAGGTCGGTCGATTATTCTGTTCTGTATGATCGAAGCCGAATCACGAATGCAAACAAAACCAGTAGTATGGTACTTGTTTCTGGTCTGGAGTGTCGTCGAAATAGTCAGATACCCGTATTACATAACGCAACTTTTGAAGACTGAAATTGGATTCCTTACCTGGCTTCGATACACCATATGGATGCCGCTATATCCACTAGGTTTTTTGTGCGAAGGAATCATAGTACTAAGAAACATTCCGTATTTCGAAGAGACCAACAAGTTTACGGTATCTTTACCAAACTCGTGGAATTTTGCTTTTCACTTTCCGACAGCTATGAGAGTATACTTGTTGATATTATGCGTACCAGGAATATATATGATGATGTCTCATATGAATCAGGCACGGTTTAAAAAACTATCCAAATCAAATATCAAACGAAAATACAATTGATATATTTCAAACGTTTAAACACATACCTAAACATCGATGATTTTCTTTTATACTCGTATTGACTGTTTTTATCTATTATATTTTGCAATTAGTGTGTCGATTGCTCGCTTATTCCGTAATTTTGACCACCATTGGACCTTTAAAGGAGAAACATTTTTTCGTATCCTAATGTTGTCGCTTGTGAAATATTTTACAGCCATCGATTGTGACTTGGATATATGTTTCTTTTTTTTTTAGAAACAGAGAATTGAACCAAGTTATTTGTAAATTATAATGGCATACATAATTTTCGTAACTGAAAGTTTTCGTAATCATGTCTGAAACGATGATAGAACTCGTGTTATAAGTATTATGCATGTATCGAGTATGCCGATTAATACATCGTTATGAATTGTGTATACTGAGCGTAACAATTTTTTTGTAAACTACTTAGTAAGTTTTATTGAAGTACAACTGTTGAGAAATCAGACAAACAGATGCATTTAACTAGAAATAACATACGAAATCCCGTATTATTTATTGTACATATTTGTGGCTAGTGAACCAACACCAAAACCAAATAAATAGAGTATTTGCGAAGTGAAAATACAATTACCTCAACAATTTATCTAATTACGCTAGTGTTTATTATTACGGTGACCGAGGCGTTCAACTTAAAATATGAAACCTATTTTGCATAAATTTATTTCCATAGATTAATTAGTTTAGACATTTTCTCTGAAAATTAATTCTTTTTCCTATCATTTGCATTAACAATTTTTGAAACCTGATAGAATATGAATCTTTATATTGCATATTTTTTTTCTTGAAGTTGGGACAAAACATCCAAAAGTTGAGCCGTTCACCTAAAATTACTTAATAATACCAAATAAACAATTTATAAGTCGAAAAACCTTTTAATAATGAATTTATTAACATAATAATAAATATCGTTAGTTTTATTTGAATATCAATATTCCAAACTTTTAGTTGGGACTATCCCACCTCGACCTCCTTAAAGTAATTTCAATTATTCCACGAATCCAGTCAGTTATAAATCGAAATTCAAATACCTCTGAAAAATCACAAAATCCATGGATCTTATCACGAGCTCACAAGAAGATCAATTCCTACTTTACCCACCGAATATGGTTGTCAAGTTTCGTACTAGTGGCGCTAGTGGCGCTGAGTCCGTTAGCTGTCTGCTCGTACTTCGGTTGACAGTGGCCCACGGTGGCTCGTTGGAGTACAATGGCGACGTTGATGAAAACAACTCCGCAAGATATGCCACCGAAAGGTGGCTATGCGCCCTATCAAATCGAGAGGACTAAGCTGCGAACGATAATGAGCGGTAAATATGTTCGAATTTCAACATTTCCATCCCGATTGTCTGTTATTTCATCGAATTACGATTATGTAACTGCGAACATAACCTCTCACCGCACCATTTTATCCACTTGTTTTATCATTCTAGGTCGAACTGCGATTCTTGGATATATTGCAGTAACTGCTGTCAGTTCGTATGTTTATTTCCTCACGTACAAACAGATCACCCGAGAAAAAATTGAGATGAGGAGCGCTCGAATAGCCATGTATCCGTTACTGCTGGCCGAACGAGATCGCGCGTACGATTGACATTTTCTTACTTGCAATAACATTTTTCCTTCCATTACGTTACATTGCTACGCGCCAAGGGGATCGTTCATGCAGGGTGTATCACCTTGTGTATCCAGAATGGGAGGGGCTTAGTCGACGCGAAACCCATTTAATAACCACGTTAAATGATCGTTGACGATTTTTCTCGTGGTAACTTGTGAGATTTTTGGTCCACGAAAATCTTATGCTCGTTGATTGGCTATAGAGGCTCGTGTCGACTAAGTTCCTCCCATTCCGGGCACGTGAGGTGATACATCTTGTATATTCTATCGACCGTATATTTCGCAAATCTCAACACGTTCGCTGCGGCGCCACAAAATTGATAACATTCCTACCGAGCGAAGAAAAAACAGCGTATCGAAAAAAAATTACGTCGCGTACGAGACAAAACTCACGCGTCGTCTGTGAGTCTAGTCGCGGCGAACCTGTTAAGGTAGAAACATTCTAAAAATGGTGGAAGAGTCGGCTAAATTTTTTTTTGTTTCACGCAAGACGCGTGAACACAGTAGTTGCTTACTTTGCAATCTGGTAATGTGTCGTGTAGTTAAATTAAAACACTTACCTGAGAAGGAAAGTATGACTACAATTATGCTCAAATAGTACGTAGTGTAATCAAACTGAACACCAATTTTCAGATTCTTGAAACAACTCAAAGCCAATCGCCGCGAAGAAGCGGAACTCATGAAGGATGTTCCTGGCTGGGAAGTAGGAACTTGGTACGGCGAGCCTGTTTTCAAAACTATTCCCAAAGATAAATTTGTTTTACCGATGATCGCGGAATATTATGCCCACTCTTCGTTCGAGGACTTTAAGTACCGAGTCGATATTTCTCTCTGGTGTTAAACCGACGAGCATCGTCATAATCGCAGGTTTCTCAGACGTCGTAGTGGTAATTGTAATTCTGCTATAGAAAATAAAGATCTTAATTATGAAGATCAATTTTTTATCATCTGATCGCTCGATGCGGACAAGTGATTGAAAATCTCAGCATCATCAAGAGCGTCGTCAATGACTTTCTCGTCGAATATCCAAGTTTATATATTTGGCAGGTTATTTAGGAGGAAATAAATAAATGAAATTGACGTTGAATGGCTATCTTTTTCCCACGTACTTCAACATTTGTATTTCCTCATTATTATTATCTCTATTGCAATTAAGAATCGCCGTGTCGTAACATCGTACTGGTGTCGAATTCGATCACCGTACGCCGATCGTCTTGATTATTATTAAAGACCTACTACAAGCTATGAGTCATTGCAGAACCGAGAGACTATAGGATAATACTGACAGACAAAATAAAAGCTGTCTCAAATTTAGCGCGAACCGCTCGAAAAATGACTTGTCGAGTGTTTCGAAGACGTGGCGAACCATTGCATAATTACAGACTCGTTACCCAACCAATAAAATCCGATACAACTAGTTTTCCAAAGCTCAATTTAAGGATCTTATGGTCCCGAGGTGAATTAATGTTGAAAAATGATTTTCAAACAGTATAAAACTTCCACATTGAAGCATTATTAAATAAATCGATGTCCAAGATGTATGAAGCTCAAGAAATCCAATGTGAATAAAGCAAACCTGCAAAAAGAAATATTATCGTCGTGGTCCACATATGGGGCAAAATGTGCGAGCAAGCAGAGATGAGCAGATGGGAACCGAAAGTCAGAGACGACGTGGAAGAATATTGTGTGGAGAAATGGTACAAGAAAATAAAAGAGAAGATACCATTCTCAAACTACTGCAAAGATGGATTACATCAGATGGAGAACAGACAAAATCACCACAATACCTGCTACAGAAAGGAGAAGGAGAAAAGTTGAAAATGATGTCGATAGGGGCCGGAATGAAAATACACGTCAACCATCGTATCCATCCTATTTCAATTTCACTTTCAATTTATAAAGCAGTCATTTTTTTCAGACAGTTTGTCACATTTCATATTTTGCTGACCCCCTATCTTTCTCAACAACGAAAGGGCCACTTCTATGGGAGCGTTTCCATAGCGACAGTCGCATTTTAAACGAATGGTGTATTTCGTTTGAGGGTGTCCATCCCAACCGAGTCGCGAATGTAAGTATTCCTCATTTTGATCCACACGTTTTACCAGTAAATTGGATTATATGTAAGTAAATAATAAATTGGTTGCCCGAGCCGCAGTTTCTTTCATCACGCAAGATAATAAAAATCGCACCGTAAATCTAAATTTAATCATATTCATTACAAATTTATTACAGAGAAATACATCTGCATCTCCCTAGAGGCTAATTTATCAAATAATTAATCAAATAAATAATAATTAATTAAATTATTGACCATTGACACAAAAATTTTGTTGTCGTGTGACTCTTTGAAATTTGTTGACCAACCCAACCAAAATGTTGGTGTCCCTCGTCAACAATTTAATTAACTATTAATTACTATTTATTTAATTATTTATAAACAAATTATAGTATATAAATATGAAATATATATTATGATACATAGATTATACGTAATTATTTATAGGATGGGGTGATTGTACGAAAATTGGGCAGCTGGTGTACAGTTTTTGCTACGGTTACTATTTATATATATATATAAACGCTAATATAATAAACGTACTGCTAATATTTCAACATAGATGAAGGAATGGATTTTTGCCTATGAGTGTGAAAAAGGGAGAAATTTTTATTCGCGAATTGCAATTTGTACTTAGTAATGTTTCAGAAGAGGAGAAGACATACGAGATGCATATGCTAGTGACCGAGGATGTGTAGTCGGCCAGAAAACTGCTCGCAATCAGAGGTCCATCCGAGATTTGAAATATCAGGAGCTGCGTCTGGAAATTCGCAAAATTGGCACACCGTCACGCACGAAGCGTTCACCGACATTTCGCACAAGGACTGCCCGAGCACCACAACAACAGGTGAGTTAAGTTCTAATCTCGACTCCGGAGATCCGGTATGCCTAACAGATACGTGCAAAAAAGTGTACGAGCCACGATCTATACAAGGTCTAACGATAACGAAAACTAAGAAACGCGTCGAATTGTAACGTTTGAATTATGTAGATTGCGACGTGTACTTGGGTATGAATCACGCTTTGTCCACGTAAATTAGAATGTGTGATTTTCGGGCAGCATTTTTTTTTTTGACTCGCGACCGATTGCATATTTAGAGGAAGGTAAGAAATGAGGTGTGTTCGATTTTGAGCTCTTAATGTGAGTATCAAGAGGTGCCTCGTTTTCCATTTAAATAACGTGGTAAAAAAAGTTTGTTATGCCTGGAATTTTATATCTCGACGATGGGCTATTGTAAAAATTACTTCGAGACATTTTTCTGTAGAGAATTGAACGCTCTACAAAAAAGGTCTTTTGCAATTTTCTTGTAAACATAGCCATTCGAGAGATATTCGAGTCCAAAGTTCACTCTGTAATGAGCTATTGTTTATTTGTAATTAAAAAAAAGTTTTTTACAAAAAAATCTGGTAAAAAAATATTTTTATAGGGAGTAAAAAACGATCTGTTACTCGTGGGTATTTTATCTATCTCTTTTCGTAGATATTATAATTAGTATTCGCTTGTTAGGAATTTTTTTTTGATAAACATGAATTTTTAAAGCCTAAACAGCTACGTATTAACATTTATTAATTACAAATCAGAGAATGTAAGTAGTAAATTCAATGATCTATAAAAAAGTCAAGTGATATTTCCCGATAGAGTCTATAATTTTCCTTTAATATTAAAAAAACGATGAATTTTCACCCATTTCGAATTTGGAACTCGAATATCATTCGAAGGGTCACGTTTATCGAAAAAGTGTAAGACACCTTTTTTGTAGAGCGTTCAATTCTCTACAAAAACACGTCTCGTGGTAATCTGTATAATAAGCTGTTATCAAGATAAAAAATTCCTAACGTAAAAAACTTGTTTACCACGTTATTAAAGTGGGAAATAGAAAGTCGGAAAGCAGCATCAGCTGCGTCTGTATTTATGCAACGTTACGTATTATAAATTGCTACGTCTTCTCGAAATTTTACGATCTGCACAACAGCGCAGCAACATTTCTTCGAATCCAACAAATATGAAATTTGGTTTAGCACACCTAAAATTTCCATACTGGAGAATAAATAATTATTATATATTTTTGTCTAATTAATATGTAATAAAATTAATTATAATTTATTATACACGCTGGTCCAATATACGTGAAATGATAATTATCATAATTTATGATTAGAAACGTCGATGCTCGATACTTTGCGTTTTGCTATCTCTCAGTCTCATTGTTCCTCTTGGGCACGCGCTCAGGAGATCCTAGAGTCTCGCACTCTCACAATCAAGCTCTCTGTACCGTGAGTGGTAGGTCTGGAAACGAGCTTTACTGGATACGAAGCGTAAAGCATCTAAGCCAGCCCATTCTCAACAGGCGTTTGGTGCCTGCTGAGTGCACGAGGAGAACTTTAGATTAATTGTGAAGAGGGTCGAGTGGAGTTAATGGGGACCAGAGCTCTATGTACTACACTTGAATAGGAGAAGCATTATTTTAACACTTGCCAGTTTCGAGTGCATGTAATTGCGAGTCATAATGCATCTCGATTCGTTACGCGTAATTCGTAGCAGAGCATTTGGAGTAATAAATCAAGGAATTAGTATTGTATACATCGAGACTGTCGAAATACCAGAGCTTTAGAATTGCTGAGCCCGTGCTGTGTGCTAGGAGCTTAACGTTCGCCTGCTTTGGCGTTGCTATTCTGCTATTCTCATTCGGTTATTAATCTTTCCCAGAATCTTCGCGACTATAATAGCACGATATACCAAGGATCAGAATTGTAATCGTATTGTTCCAAAATTCCGAAAACACATTTAAATGCTCGAAGTAATAAAAACTACGTATAACAACAATGTTAGCGGCCTAGTCGCGGTGAGAAAACGACCCCTACGAATTGCTAAACCACCCCAATCAGAAGACGATAACGAAAAAAAAAATTCACAAAAAATAGGTCAACTTTGAGGTCCCGCCATTTTTTTTTTTTTTTTTTTTGTCATCGCGAATCTTATTCTTTCTGCAGCGTTAAGCTATTCCTACAAGGATTTCGCTGTAGATCCAATATATCTTACAATTGTTGACCCCTTCGTGCCGTAAAGTGGTTGTCCACAGACTGAGTGTTACTAAGCCTCGTTACGGTACATGAGAAGTGCTGTGCAGAGTTCGCATAAAGTAGCTATGAGCTCGAGGCACAAAAAACCGAAGGTAATCCTCTATTTGCAATGGAGCTTTCCCAGTTCGTCGTCGAACGTCGAGCTTGTTTCTTCATTCTGCGAGATACGACCTCCGTTTGTTGCTGTTTTCATAAATGTATTCCCCTTCGACAGGCCGCCGGAGAGACTTGGTGAAAAAGCTGTTGAGCCAAAAAGTACACGAGGATGCTGTGCGAGAATCGACCATCGCGACGACAGAACCAATTGACGTCTGTCCCTCCGAATATCACGACCAATTCTGCGATGAGAATTTCACCTCGTTTATGGATCGCATCGAGCACGATGTTCGGGTAAGCTATTTTTTCCACTTGTTTTTTTTTGTTATACAAATTAGACGTTTGACCGCATTTGAGATTTTTCCTTTGACATTTCTTCATTTGATTATTTGGCAGAAACACGGGAAATTTCCACTCTACGGCGGAACAGTCCAAACTTATTACAAGTCCCAAATCGACAAGGGCACACTGAAGGCTCGTTCCGAGATCAGTAATCTGAACGAGCCTTTTCGTAGGACGTGCCTCTTCACGACTCCTCCGGATCAAGCCAACAGAGAACCAAACGGAGGTTTTTGATGGATCTTCTGTACAAGACTGCAAACAATTGAGTTTTCTAAAACACGCAAATCCTACCTTCTTCAGAATCCTTCCCGTGGAATCGACTGTTGCGATCAGTTTTGCGGAATACCAACTTTTGTCACAACATGTTTGGATCTTTTTTCATCGACGGTTGAAAAATACTGGTATTGCTTGTTCCGCTTGCCCGTGAGTGCCCCAGGTCACGTGATGCTCTCCAGCCCAGTTTTCCCTGGCCCTGATGGGTTAACGAGTAGATTTATCGCGAATCTTTCGATCACTTTCATACTCCTTATCTTGGTTATCGAGCGCGATTAGGATCGGCGTGTTTAGACACAAAACGACACTGCTAACGATAACAGTATTAGAGAGACAGTCCGAAGCACTGTTAGCTATTTACATCGGTGACTCGCGTCTTCGCAATCAAGATCGAGGAGACGACCGATCAAAGGAGAGATCGGATGTGTCATCGCGAGTGGAAATTTAATCGTCGAGTTCCCAGGTATCTCTGCACGTGGATGCCCCCGGAGCGTGGTTATTTGCATTTTTCTCGTCATTTCCACGACTGGCTGTCTATTTCGTATTCGATTCACACGATTCCGATGATAAATTTGTTACGGTTGCCACGAACGTTGGTCGCGTTTCGCGAAGCTAGCTGATCGATACCTCACCGCGAATATTCCGACCCAAATACGAAAATATCACGGTAACGATAACAGTGAATCATTTCTAATATCAGGAATAAATATAAAATGTGATAGTTGAAGGTCGTCATTTTATTTATAATGACTCGATATACCGGATAAGATACGAAGCTTTCGTATTGCTCATCGAATGGCTAAGATATGCTATTTTCCGCAAATTTAAATTTAAGAAAAAAAAATAAAAAAAAATAAAAAAAATCCCTCAAATGTTTTTTGTATCTTTGGAAAAAATGTTTTCCACGAAATAGAATTGTTTTCTGACTTGGCACACGATTTTGTAAAAAAATTACTCCATTCTCGTAAAAAATACAGCCGGATTTGGTTTGACCTTGAAAATGTGAACAGCGCAGCTTGTGTAAAAAACGTTTTTCTCTATTTATAATTTACCCAGGGGATTGAAATGAATCGCCCTGTATACTTTCGCAAGAAATGTTCCTCTTTCGTTGTGAAGTTGCTTACGTGTTCGTATAAAATTTCTAAACAAATTTCTACCTAAATTTGCAGGAAATATTTCTCATATTTTACGCTTAACGCCTCAATTCCTCAAATTTGAAGCACTGTAAATAACTCGTCGACTTTTAATTTTAGAACAACGCGTAGTTGCGTAGGAAGAGTCACGTAATTAGCCGGCATGTACTTTTTGCAGTTATTTATTTCTAGTTTTTGTACAGTTTTTTTTGTTGTTCAATTTTCGTTTTAAGTATATAAATGATATCACTTATTCGAGAAGTATAAACGTTAATGACAAGCGACGTTACCCTACGTATTTTCAATCTAATTACACATTTACATCTTTTAAGAAAGCCCTGTTTATCCAATAATAGTGTATTGTCAATAGGAAACTTATTGAGCTCGCGCGACCACCTCCTTCGAATTACACTGAAGTTCATTCATGCGCGCACGCACACATGCTCACACGCACGCACACGCGCCACGTATAATAGGTATTATTTGTCCACTTTATTACCATTCATATATTTTCTCTCTACGTGAATCAAGTCCATCAACTTCACGTAGGTACACGCAACGTTTGCTTACGCACAAAGTTTGCTCGCCTTGGAGTCTCACAGAAGAATTAACGAATTAGCCCATTAAGCCTCTGGCAGAAATTGGGCTGGTTAGCATCACCTAACTATGCCATTCACAGGCAAATGGGACGAAAAAAAAAATACCCTTGTTTTTTCTTTGATCACTTCTAATTGTTTATAAAAAAAAATTATGACGAAAACACTTGTATGACAACTTCTGTGACAAAGGATCAGATTTTCGTTATAATTTTCCCCTTAGAATCGATTGTTGCACTCGGTTTTTCGCAATCACAAATTTTATTATAATTTGTTTAAACAACTTTTTTATTAACAATTGAAAAATACTTGTATTCTTTGTTCCATTTGCCTACGTATGGCATAGCTAGTTGGATGCTATCTGGCCTGAGTTGTGCTGAGGATTTTTATCACTTTTACTCTCCATCATGCAATTGTTTATAACGGTTTTACACTAACAAATTGAACTTTAACAAGAAAGTGTTATATAGCTTTTCGTCACCAATTTTCCCTTAGAACCGATTATTGCACTCGGTTTTTCAAAATAACAACTTTTATCGTAATTTGTTTAAACAATTTTTTATAAACAATTGCAAATGACGAAATGAAAAACCCTGTTTTTTTGTTCGACTTGCCCATGAGTGGCATAGCTAGTAGGATGCTATTTGACCTGAATTGTGTTTGGGTTTTTATCACTTTTACTCTCCATCATGCAATTGTTTATAACAGTTTTACACTAACAAATTGAACTTTGACAAGAAATTGTTATATAGCTTTTCGTCACCATTTTTCCCTTACAACCGATCGTTGCACTCGGTTTTTCAAAATAACAACTTTTATCGTAATTTGTTTAAACAATTTTTTATAAACAATTGCAAATGACGAAATGAAAAACCCTGTTTTTTTTTGTTCTACTTGTCCATGAATGGAAAGGTTAGTTTGATGGTATCCACCCCAGTTTTTGTCTGGGACTTAATGGGTTTAAGTAGAAGGGATGCAATGTAAAAGAATGTCTTATCTACGCGTTTAAGAAATATTTTTTTTGCGTATACCTACGCTCCGCGGTACAATAACGCGTAAGATAATCATACTCGCCGTTACGAATGTGATAAAAAGAAGATAATAAGAATAATTGTAATAATAGCATGAGCAATAAATAGGAGGGGAAAAAAATGAGGAAAAAATTCGAACTTTTAACGAAATCTCGCTCAACGATTGGGAGTGCTCTGAACTTTGTTAAGGTTTATCGCGGTACGTCGTATTCCAGACGGTAGTAGGTATGTACATATATTGACTTAAATTATTTATCATTACTTGCGCCACGCAAATCTACGCGATCGCGATTGTGATTTCTGATTGTATTTTTTCCCTTCTCTTTTCCGTACGCACTGTAGCGTGGTTCGTATTCGGGGGAGTTTTTGAATTCGACGTTATGGAGCTTGCAACCTTTTAAACGACATACAATTGTGACGTGTTCACAGTTTTCGTTTTTTAAGATTTCTCTTGATTTTGAAAAATAGTGGATTTTGAAAATTACATGTTGTACTAGGAGTTCAAAAAATTTGTGGAGAAAAAATAAAGTTCTGTTATATGTATCAAATTACTCGTCACTGAAAACTCCAGTAAGCATCGCTTTTTGTTTTTGTGGATGTTGAAAAATATGCCGAAAATAAATAAAAAATCCAAACTACCATTGAAAATAAAACCATTTTTCGTTGGATTTTTTCTGTAAGAGAAATCTTAAAAAAGTTAATCGCGTAGCTTCTTGATTGATGAGGACCGACGTGGGGCAAAAGTTCGCCCCAAAGCTCCAATTTAAAAAAAACAAATTCTGCACAAAAAATTAGCTCTGCCTTCACTCGCAAAGTTATTCATTTGCAATCATCTTGGCAGATGCTGAACCCCAGAATTCACGAGAACCCCGAAGAAGAACCACTCTACCGTGAAAATTGTCGGATTCAGAGCCGACGTACAGAGTTGTATAAAATTTGCCTTAAGGGTATTTCGAGTGGCTTTTTGTGTTCGTAATTAATGTACGATTCGGAACTCGAAGTCTCGTCTTGCGTAGGTTTTCTTATACTTGTACAATTAACATTCTGTACGTCAAGCTTTGCTTCCGAGGCGTGGAAGTACTCGTGGCTAGGGCGTCTACTCTCTCCGGGGTGGGAGAGCTTAAAGGAGCACTTTCGTCCCGAATCGATAACCCACCGACCTACACGGACCGAGTTTTGGTCAACTTCGGCATATTATTGAAATACCTATTCCTAGGCTCTGGAAACTCTTCGTTTGTCGCATGCGCAGCGGCAGCAGGTCAACTCTTTTGTGTCTCGCCATCGGTCTATGGGAGAACGGGGACCTGCCCGTTCACCCAAAGCTTCAAGGTTCTTTAGCTCATCGGATGGTTCGAATTTTTGTCAGGACCACTTGCTTCGTCCTACTACGGCGATTGTGCGCTATCGGATAACGCTTCGCTGGGCGTGCCGTCGCTCGAATTGACAGAAAAGGCCCGCGTTGGTGGTCGTCGTTGCCTGAGGACGGCTGGGTCGAAGTTGGGATGTCTTCTCGCGTGTTTGCTGTAACAGGAAAGGGGGAAACAGCATGGATCAGCAAAATACGTGAATCCTGGATGAACGAGTCTCGAGTTATGGGCTCCTCGCCTGGTTACTCTCGTGGGTCAGAGTGACCCAAGCCAAGAAAGAGGTTCTCGTATGCAGGAGAGGAACCCAATTTTTTTCAGCATCAACTTGTTGCCCAATTTGCACCGTGTTTAATAAGCTACTTGGCATGCAACGGAGCAACTAAAAAGATGAGTGTGAAAAAAAAGGGAGGAATAATATTGAAACAAGGAAAAGAGATATCGCCGAACGACAAATCCGTTGGAAAAATACATTGGGCACCGGGAATAAGTTTTCCTAATCGGTAAAACAACGGCGCCGTTCTCTAGGTGATAAATCACGTGGTAGCGCCTCGCCTCGACGCTGCGCCTCGTCGTGCAATAAGTCACTAGCACTTGGCATAAAGTTTCCTGGCTACGGCACAGTCGCTCGGAAGCTGAAAGCTCGCTTCTCGCAGCCTCCCAACAACATCCTTCAAATAACTACTCGCCCTTTTTCTCCTGATTTTACTCTCGACCGTTAGCTTCTTCTCGCCTCGCATCCGCGCTCTTCAGCGAAGAGGTGTTGACCAAGGGGAGATTTATAATTCGTTGACTAAATAACATCTACTTGGCGCCTCACTTCCTCGATCAAACACATCAGTTAGCTTACCTACAACCCGTGGCACCGTTCACGAAAAAATACCGCTTACCTTTGTAAAATATTAACAAATAACGAGATCTTGTATCGTATGATCGAGTCCAACGAACACAACGTGTTCCATCATCCATACGTGTTTCATTTCACCCAGACTCGTAAAAGTCAATTGCTTTTTGGCCTCACCGAACACGAATCTCGAATCAGAACTGCGAAATTCAACATGGCGGACCCAAAACGGCGAGCCCAAAATGGTGGACCCAAAATGGCGAGCCCAAAATGGTGGACCCAAAATGGCTGACAAATTTTGAAATAGTAGGAACATTTCGCCGGGAGGGCGATTCGCGGCTAAGCCCTGATATTCGAGTCTTGTTTCAGATCTGCTCGGTTGTGGAAAATTGGACAGCGGGGATTGGCTTTGGGATTTCTCTGTAGAAGACTCGCGTCTTCGGTCTTCGTATTTTATTCGAAGCTTTCAGACTGCGACGAGAGATCAGGTTGCCGTAGAGCTTAGTCGGTTCAACATTTCCATTGAGCAGTTTCTCACAAAGTTAAGAATAAAGCCTCTTCGTGCGCGGATCCTGAAAAGTTTCCCGAGGCGAAACAAAGACGAACTTCGCGATACGGGCGGTTCATTACCGATGTGGCATGGTCTAACAAATCCGTAAAGGAAACAATGGCGACCACGCTGAGGAGTTAATCATACGCTATTGACGCGACTCGCGGTTGAACTTCGCTAATCATTATTAATCTTCTTCCACATCTCTTTCCTCTCGTTCCCGGGATCTCGACCGCGGCGTTGGAGCTACAGTAGTTGGAAGTTGTCCCGTCAAGGCGTGGGCACAAACGAACTATGCTCAGATGCGAAAAAGCAGCCGTATTTTGGCATTCGCAGATGACACGATAGAAGGACAAGTATCTTTTCCATTTCTTTTGCGAACGCTTTGTTTGGCCTTGACCTTGACGCTGTACACTTGGTAGCTATATGCTCGAGGCGAAAGGCGATGAGAGGCTGAGGGCTGAGATAGATCTGCTGCGCAGTGCCGTGGAAGGAGAGGAGGGATTGATGAAACGCGAATTAGAGGAGTTATAGCACGGGCAAGCGAAAGGGTTACTTGTCACGCGAGAAGGTCGGTGAGAAGGTAGGAAATCAATTAGCCGAATAACGCGGGTTAAACCGAGCTATTAAATCCTGCCCAGTTCGTTCGGAGCCCGAATTGGTAGCAGGGAAATCCTCGTTTCATCAAAGGGAGCTGCTGCAAGTTGAATTTTCAACGTGATTTTCCTCAATTGGGCCCCGCAGACCCAATTGACCTCGGATCAAGCTCCGTAGGTCCGAAGAGCCAGATCCACGTTTTCCAGCCGAACTTGGGATCAACAAAATATACAGACCTGTGGAATCGGTACGAGAGGCGCGGAGGGACATTAGTTTGGGAATCAGCGATCATTCGTTTAATAATCATTCTCGCTCACCTGAGGTGATCGCTGCGCATGAATTTCTTATTGCAGACCGGACACGCGAAATTTTTCTCGCCCGTGTGTGTTCTCGTGTGCCTGGCCAGCTCGTCGCTGCGGGCGAAGCGTTTTCCACATCCGGACCAACTGCAGGGGAACGGTCGTTCGCCTAAAAAATGAAAAGAATCGTAAATAACGAGGTTTGTGGAAATTACAAAGTTGCCGAACGTTGGCTCGAGTCATTTAAGGCTAACTGGCAGAGAAAACGACGGAGGAACTCGAGACGTTAGGAAACTGTAATCGGTTTAGATTGTAAATTAACGAAGTCGACTGGAGGGAATCCTTCTTTCCTGTCGTATTTACGCTCCCTCCTCACAAATATTGACGCAGAGTATTACTCGAAATAAAAAGCTCGCGTTGATCTCCCTTAATGGAAATAGCGTTGTACCTTCGTACGCTCTTCACAATTCGTCTTCCCAACACGATAACAACGATTGCAATTCAACAGTACAATTAATAAATAAATTCGCAATACAACTATAAGTATATACACATATTGGAGTTGAATACATTGCACGTTGCTAATTTTTTCATTTTTTTTATTTTTTTTTTCATCATCTTTTTTGATTCCTTATTGCGCGATACTGCGATGCACGGTAATGACACAACGATTCGAGTGGTATGCTTATCAGTCTCGTTTTTGTACCCAGCCTAATTATCGACTTGGCATAAACAAAACATTCTCCGCGTAACTTGTCAGCGATCACATGATCGGGTCGTTGCTACGCGAGTCGAAAAAAATAGCAGTGGCTCGAGGAAGTCACGCTTGAGCGGGAATGCTGGTTTTGGGTCAATTAGTATTCGTGCGCCCACACGCAACTGTTGAGGACACTCCTCCTCCTCTGCTTTACACTGACACGGTAATTGCATAAGGATATCATCCCTACTTTACTAACGTATAACCAGGATCTTACCGATAATTTGCACGACAAGTACCGATCGTTTTATTTGAGGCCCTTTGAGCGAACGGCTCATATGTAACGAGTGTTCGTGATGTGGTGCCGATTTGATCTTGAACCTTGAAGGGGGCGCAAAACGCCTAGAGGGGTAAGAAATTAGCTTTATTCCCGACTCAACTGTAACGGGCAATCTACGAACCGGTAAACCAGCACGATAGTACAACATTTTTTCCTAGGGCGTAAAGTAGAACTTTACTCCCTAGGGAAAAATATTCTGCTTTGGTCCCGCTTTCAGGCCCATAAAGTGCGCATTGTAGTTGAGTATTTTTGTATTTTCATACGTTTATAGTCGAGTGTTTTTCCCTAGGGAGTACGTAGCACTTTCATTTTGGGTAAGATAAGGATTTAGATGTTGTTGACAAATATTTATATATGTCTACAACGAATCGAAAAAAAAAATACAATTAGCCGCATTCGATGTTCGGCAGGGCAATGTTGAATCTTGAAATGGCGATGTCTCGAAACTACATACAACGTTGAGTCGTACTTGGGGAGCGGCTCGTATCGCTCATCATTCTGCCCACGTTCAGCGTGTTAGGGACACTAACATGAAATCGCGAGGTCTCGAGTTATCCGCATCTCGTTGCCACGTCTAGGAAGCACGGGAAAAAATAGTCGAAAACAGGTTGATCGGCAGGATTAGAGGTGATCGAGCTCGGAACGAACGACTGACCTTGAACTTGTCTGTGTACGATTTCTACGCCGGTTCAGCACAAAGGCTCGCAGTGAAATCTGTACGTAGGAACACGTATGAAGGAACACATCCTGTCGCGTGGGGTCTCCGGGGATCGGTAGTTAGCGCGAGATTAGCGAAGCTCATTTCCACGGAGAGTGCTCGTTACGCTCGCGTTACGACCTCCAACTCGCGAATTAGACCTACGAATGTTCGATACTACCTACCTACCGTCCGGTCGCAACGGACCAATCTCGTACGTACACACTCCGTTTCCGTACAACGACACTAACTTGCCGTTCCACCTCCTTCCATGTACGTGTACTCATCTGCAGCGCGCTGTTCGAATCGTGTTTCGCTGATCCCGACACGGAAGGCCTAACTCGAGTCCAAATTTCATAGCTCTACCCTGCCACGAGATGGAATCTGCGCCCTGATTTCCCCGTAGCTCCTCTCCCTCGTACCTCTCCGCGCGTAGGTACGTTTCGCGTGGTCTGCCATTAAGGGCTACACGTTTTGTGTGTAGTCTGCCATTAAGGGCTCTCGTAATACAGGGTGTCCCACTTCAATCGACCACGCCGGCAGAACTACAACGTAACGAAAATCGACCCCTGCAAAATTCGCGGCACGCGGAGGGCCTCCAATAACGGTGACCTTGAACTTGACCTTGACGCTACATATCACAGTTAATTCACTGCCCGAGTGGCTTTTTCACGTGGAATCCCTATTCTCCCGCAGGTTCCTGCTTTTCGCGGGAAAACGAGCAACTTGTGTCCGGAAAAAACGGTGTTAGTGCACAGGCGGCGTTTTTTAAACATTCCGCGATTCCCTCGTTCGCGTCTTGTTTACGATCATCCACGCCGTCCTCGTATATTTTCATCTCGTTTTCCAATTACGCCTTTATATTGCGAGTGATAATGCGTTATCGGTTCACGGGGCGCACGTGGCTAGAGTTGCGAAACCGCGTTATCGCGTGTCTAATATGCGTTGTTTTCTATAAACGCGTGATGTTGATCCGCGATTGGTCGGACCCGACTAGCCGGATCAATAGCGACGTATCGAGAGTAAATTTGAACGCCGCAAAAAAGCATCCAGCTTTCTGTTATTATACATATAATTAATAACTATTTACAATAATAATAATTATCACGTATAAAAAATAATTATTTATAACGATAATAATAACAATTATTAATCCATAACATTGAGCATGTTTGCACGGACATTTTAGGAGCTTGCCACACTGAACAACACTTTCATGAAATCTTGCGGTTAAATTGGATACAAAAATTAGTGGCTTTATCATTTGTGGGTGACACGAATATTTTTTTAACTTCGTACTAGCACGTTTTACCCTGGTCTACCATAAAACGTTCAAATCGACTTCGTTTACGTTAGTAAAAAAAAAACGTCATATGAAACTGGAATAATTATTTTGAGATTTTCATTATTAACAAAACTCTCGTTACTTAACATCGACAGTATTTTTATAATATAAGATAAAGGCCCACGTACCGATATTTATTATCGATTATTCGTCGAGTAATTAAGAAATTCTCGTTTTTATATTTTTAATTATTTTTTTTTGCTCAAATAATAATTATTTTCATATTTGTCACCATTATTCAAAAAATTGTGTTAGTTGTGGAAAATATTATTTATTATTCTACTAGGTGATCACAGGACTTTTCAATAACATTAGCTTTTCCTGCAATTTTTTGTTCCAAACTAGAAAAAACAACATTTCCATATCTAATTAATTTTTCAAGGTCACCAAATTTTACTGTTAGGCTGTAGTAACAATAAACGCAATTTTCACATTGTACTGCGAATAACCGGACGATATCCGGAGATTCGCGTGATTTTGACGGTAATTCTTATGAAAATCTACTCGAGACAGAAAAAAACGTTTTAAAAAAATGTTTAAAAAAAAACGTTAAAAAAAACGTTTTTAAAAAAAATGTTTAAAAAAAAAACTTTACAAAATTAACCGTTACGTGATCGCGGATATTGATAATTCCAGGGTAAGCAAGCGCGTTTGATCTTGATTAATACTAATTTCTATCGGTAAGTGGGCTCAAAGTCGCGAGCAATAAAACGATCGTTTTTCTAGTATTTTGTGATATTTTCGATCAAAATGCCAGGGATAAAGAGAAAGATTGAGGTGACAAGCGAAATCCTCGGGAAAATAATTACGAGTCGATAAGTTTTTTTTTCTCGATGAATTATGATTGCTTTATCCAATCGCGAGTCTTCGTAGTTTACCATATTCTCTCAATTGCTCTGTAATTAATTATTTGAGGGGGGGAAGAATGATGATAATTATTTGCAAAAAAAAATTATGATTAATTGTTTGAAAAATGAGGTAATTGATAGTTATCTGAAAAAAATTACATAAAATATACGGTTTTAGGATTCATCCTCTATCGCTTTGCACCAGTCCACTGCTACCGTCAAACTTCATTTTCGCTGAACCGAGTAATTCAAGGAGTCTCTCTCGCTTTGCATAGTAGTAGCGGCCGCAGAGAGCATTCGAGCGGTGGAAATGACGTTAATTTTTCATGCATATCAAAATGTTTGCTATCATAGTGCAAATGTAATATGTAAATCCTAATTGACTGTACGGTGGCTCGTGAATGGGATCGCGATTAAACGTCTGCGGTATTAGCATTTGCACTAAGCCGCGCGGGCTTTGGATTGATATCGGTCGATAGGCTGTTGGTTAGTATACCCTCGTCAACATCAAATTCATCTACGACATAATCGTAACTCGATACCTCTTCTCTGGACGCCTCTTGCCAGCTCAACTCTAAATCACGTTATACTCCAGCCTCGTCGTTCTCTCCAGAGACTGGGAGGAGACGATTGATTTTGCAACTATCGCCCAATCGTCTTCCTGCTCCCATCAGCTGACGATGAGAAGTTACACAGAAACAACAACAACAAAAAATCAGGAATTTTACACACTGCTCACAAAAAATGAGGAATCTTACACACTGCACACAAAAAAATGAGGAATTTGACACACTGCACACAAACAATGAGGAATTTGACACACTGCTCACAAAAAATGAGGAATTTGACACACTGCTCACAAAACATGAGGAGTTTTACACACTGCTCACAAAAAATGAGGAATTTGACACACTGCTCACAAAAAATGAGGAATTTGACACACTGCTCACAAAAAATGAGGAATTTTACACACTGTACACAAAAAATGAGGAATTTTACACACTGCTCACAAAAAATGAGGAATTTGACACACTGTACACAAAAAATGAGGAATTTTACACACTGCTCACAAAAAATGAGGAATTTGACACACTGCTCACAAAAAATGAGGAATTTTACACACTGTACACAAAAAATGAGGAATTTTACACACTGCTCACAAAAAATGAGGAATTTGACACACTGCTCACAAAACATGAGGAGTTTTACACACTGCTCACAAAAAATGAGGAATTTGACACACTGCTCACAAAAAATGAGGAATTTGACACACTGCTCACAAAAAATGAGGAATTTGATACACTGCTCACAAAAAATGAGGAATTTGACACACTGCTCAGAAAAAATGAGGAATTTGACATAAGCAACAAGAAAAATGAGGAGTTTGACACGAGCAAAAGAAAACAACTTGAAGACAAACGAAGACTTGGCAACCGGAACCATCGACTATTGGAGACATTTTTTTTTAAATGGTAACAAGACGAGTTGTCCTCTCGTTTTTGATGTCAGACCGACTGCATCACTGATTGGGACATGTTCGTCCAGGCCGGTGCCATTCCTCGGTGGGCGAACCGTCCCTATGCATCGTCATCGCCCGAGAACACCCCACGGAATTGAGTGCTGCAATTCCGTTTGGCGACGTCCCGTCGCCGGAAGCGTATAATTGGTGAGCTTTGAGAGTGCTTAATTGAAAAACGACAGCAACTTCGCTAAACCGCGTTCATCGGTTGCTCTAGACGTTTTTGATTCGGATCGCCGCTGGCAAGGCGAATATCTCTGCCGAGTGGGCTCGCACAGACTGTAGTGGGAAACAAGACCGTGTTTTCCTGTTTCCATTGGGAATTGTTTATGAAAAAAATTATTTGGGCAAATTAGGATGCGAATCGTTACGTTGGGAAATGAACTGCACCAGCCGATTCTCCTTAAGTAGCACGTTCGAAAATGTTGTGCAAGTGTCGTTGCTGTACAACCCAGTTTCGGCATAATTGTCGACCATATTGGACGGCCTACCAATTTTTTTTTCACCGAGTAACAACAGTTTTCCGACGCCGCGCGACACATACCCGATTTTCGAAGTTCCGCGTTGTCGTGTAGGCGCAGCGCGGGGAAAGTTCTCAAAGTTCCGAGAGTTATTTCCGGGATCGGGTAACCTATTCCCCGTCAAATTACCACGCCTGACGTGAATTACGACGCCAGAGATTTAAAACCTACCATTAATATGCTCGCCTTTCTACCGACGTAGCGATTCCACGTTGCGATATTACCATTCGCGGACTAATTGTCCTCGCTAAGAACGTCGCTATAACGTTTGTCAGCCAACCGTAGCTCTGACAATTGATTGGAATTTTTTTTCGTCCAGCATGAGGATAGCTGCTGAAAGCTGGAGTCCGACTTATTTCTCGAAGAATGTATTTATAAAGGGTCATGCACCGACGAAGAACTGCTGTAAATTTCGATCTCAACTAAAATGTAAATTCTATGCAATATGCAAATTTTGACTCGCCAAAGGTAGTATTTTCAAATTACATTCTCCTCCATTTTTATGCACTCTTATTTAGCCCTACTTTTAATAAATTAAAAAAAAACTAATCAAACGACATGTATCTCATGCAGTAGGAACGCGATTGTTTATAATCGCTTTACCCTCCCAAATTGGACTCTGACAAAAAAGTGCCTTTTCGTCCCAGTTTTTCCCGTAGAATAGATCGGTCCAATCGGTTTTTCGAAATAGCTACAATTTTTTATAAACAATTGCAAGAGATGGGATAAAAAACGCGAATATTTTTCCCTCCGTTTACAGATAGTTATGTAGCCCAGTTTTTGCGCGGACCCTAATGGGTTAACGCTGCGCTTAGGCGTACAGCTTTCTCGAGTCGAAATAGGCGGTAGATTGGAACGTACACTTTTTGCGTTGAATATAACGCGTACGTGAGACGCACTCGTCTTTATCAGCCACAGCACGAGATGATGAGTCATGGACCAACGTAGCTATAAGTAGACTATTACAGAGGCCTGTTACTACCATAGGTATGCCACTGGCAGCATGGATTTACATGTGTGGTATCAGTGCCAGGACACGCGATAGAATCATTGCTAAAGAAAACTCAGCGGAGTTGAGTGGATCAACGAACGCGTGTAGGGGAGAGCGGGCCTAAGAGTTCCGTTTTTCAATTAACTTCAACATTTGTAGACGAGCCTTGGCTTTAGCACTAGTATTGCCGTATAAGAATTGAATGACGGGTATAACTTCGATATTAAGACCGTTTTTCGAGTTGCTATTCGCGAGATTGTTCTATAATTAATAATACAATACTCGGAGTCGGAAAGTAGCAACGTGCCCCGAGTTGGGGCAGGTTGTTGCGAGATCTGCGAGAGGTCTGATTTGTGAAAAAACACTCGTATGCGATAGAATCAAATACGCGTTCGAGGACTAGTCAACAGTGTCGTACGGATAATTAGTTGTTTCCGTTGAAATTATAATAAAACGAACACTTTTATGTTTTAACGCTCGACTAGACTTTGTACTCCTCGCATCGATTCCGAGACACGGAACCTCGCGATGTTGTCCGTTCGTAATTACGCGTGCCGGAAAAGAGAAGAAAATTACGATATCGTTGATTAAATAAATTGGCGCGGGTTGTTGCGAGGTAACGACGTGACCTTGAGAAAAGGAACATTCAGCCCCAACAATACATGTCCGCAAGAAAGTAGCTTAGCGGTAGGGTTGTAAAACATACGCGGGTTTCGCGTCCTGTATCCGGGTATTCCATATATCCTTGCGTAAAAAGACCAAAAAAACTAAACGCTAGTTATTCAAATTCGCGAGCTGTACTAAAAATACCGAACATGAAAATGTTCCCTTACACGAGTCAGCGACGCGTGCGCTCGGTTTCCCATGTAATTGAGGCGACTGGCTTAACAATGATAGTTGCTCTCGGTGGGCTGCAACCGTTCGTTTCGCACGTATTCGCTACGTATATCGATGGCTTTTCTCGGCGCCATATTTTGATGGGGACAACTTACCCCGGGAATCTTAGCCCCGCTCTCCCCTATTCCCTCTACTCGTTTGTACGCGTAAACGGCGTACGAACTAAGTAGGCTAGACATTGTTCAGACCACTTAAATCGGCGATCTACAGCGAGTTCTCCGAGCAGCGTTTGAAGTTGCAGCATCGTTACTACAAAATGACTCTTCTTCCGAAAGCATGGCCACTGGTCACAGATTGAGAGAGATTGAGTCACACTTTTCCTCGGCAATTAAAAATGAAAATGTGAAAAATGTGTTCGAATGGGCAAACGAAGCGTGACGGGGAAAATGAACGGTCGATTGCAATTTGAAGTTCGGGGGGACGCGGGCTTATGTGTCCGAGCGTGATAATCGAATGGAAATATAGGTGGTCGAAATTTTGCAGAAAGCAATTCAGGCTCCGCAAATATTTGGCGAGACGCGAGAGCCGGGTATTCCGTTTCGATGATAAATTTTCATTCCCATCGGCCCGCCGAGGAAAGAGAAACCGAGCGGTTGGAAAAATCCAGGAGCGAGTGGAAAATACTGGATTATTTCGTCTCGCCTCGCGTTTGCTCGCAGTTAATTAAACTGGTTTACTATTTTGCGTTGGCCGCTAGGGGAAAAAAGGGGGAAAAATGGGGGAAAAAACGGGGAAAATGGGGGAAAATGGGGGAAAAACGGAGGAAAATAGGGGAAAAAGAAGGGAATCTTAGTCGTGCTCGACGCACCTATATATTTCTCTTCTAGGGCTCTTGTCGCGAATACACAGCTAATTTACCATCACCTCATTTTACGAGGATCCCATTCAGTCCGGGCAATTTGTCGGCAGTTGGGTCGAATTTCGCCCTTAATTGCAAGACGGCAAGACGCGGAGAGGGTGATACCAACGACGAATATGGATGGCCCACGCAAACTAGCCCTGCCAAAAAACTGCGAGTCTGCCAAAAAAATCCTACAGCTTTCTGCTAGTTACTAAAAATTACAAAAGCTCGTATTTTTTTTTGCATTGAATATTTACAAAATTAGTGATGCACTCAGAGTTGAGAGATGTATTTTCAAAGTAGCAGGTACGACTTTCGTTGGGTTTGCGATGCTGGTGCACTTTTTCCTAGCAACTTGATAAAGTTTACGACTTTAAATTTAAAAAGGTGAAAAAATTAAAAACAAATAAACGATGTTGTTGCACGCAAATGGTATCAGTGGTTTGCAACAGCGATGACTCCTCGACAATTGAGTCGTTGAAGTACGGCACGCAGAGTGCTTAACGAGTTTAACGTGATTAACGAGTAGAATGTAATCCGTGGGTCACGTGCGTAAGCCGAGTCGGCGAAACGAATGTTTGACTCGATTCGCTGCGCCACCCCGTTGCTGATATATATTTTTTTTATTTTTTTTTCGAAGCGACTCATTTTTCGCCTCCGGAGTCATTGATTTGCGGATGACGCGTGTGGGCGCTGCGAGTAAATAAATAAGTCGTAAAACAATAGACTCGTGATCGTCGTCCTGTTCGGTTTTCACGGCTCATTATGCTACATCAGGTGAGCTATTTACTGCAGCTTACGTCCCGCGTCGATACGACTCTATCTTAATGATACCTTTCGAGTATACGACCCAAGATCGTAAATAAACTGCGAAGTTTATAGCCATCGCGAAATTTGCAACTACCAGGAAACGCCCATCGAAGTCCGGCTAAGAATATTCCAGCGCGTGATTTTTGTGGCCTCCGCAGAATGTTGGACGATTCTGCATTCGCCGTGAAACGCGCTCCCAGACGCTTGAGGGATCGACTACGTTTTACTGATCCTAATTTTTTTCACCTAATTAACAATCAACAATTAACAATCAACAATTAACAATTAACAATTAACATTAACAATTAACAATTAAAGCTTAATAATTAATAATTATTAAGCTCTCGCTTGTTCTGCACGCAGCAGCAGGTCTCGCGACATGATAAGAGCGCAGCACGGTGATGAATGAAGATTTGTGAATGAGCGGCCATTTTGTTTGGTAAAGCGCTGATAAAATGTCCGAACAGTGTTCGATACTCGAGGAGTACAGCGGCTCTCGCGTGAATTAGTTTGTTTGGGGAAAAATGCTCTGGCTTTGGCCTCCAAAGGGCCTTTGTGACTGAAGGAAAGGAAGAAATGGCTCGGTCCATATTTTCACGCCGAGTTTAACATTTTTCCACCTTCGCGAAGGTCGCCACGTGGCGCCCCCCGTTTATCTACTCTCGCGATCCAATGGCTTGGATTTTTTCCCCCAAACATTGGAGCGTGAATGGTTACGTAACTATCCGATGACCACGTGGGAGTCGTGTCATCGGTGATGATCCCGAAACTGGGGCGTCCTCTGATTTGCGTAGAGACTAAACTTAGGCTGGCTAAAAATGAACGCGTGTATCGGGGCTATCGGCACTGTGTCTGTCCCTCTACAGGTCAATCGCACTTTGGCCAAGAGCCTGCAGGTTACGAAAATTTCGGGTCGTCTGAGCAGGTAGTTATTATTGGTCATTGTTATCGTTATTCGTTAATTATTGGCGGCTGGATGGATGGGAATCGTTGGAGTTGGTCGGCCAAAATTGAAAGCAAGTCCAAGGTGCATGGGTAAGAAGATGGACGGTCGCGAGCAACGCGACACGTGCATTTATTTAACCATCGATCATTGATCCGATATCGTCGCATTTGCCGCGGAAGATATTCTCCAACTAGGCCTAAGTACTTCGCAGGTATTAGATTGCCACCAAAACGAAGAGCTCCCTCACTCGTATCGAGGTCGATCCGTCCCATAAAAGTCTACCGATACGAAGCGAATTTGGCTTTCAGGAAGGAATGTAAGACGAATACTCGAGAATTTATCAACGCCGATAGGATCAAATAGACGTGACAATCGAGTTACATCATTCTTTTACGGTACTTGCTGGGTATTATCACGTGAGGCGAAACCGATAAACCACAGTTTGACGGCTCTGGCAAAAGAGACATGAAGCCTGGTGGCCCACGCCGAATACGAAGTGACAGGGCTCGATAGACTACTCCTGTCCCATGCAGCGCTCTACGAGCTGTAGAAACCATACAACACCTTTTTGCCAGAGTTTGCAAAATGACAACCTTAAGGATGATTTGTCGGTACAATCGGAAACAAAAGTTAATGACATTTTCACCCAACTCATATCTTTAAATATATGTTGAAATAAATGATTTAAATCAAAAAATTTTGTTTTTATAATGTTAATTTTGATATTAACTTTATAAAAAAATAAAATAGACTGATAATTTTAATAATATTAACATAAAAATTTCAATATTAAGGAAAAATGGAAAACAACTTTTGTTTGTGACTGTTTGTTTTCTTATGATGTTTGCGATGTTGTCACGTTTCCCTTGTAATTCACACGGCTTATTCAATAATATGGTAAATGCCACTAATTTTTATTATTTTTCTCTATAAACAATATTGAAATTACCAATTATTAATCGCTTATATGTTTCTTGGATATTTAATCTATTGATTTGAAAAGTTTTAAATTTTTCACATCACAATTTCATAACTTTTTTTTCATTTGAATATGTCTGATAACGCGTTTTCCATTTAACCATGTGTTAATTTGTGGCAACTAATAAATGTTATAACTTTTTAACGGGCTTGTGAAAAAATCCCAATTTTTTTTTAAAGCTTCAGTAGACTTGTCAGAATAGTATATATTTTTTTCAAAACATTTTCATCATTTTTAAAATACCGACAAATCATCCTTAATCGCAATTCGTTCAGATCAACATTTTTTGTAAACGATTGCAGATGACAAGGCAACAAACACTGGCTTTTAGACGTGGCCTTGACGGACTGATATCTGATGGACGTTCGTGTCTTATTCATCAAGACCCCACATGAACGAGGAGAGAAGGGGATGAGGAAGCAAAATGCAGCCACAGCAGGAGACAGCTTCCAGTTCCGTAGAAGTCCTCACACCAGAATTCTGGTACCTGCTTGAGAGGCGAACTACATTTATTTGCCACATCCCCGACTCAAACCTCCGTCCATTCCGGATGCTAGACACGCCACAGGCCAATCTCATCCCCCGCTGCAAGTATACCAATCGAATGTACAGGATCCGGGAGATGGATACGTCGCGGAACCATCAACATTTGTGGGTCCAAGCGAGAGACCCCGTGGAAACCCGAACCAGGAGCACCAACATAGCATTAGCTATTAACATTGCATCAATCGATTGTATCAAATCGCAAACCCGCTCGAGGATCCGTGAACAATACTTCCAACCACCAACACACACACACCTCGGAGTAGGTTTGTACTTCCACACCAACCCTACACATACAACGTAAATTACATATGGGTCATTCCATGTCAATTCAACGACGATTTTTTCGCTTCTTTAATATGATTGTAAGCGTGTAAAAAACAGAAATTTCCAGACGGGCTTCGAATAACTTCCAGTAAAAAAAATGGAAGAACACTTTTTTTTTACAAGAAGAAATAAATTATATATAATTTGTGGAGTTGGAATTTTCGTGAAATACAGTTGAAAAATAATGTGGCATTTGTTGTGTGGAATAAATTAAGTTATTGGCAGAAAAAAAAGACTCTTCAGGATTTGAGATTATTTTTACGGTAGTTACGAGTGAGCTTCTCCTCGATGGCTAATCTGTTATTATTACCACGCGTTGTATAAATAAAGCGCAAATTACCAAATGACGATAGGAATTGTAACATCGCTTTGCGATACGATCTATGATTAAACGTACGTAATCTTTGCTGGTAATTGATCGTTTAGCCGATACGCATTCGAGTGGCTGCTAAATTCGTTCTATTATACGAACGGATTAGCTAGAATTTCACGCGATGGAGTACGTGTATGACAACGCGTATGTCTCCAACGAGTCTTTGGCGAGGCAGTATCGTTTCCTTATCTCCCTGACACTGGAACTCGGAATCATTCGTGACTATAGCGAGAGACGTTAATTGATTATCCACGCTCCTCGAGAAACAGATGAAATAAATGCTAAGTACTTCGATGCGTAATAAATAGTGCAATAGCTGAGCGTGTGTTCTCAAGGTCAAATAGTCTTTGTCGTTAAAATTGCGCAAATCTTATTGGGCGTAGAAAGTGAAGAAGAAAAAAAAATCGTTTACTTGTCTCAAAAAACGCTGCAGCGTTTAGAAAAATGTGGAAACCGAGTTTCTCGACGGCTCGGACGCTGCTAGGGATGCCTTCCCACGCGTTGACTCGTACTACTGCCTCGCAACCCTCTTTGCGCCTTTCAAGCATCCTGAAAAGATGTTTTCGCCCGAATGATCGGTGGGAAAATTTTCAGGAGGATCCAAAACTGCGGAGATATATGACTCTGCGAAGAGCTGTTGCTAGGCACCCGAAGTTGTATGCGTTACGTGCTATTTTTGTTGCATTGTCAGAGTGAGCGGAGAATGGTCCTCGAATTTGGGTCGAAAAATGGCAATTCTCCTGTTTTGATCGCGAGCGACGATAAACTTCGTTGTTTAGTCGGGCGTGCTGCTGATATCTATCTATTTACGGCTGAAGAGTCTGCAAGTTTTTCTCATTAGCCGGCGGAGACGAACTTTTAGCGCGACATGATGGAGAGTGATTGCGAGATATTGGATAACCCTCGACTTAACTCGATGGCATTTAAAAATCACGACTGACCTTCGAGCGACCCAAGATTTCTCACAGTCTTCTCGAAATGTAGCCTCGCTGGATCGAGTTAAAATCAAGAAAAACAAGCGTCGCCGAGACTCGTGATTTTTTCCTCCCAAACCGAGCGAGGCAGCCCATTAGAGTACTATTAAAATTTTTGACTACCATTAAAATTTCTAAATACACAAAGCAAAAATTACCCCAAATCAATTCTGCTCAACGACTTTGTCTCTAATTTGTACAATTAAATTGCTGTTTCTGTAATTTGAATAACCAATTCCTGACCATAATTGTAGTTATAATTATCATGAAATATTCACAAAATTATGGCTACAATTTTGCACACGATTTTTGTTCTCAAAATTTTGGAAATGAGAAAATCCATTAGGAAAAATCCTAAACATTTTCCAGCACTAAAAAAACCGGAGGAAATTTTTTTTTCGGAGAAAGTATGGAGAGGCGAGCTGACGATTATCCAGCAGTCCGCGGCGTCAACCTCGGCATAAAATAATCTGATTATCATAACGTCGTGATATTTCCTTGATTTCCACGAAGTTTCGAAATATTCAAATTTTTCTCCTCATTCGTACGTATTTCTATGGCAATTTATTCATCCAATAAAGATAACTTTGTAGTGCTCATACCAGGCGGATTGCTGCTTAGCATCGTCGTACCATCGTTGCTCTCTGCTCGCGCGCATTTGCAACGAAATGCAGTAGCAATTGGCAAGGGAAATCAGGAAACGTCGTTGGAGTACTCCGAAATTCGCTGCCAATACGAAACGCCTGTAGCATAGGTACCCAGGTAGCCAAGATGGTGGAGAATTTGTTGCTTTCGTCTCGAATATTGAATTGAATTTGATAAAAAAATTAAAATAAAACTAGCATTTTTTTTTCTTTTTTTTCCATTTTTTTCTTCTTTTTTTTTTTTTTTTTTTTAATTGAACATTTTTTATCTACAGTAACATTGCTTTACTGTCAGATGCTCGTTTGTTTCACGTGCTTCTCTTTTTTTTGTGAATCTTTTTCCATAAAATAAATTTACATAAAAAAATCGTTCACAAATAAAAATACATTTTGCATGTTGTGAATAATACAAAATTTGTTTGTACATTAAAATGTGCGAAATTGGTGGGCGGTGCGTGTTTTTTATTGGTAGCTTCGCACTCTGACACCAAATCGTACAGGAATTTGGGGAAACTGTAGGAAGTTTTCTTATCGCCGATCCGTGTGGATTAATGGGATATTTTTGTGGGGGGGCAGCTGCTAAAAGGGCCATCGCGATCACTAGGAACGGCGACGTCGCCCTAAAAGCGAGAGGAGTGCGCGGGATAGGGAGTAAACGTGGCTTTGATATTGATAAAATCGATCGGCTCGATTCAGGTGCAGTTGGCAGGGTGCCAAATGGGATATATGACCATAATCGGCGATGTTACCGATCCGGGAGCGGGGCTCCATTAGGGGTCTGCTATGCCACCAGGATATAGCCATTACCGCGCACAGCTTTCGGCTCCGGATTACCGGATGCTGCTCGATCCCTGGCAAATAGTTTAATAAGCCAGGGGCCACCGTCAGCTCGTAGCCGTGGCCGTTGGTCCCACTGATCTATATATCCCGTGGCAAGCCGGTCCTGCGTACGTCTGGCCGTGTGACGAGTCGATAGTCCGCCATTTTACGGTTGTCGTACTCTACGCTTTTGAATTTCCCGGGCACAGCGCGCACAGTTCGCGCGGCAAATTCAAATCGTGTGATACGGAGTTCGCGATAGAAGTTTTTTATAACCTTCTTATTTTTTCGCGATTTCGAAAAATCGCTTTTTTCGTGGTAACTCCTTTTCTGGTCGAGCTATCTATCTGAATCCAACGGCGATCGATTCTACGCCTCGGAATACGTCTGGGAACGAAGCAAAGATCCATTCTGAGATGCGTCGAGAATCTGAGATTTCTGAAGGCTATAGTCTTCTCATTTTTGCGAATAAAATAAAACTAGTTTTTTTTTCTTTTTTTTCATTTTTTTTTTTAATTAAATATTTTTTATCTACAGTAACATTGCTTTACTGTCAGATGCTCGTTTGTTTCACGTGCTTTCCTTTTTTTTGTGAAACTTCTTTCATAAAAATCTGAGATTTTTCAAGACTATAGACTTCTCATTTTTGCGATTTCGAAAAATCGGTTTTCTCATCCTAACTCCTTTTCTGATGAAGCTATCGACCTGAATCCAACGGGGATCGATTCTACGCCTCGGAATACGTCTAGGAACGAAGCGGAAATCGATTCTGAGATGTGGCGAGAATCTGAGATTTTTGAAAGCTATAGACTTCTCATTTTTGCGATTTCGAAAAATCGGTTTTTCGAAATTCATAACCCTATGACTTTCAAGATTCTCTTTCGATCTCGCTCGGTCTCGCTCGATAGTTTAAGACATTTGAGACGAGACGACACGACACGAGACGAGATGGCCGAAGAAAATGACAAACGCAAGATGATACGAGCCAGATTCTCGTCTTTCTCGTCTCGTGCCGATACACTATTTATAGGTGATGGGAATTGAATCATTTTTCGCACCACTCGTACAAATTGCCAAACATTTATTTACAAATCACATTATATACTTAAAACTACATTGTATCAAAACTACATTGTATCAAAAATCCATTCTATCAAAAATCCATTTTATCAAAAAATCCATTCAGTCGAGCATGTTGATTCTGCTCATCTTCATCCAATGTTTCAGCAGTTTACGGTATTGACGTCTGACACGTTTATCTGTAACCATACAACAAAATGTCATGTCGAAGTGCTCAAAAGCAGGAGATCTTCATCATAACATTTCTTATCAGTATATATACATATATACATACATTTCTTATAAATATAATAAAATAATCAGATTATAAATTAAGGAAATTCCAAAAAACCTCCATTTTTAATAAATATTTTGTCGCCCGATTCCAGATAGAACAACAAAACCGAGAGAAAAATGCTCCGGCAAGAAATTTTGGAAAAAACATGTCTGCAATTTGAACAAAAAATTAATAATTTTTTTTCCAAAAAAATTGCATGTAAAAATAAAAATTGACGATATCAAATTCGAGCAGCCGAAACGAGGGCGTGGAGAGTTTTATCGATGGGCAGGGTGACGTCGCGCGAAATAGGTACTCGTGCAGATCGTTATCCCGGTTAAATAACCGAGCGAGCTTTTCTATATGTCTGCATAATGCGCGCAATCAACGAGATTCCATTTACCGGAATGAATATGGCGTATCATCCGTTGGCATACGACGGTTCCAATGAAATTTCATTCCCATCCGTAATAGTTATTCGACTCCAGAAAAAATAATAATAATAATAGTTGCACATTTTTTTCAAAATCTGTAGTTTCGTTCCAAATAAATAAAACTACAGCGGAAGTTGCGTATTTCAATACTTCCCTTCCATTTCCAACTACTTACAAAAAATAGAAACAAAAACAAAAATTCAAAAAACGTTCTTGCTTTTTTGTTGTTGTTTTCATGGCCGAAATATGGCAAAAATCGAAAAAATAATATCAACGAAAAGTATTTTTCTTTCGTTTTTCAACCAAAATCCACGATAAAAAATGGGTGTTCCCATTTAAAAAAATCAATTTCCGACCAAACACACCACTTCCGGTCTAGACCGGAAGTCGTGATGTGGATATTTCGCAGATCCCTGCGCCGCCCTACAAATTTTGCCTAAAACTTTTTTCGAAATAACGCATTCCAACCGAGATATTATTTTGCCACAGACAAATGGCTCACCCTGTTTATTGATAACCAATATATACAATACAAATACAATCATATTGTTACTATTATTATTATTAATTATTTAATTACATTCTTATGAACCTAATATATTGACACGATTTGGTAGAATAATCGGTACTTACTGGAGACCAGTAGCTGGTCATAAGTTCTTGGGAAAATATAATAACAAATTAGAAATTAGATTTTTTGGATTTTCGGAGAATTGAAAAAAAAATTTGATAGTTTAGTTTTTTTTTTTTGTATATTTAGTTTAAAGAATGCAGATAAAGGACGTGCTAACTATACTTACCTACTTTTTTATTACCTTCGACTATTGTAAATATTGGTTAAAACTATCCACAACTATTCCGAATGCGACTGGAACTTTGCACAAATCGTGATAGACGGGCTAGCAATTGATATGCCATCTGTGAGCACCTGCTTCATTTACCTAATCAGTCCGATATTCGGATTCATGCATTTATTATACTCGGCGCTCGGTGGCGGATCGGAGCGTCAGCTTGCGCAAACTTTCTTAATCTACAGGCTTGATTCGGAATAGTTGCAGGAACAATTTCTACGGAGCGGAAGTATTTGCACGCCCGTGCATCTTTATAGTCGCTTGGCACTCGTTCCAGAGATATTAATTTGCCTCGATTCTCGACACCTGCGAAACTTGTGATCGATACGTACGTATATAGAACAATTTGGCGAGAGAATAGACTCCTCGTTCAAGCGTGAGACTCGTCGACCAAATTATAAAAGCTGTTATAATATAAAAGTTATTATAAAAACTGTCCATATTTTACATCAAACCCTTCATGGAAAATGTTGGACTTGCGGAGAGGCCAGGAACAGGCTGTGGAGTCAGAAGCGGTCGGCGTTCAAGGTCGAGGATTATTTTTTGAGAAATGAACGCGGAAGTATGCGCGCGAGTTTTTGACCTTTTGCAAAAAATACCGAGGCAAATCCGGCTCCAAAGAAAACTAACCGGTACAAGTGTGTCGCGGGGTTTCGTACTGTTGCCATGTTGCAGAGAGTCACAATCGATTATAGGACCACGCCCACGGTCGTCCCGCGAGTTAGATATGCGTGGCGTGGCATTGGCACACAGGAAAATCAAAATCCCCGCAAATCAAAAAATAAGTAGCAATCGCGAGCTAATTTCATCCGCAATTTGGAATTCTCGAGAAAACTGCGAGGCGCCCAACCCAAATACAAAAATCGCGTCGAGACTGCTCCTGGCCTCGCGCGCGAGGTACAGCAATGTTGCTGAAGCTTTGAGAACCCTTTTTTTTGGTACAAAAGAATTTGTGCTTATTTTCGGAATTAGAAAATCCGAGAGCTGATAAAACAAGGCGACATTTTCACAGGAGTCTTGAAAAAATATATTCGCTTTCGCTCGCGACACCCAGAGATGCTGGCTGACCTTGAACCCGGTTTGTGATATCGGAGCTTGTGGCAAAAGTCTGTAATTCTTGTTTGTTCGAAATCTCGATTTTACAAGATAACGAACACCTCGGCAAGCTGCCCTTCGGTAAGGAAAGTCCGCGCGCCATGATATCACTTATGCACGCGTCTATAGTATCTACGCACAGTGTACGGCTATGGTACTTGACATACATACACAGACTTCCGTGTACGCGCTTATATCCAGTTACGGTCGGAAATATTACACTGCTGTTGATATCGACGGGGAAGATGTGTGCGAATATGAGTATTTAACTAGCGAGCACATCGTGAATGTCTCGAGAAAAACAGACCAGTTTTTGTAGCAGTCCACGTAGTACTATATTTCGTGACGAATTTGCGCAATACTTAATGGTATCATGCACGTGGCTAGAGTTGAAGGTTTCAAGATCTTGCTAGACACATCAGATTCGGAAGTTGACGATGAACCAGCATTTTGAGGCGAGAACAATATACTTAAGGATGAGCAAGTTGCAAGGATTGCTATTGCTATTCGTACGAGTTTGCTGAATATAAATCCGAAGTAAGGGCTCACGATAGACTAGATTCAATGACTAGAAGTCGAACATGCTGGGATGCTCAAACTACATGAGAAGTTCAGAGCTCGCGGAATATTATTATACAGGCTCTTCGGTGCCCTGAGGGTAAAGATGTTCTTGGATTGCTGGGGTCATTTGCAAGCTGTAACCCTAAACTTTGTTGTAGTTACTGCAATTTTTCAGATTTGACTAAAAAAATTCCCAAAATCCCTAGAAATTGTTTGACCTTGAGTGCATTAGCTTGGTTTGTTCACTTTTCTTCCTTGTTGTATTCCTGTTCAAAACAAAATTTGTACACACGTTGAACACCCCTGTGTTATAATTACGCTTGTTACAACTGTGCCAGTACAGTGATAAAGTGCTGAATATCTCGAGAATTGAGAACAGGACTTCGTTGAGCCAAAATCGATATCACTTACCTTCTACTATATTAGCTGACGAAGTGAAACAAATTTAAACTACGAACAAGTTATTTTCAATCATTTCCCAATGTCACAGATTGTTTTCATATTAAAATAGAACGGTCGAGTATGCGCAATTTATCGTAATTATCGCATCGATAAGTCACCACTTGTGATTTGATTGAGTCGAGATGAAAGGTTGAGCGCTGAAAGTATGACGCTGGGACAGGTAATCGTTGAATGACGTGTGACATATCCGGATGACGCAACGCAATCGATATCACTGGACTCTATCAGTCGCCTGAGTCGTCGACACGCTCAGCTTTCTCAATCTATCGCGGAAGACTTAACTAGTTTCCGATAAATGCACTCGCACGTTACCCGTGCAAACCCAGCTGTAGGAATTCGAGAGAAAAGTAAAATTCTCATACATGAATGTAACCATCCAGACTATGTGATCGATTGTTGTGTAAGAAATGAAAAATATTCGTGTATAAAGTGTAAATAGTCGGATTCCACGAAATAAAATTCAATTGTTTCAATTTTTTTTGTTCCTTGCAAAAATTTGTAGCACGGAAGTTTTTGCTTTCAAATCAGAATTTTCCGACGGATTGTTTTTATCCATCAACGAGCTTTTTTTATATTGTTTCTCGAGAGACGAGTTGTAGTTCGTCGGACTTCAACTACGCGGCGCTGTCATTCGTGCGGTTCTGCGCATGCGCGGCGTTAGTCGGTGGTGGGGGCGCGGAGTATATATGAAGACGCGTTTCACTGGAGCATCGGTAGACACTAGATCTGATTGATTCGTAGTACGATACGTCGAGTAGTTCGTGACTCTGTTGTCACGTTCAATGTTTTCTTACAGGAATTATCCATGTATAGAGGAGTAAAGCTTTAGATGAGCTTTACTCCTCTATATATTTTGGAACATTTCCATTTCGTTTTTCCTTTAACGCTTCATTTTGTGTAGATTGGGTGGCGTAGAATTAGCTCCCAACTGAATCAAAAAAAATGTATGCAAATTCGAAAAAAAACTATTCAAAGTATTCGAAAAGGTAGCACAAAAGCTTGGAATTTATCAGAACTAATGACTTCACAGAAGTGAAATTCCATTACGAACCATTGAAAATAAAAATAAAAAAACATTCTCTGTGGAAATGAATGAGCTACGTTTGGGAATGACGAAATTTCCATCACCTACGAACGAAAATAAGCCATTTTCCATTAATTAGAACCGAAATGAGTTATTTTCCATAAACCAAGAACGACTACAAGCGATCTCCAATTGAAGGTGTGGAAAATAGATTTCGATTTGCTCGAAAATTTGCGAAATAAACGATAAAAAAAATTGCTTCTATACAAACAATTCCAAATCTGGAGTACAGTTAGAATCAGAATTTCCAAAACTCTGTTGCCAGTCATTTTTTCGAGGCGCCGTTTATAATTCGGCAGTTATACGCGGTCTAAGCCAAATATTAAGTGTCATTCGAGAGAGAACTACTAGTTAAGAGTCAAGAACATTTGAATAAGTCGCGAACCCATGATGCAATATCAACAGACGTTTATGATAATTTGAAATTGTTCATTAATTCGTTGAATTTATTCCTACAGTATTTATTTTCAAATCGCTATCGAGCGTTGTGACTGTTGGGAACCAATTTACGGGATCACGAGTTCTAAAATTGATGTTTTAAAAAAAAAAACATGCTGATATTGAAAACGAATAGAAATGAGTAATGATTTACTACCAGTGACCTTTAAACAATGCAAATCGAGGAGATCTGCGAACGAAATCGCAATGGCGCGAGTCTCGTCGGATTCCATTTGAAATATGAGCAACGAAGTTGAAAATCGAATACGACATTCGGTCGTTAAGAGATTTTAAATTACCATTAACATCCGATAGATCGCATTGGTCGATAATGTTTTTTTTGTTACTTTGCAATAAAACATGTGATACTTACAAACTTATAGCGAGGCTGAATATAATTTAAGTTTAATAATGTCCGATTCAAACGTCCCTTTGTTCGCGGGTGACGTCACGATGTTGGCGAAAGAGCGTTGCGTTGCCATGATACGCTGTAGCGTAATTTTTTCCACGCTTGTTTTCGTCAGTTTGTTAGAAATGAGAGAAATACGGGTAGCAAAGCTTTGGTACCTACAGATATTTGGGCCAGTATGCCGTTTAATGCAAACGTAACTTTTAGGTTATGTTCGTAATATGTTAGGTGTCACGTGACTACCAAGATTACATATTATCTGACAGCACGTGGGGCATAAGAAATTGAAGATCTTAAATTTTTGCTGCTGTGGGTCGAAAACGTCAAGTTTACCCCGAAACGAGGCTCATTATCAGATAAAACAGTTCATTTTCGGAGCGAAAAGGTAACTTTTCAGATGTATGGCGTACCTTTTGCGGTAACGCGGTTTTGTACATCTAGACCAGTAAAACAACAACGTGACGTCACCGACCCGATTGACCAATAGCGTCGCGTTTACATTCGTGCGAATTTCCATAAATTTTCAAACACTTTATATACAACGCGCGAGGAAAAAAAGTGACGATCGTCGCGTCGTGGTACAGCTGATGAACGCAGCCATAATATCCCCACATGGATGACTCTATCCATCGTAAAATTGACTTATTCGATAATGAAATTGTTAAGTTACCTGTATGCGTGCGTAGATGAGCTTTGAGATGGGAGCTTTTTCCGTAAGTCTTGTCGCATCCGATATAAAAACATTTGTGAATTTTTCTCATTGGAATCGTCATCGAAGATCTTCCGGACGGAGGTCTGCTTCGGCTGTTGTTCGTCGACGAGCTTTTACCACTATTACGTAGAGAAGATTTGTCAGCCTTAGAGATTTCTATATTCGATGAAACTTCCATCGATATATTCATAACGTCGTCCTCCTGTTCGTTGTTTTCGTCGATGTCATCGTCGTACCCGACATCATCGGCGGGAACAGATACGTCGTTGAATTTTACCGCGTCTTCGCTGTCTTCTTTCCACTCTGTCATGGTAGGCGTCGCGACTACCACCTCCATACAGTCCTCGTCTTCCTGTACCGGTACTTCCGGCACTGGCTCCTGTTTTATGCGAGTCAAGTCTGTCAGAATCCTCGCCACCATATAGAGCGAGTTGGAATTCGAGTCGGGGGGCGTATACGACTCCGTTTCTTCCACAGAGTCCGAGTACTCGGCTTGCGGTAGCGTCTCTACGGCTACCGTCGAACTCGTGTCATCCACAAAATTCGTGTGAGTAGTAGATTGTGACCTTGAGAGGTCCAAACCTACCGGCGGAATACTCCAGTTGTAATCCCTCGCCTGAGACATTGCGAGAAGGCATTGAGCAGCAAAGTTTATGTCGTTATCCATCGTGTGGGCGGGGTTGGTTGGTTTCGTGCTCGCGACGAAAACCACGCTGCAATGACGCAGAGAGCAACGAAACACGATATCTCGAGTGGGTACAAAGAGAGAAGCGGTCGAGGGGAAAAAACGAAGCAAAAAAACCCCACGAAAAGCAAAACAAAACACAACGAACGTGAGAAACAAAAGAGCGCGACTCACTCTTTCGATATTAGAGATTGTATTATACGTTTAATACACTGATCGATGTATCCTCTTCCCAGAGATTTTTCACCACTTTTATTATTTTTATTATTTCCGTCGTATTATCACAGACTTCGATGTGCGAAGTTCAAGGTCAACTCGCGTATAAGCGGCGATGCTTATCGTTACGAGAAACGTAAAGCAGTCGATAGAAATAAACCAACGTGAAGTGTATTAGCTATTTCGCTTTCTCCACATTTAGATGTATTTCCAAAAATGGTCAAACAAACTAAAGTTCTTTGACAAACACCACCGTCGCTCGTAGCAGACTTGCCGTCGGACGAATACGGATGTCGGGAACCGAACCGTACCGAACTGCACGAAGCGTCAGCCGGGACTAACATGACCATGTGCTTTGCTCATCGAGCACAGCTCGGTACTCGGCTCACAGTCCAAGCGCCGTCGAATCGCAGCACTCTGGAGGTAAACGGCGCGGCACAGCGCAGGGGTGGGGGGAGGGTCAGGACGTCGCGTCGCTGCCTAACGAAAAGGGACGCGCCGACGATTGCGCGGGGAACGGTGACGAACGTCACCTTCGCCCACGCGACGATTGGCCTTCGATCCTCGCTCGAGACCCCGAATCCTGAGAGGTCGCGAAACTTTAGAGTATTCCCGAATACCAAACGAGGTTTTGGAAACTGTACGTAGATTAATTATACGAGAATCCCTCAGGAGCCAAGGGCTGCGAGTAACATTTTTGAAATCCCTCGACTAACGATGATATAGCGAAACGTTGATAAATAGTTATAACATAGTGTAATTTTCCTTAGCAAATGAAAGTTATCTTTTTCTCAGCGAAATATGGGTTCAAGGAACACTTGTATCGTTTGGCTTCCAAACAAAGTTAAAATCATTACAGTCGTACCCTTTGGCTTCCAAATAGGCTTAAAACGAGTTACACTTGTATCCCTTGGCTTCTCACGCGAAGCATTGTTATTTTTTGACTTGTTTTAGGTATCAGTTAAATACAAAAAATCCACACGTTAATTTATGATTATTTACTTATTTGTAGACCCGATGAAAAAAATGTATTCTTGTTGTATGGTTAATTTGAATCAATTATTTGTAATAAATAAATAAAAACTTTGCTATTAATAAATATATTTAATGTACGAACAAATAAATTATAATATATGCTTGAATTTCGTTTTTTATTTATTAAATTAATCGTTTACCAATTCCATGATTTGAATTTGATGTATGAAATAAAATTTTTCAGTCCAGGGGGAAGAATAAAATGTATTTATCTGAGATAGCTAAGTGGTACACATTGACTGATTTTTGGGTACAAGTACTTAAAGTTTTTAAAGCTTGTCGAATTATGAAATTGAATGTTGACGAATATTTTTATTTATTTTCTGTTGTGAGAAGCGGGGAAAATATCGGATACGCGGTACACCGCGATAACACGTGGTTTGTAGTTGATTGTGAGGGATGATAAATTGTTGTGAAACGTTGTTGGTTTCCTATATAGATACGGTTGCTTGTTAGTAACGGAAAATATATTCGGGGCTTAAGAAAATAGCTTCTACTGATGCATTAAAAAACTCTGGTAGGAGAAACACTCATTTTGGGGTACAACTTTCAAAACTGTTTCCATTTTACTTTCACAACTTGCTGCGATTCCTCGTATGTTTTCCACGGAGAAACGATTTTTCGTAATTTGTAACATTAGTGATTACGATTTTGATTTACAAAAAAACGTCACATTTTTGGTTGCCTTCAAATTTGTTTTAAAGGTTTGGTACACGAAACAGGGAGCACGTATAATAAGAATTTCTTTTAAAAAGTTTATTTTCGGCACGACGAATTATACAGAATTTTGGTAAAGCATCTTCGAACCGCCAAGTATATCCGGACATAAATAAACAAACTTCATTTTGATCATTTAATAATATAACACTTATGATTAAAATAACTCTGTTAGTAACAATTAAAATGTTTAAAGCTGATTTACAGAAAGTTGCCCACACAGTATGAACCTGAAAAAAATCACTGTGTTTTTGTTGTTTAATTCTTAACCAAATTGATATTTCAATAAAATTGTGTCTATCGGTACTGTTTCAATTTAAATTCATTTCTTTGACTCCATGTGCCAAGCCCGATGCCTGCTCTTCGCATCGTTGGAACTTTATTATCTTGCGTGAGCGGTTATATATTAATTTTTTCACGTTCCAACGACAAATGTAATATAATTTAACTCCTTACTTAATGTTAATCCCTGTAGAAGGTGTGAAAAATATGTCTTATTTCTATAACCACTATAATAAATAACTCAACATCCAAATGTAATTATCAATACAAGTATGTTAGATCAATGTATGTATATGTATGTGTATATATATATTTATTTATTTATATATTACATATAATTCGTGTATATATATATATATATGAATCTAATAAATGTAGTCAACTATCTTCGTCAATTCAATGTACGGTATTCTACAGTTTTAGTCAAAAAGTTACTCAATTTGATTGGGGAGGACTTTGAACATTTTTCTACGCAATAATTTTATTCGAGTGAACGATGAGATCTTCGTTTCGATACGCGATGATTCGATTTTTAGTTGGCTGCATCCATATTATTGTACGTTTTTCAAGCTTCGAAGCATATTTACCACACTGAAAATTAGAATTTCCACAGAATGTACAGAATTACTGAGTTTTCTCAAAATGAGGTCAATAGTCAAATAATGGTGCGTTTTCTTGCAAATCGAGTAAAACAGCGTGTCACTGCACTCATTCGCTGAAAAGGTGTTGTACTTTGAATTTGTGCTCGGTTCTTCGTTACATATCAGGAGCATACGTATAACCAGATGTGTATCGCGTTCGAATGTGGTACATTCTGTTTTTGTGTGCGTGTGTGTGGTTAGCATGAATACGTATGGATGCGTGTGCATGAGTGTATCATCCGCTACATCATCTCATTTCCGATAATCATTATTTTTCAGCACTACTCTTCGTATACTAATGCAAGCCATCTTTTTCTACAATATACATTTTTGTTTGGTGGTAGGAGCAATGCATTGAGCAGAAGACTACATCATAGATAGATGATATATTTTTGACTAACAACATCTCCTGGGATTCGAAAAATTCCAATATAAAGAAATTTCGATATCAGTTTTCGAATTTTTCGATAACGTTGAAACACACGAATTATCCATTTTCACTTCACAGACACGTGGTTCTTTTTTTGCGGCATATCAGGTCTCAAACTCGTTTTACGTATTATAGTTATTTTATATCATGTCCCCAAACTTCATCTCACGTATAAAAAACCTTGGAATCAGTCCTCGAAACAGCCAATTATCCTCAACAACGTCCGAGTCTGAATGGACTCGAGGTGTATTTTACACACACACACACACACACGCAAACAGGCACGCAAAGTCCTCAAATTTCTGTACATACAACGTAAAAACCACTAATTATCGTAATGATGCACCAGATATAGAAAAAGCTGTTCAGTTTGGCTCCGTCGTTGCCGATAATTCCAGAGCTTGTTGGAGGGCCTGCTTTTGCGAATCACTATCCTCGTCGCTACAATCTTCGTCGTGAGTATGAGTCACATTGCGCGGTGTTTCAGGTCTAGCATGTGGAATCTGGCTGGTACTGTGCTCAACGTCGAGCGTTCCCTGTTGGAAGAAAGAAAATATCTCTGTAAAACGAATTGCAATATCAATCTTGAGCAGTATTCGCCTAACATAATTCGCTACTCTTTAACGATCCTACTTTTTATACCAACAAGCAGTATTGAATACATTATTTAGCAAGAGTGGTAGACAATACATGCTCCGCGCTCCGGCACAATAGAGTATAAAGACGATTGCCAATTTTGAATAGATTGCCAATTTTGAATAGATCGCCTCGAATTGATGTACATTGAATTTGCTTTTATTTAGAATAATTGAATGGATCAGTGCATTTCTTAATTTGTCGCAGTTGTGTCCCAAAACTTTAATTTCTTAAGACCTTTCTTAAGCCTGAGTAAATCAAAAGGATTTATCAAAAGGGTCAACCCGAAACAGTTATACGAATATTCCCAATAATAACGAAGTTATAGCGATTTGTAATTCATCCTTTTGTACAAAGGGTCGCAAATAACCCGAATTCAATAGGAACGAGAACCCGCGGTTGATAGTTGACCCTCAGACAAAGGCCGCGGCTACCTGACCCCAACCCTTATGGTCGTTATTTGTTGGGTTGAAAGCAAAGCTCTGGCAAATTTCATGAGTCACGAACGAAATTGATCGATTGATACATTCTTGGAAATAACGGATACGTTCATTTGGAAATGTGACGATTTTGCTGAATAATTTGTGAACGTTTCTCCAATTAGTCGTAGTTTGTGTTAATTGGAGCGATATTCCGACGCCAACTTACGTTGTACCACTTTCCCTGGTCATCTTCATCCTCCGCGATTTTGGACGTACGAGACCGACTGATCATTGGTGTTTCCATAACGAATCTTTGTTCGTGGGCTACGGTACTTTCATGTGGCATCTCGAGTGAAAATAAATATGTGAAATGAGAAAATTTTTCCATTGTCAAGAAATCAAGCTAACAATATCGAAACAAGATAATAAAGGTATAAAATAATTACCAGCATCGCGGGTGCTCTGAACATGTAAGAGAATGGATAATAGATAAGGTTCTGGAAGGTAGCTGCATAAAGGTCTGCGTATCTAACGACCTGACTGCTGAAAAATGTTTGCCTACTTCCGCTGCGAAACAACGATCCCATCATACCGTAAGCCAAATCCATTTTGTGAGTTACATCCCTTATCGAAGCTCGAAGTTTTGAAATGTCCGGCTTCTCTTTGGTACTGCTGTCTAGATTTCTATAATTGCACCATTATTTTCGATATTGCATCGATGTCGAGTGAAATTTCTCTCTTATCTCATTTAGCACAAGCAGATAGAATGCCATGTTAAGAGTCAATATTCCCACTTACTTGTACATTTCACCCAACATAACGTCGAGACTTTGAAGTTCGGCGAACAGTTGGCACTTATCGGTCCACACGTGAAGTTCTTGCACCAATTCCGGTACGATCAAGAACGTGCGCCATCCTCGAATTTTTTTACTTTTCAATATATCTCCAAAAATGTGATCTCCTACGTACAAAACGTCTTTGCCTTTCGCACCTATCAGTTCGGTGAACACGTCGCAAGAGCCTCCGGAATACACCTCGCCTATTCGATACGAATACGTACAAAAGTTTGTCACAACAGTTGTGGCAAATCGATGAATAATGTATGAGCCTTAATTACCTAGATGCAGGGGTCCCTTATGCGTGCCCAATCTTAAGGCTCCAGTTTGGGTATTGACTTGGCGTAAAATTGTACCTTCACCGAAGAATAAAGGCTTTCGAGCATCAACGACGATGGTATCGAAGTATGTTTTCCAATTTCTATGGGGTTCGTCGATCTACGCAGACAAATTTACATAATTCATCCGGTTGATGTATGTTTGAGTTTTTGAATTCCAGATATGGGTTCATCTGAAGCTAACTACTGGTCAACTTTAAATGGATTTATTGGAAAGACCGGACCACCCTCGACATTCTTTCAACATTGTCGATTCGGATTGAGGCCAGGAACCCGGAGTTACCGATCCTCGCCGCAATCTGAATAAACGAATGATAATGAAAATATTCCAAGGATAAGGTTATCGGGTCTTGTAATTGGGAAAACTTGTATAGCGTATCGGTTCCTTATACGGTTTTGTAAGTGTGACATGAAATATTAGATTAATTTGAAAAAATATCCAAGAAGCATTGGAAAGTAGAGACTTTGAGCTTCAAAATGGTTGTGAGTTTGTTACTTACGCGTGCACCGTGTGGAAAATCAAATAGATACGTCATAATTTTGTCGGTGAAAACATAATCGCTGTTCGTCAACAAAAACACCTTGGCACCACTTTCTCTGATTCTTGTTAAAAACATCGGAAGCCTTTCATCTTTTTTGACGTACTCATTCAAATTCTCAATAGTCTTACTTTTAAGATCACCCTGTAAGTGAATCCAATCTACAGCATTTCTGATATCTTGGAAAATGCTTTTGAAACTCATGGTTAATTCTCCGCCCTTGACGCCAGTTTTTTCAGGTGTGTATTGTGGCGAGTTTGTGAAAAAATCTATCAAACATGCCAGCAGATAGGTTTCTGGTAGATTAAACAATGTATTCAAAACATATACTCTTGACTCGTCGAGCTGCAAGAATTTGTTGGGGTAAAGTTCATAAACCTGTGAGCTGCAATAAAAAATGTTACAGTTTTAATCTCAATCATATTTTCGTTATTCTCGAAGAAACGACTTCTTGTCGAGGAGGACTATCCAATTTTTTGTTCGCCGCGCCGCGCAGAGAAAATACTTCTCGCAGAGTTTACGCCATTCGTCGCGTACGTGCTACGTCGAATAAAATTTCTCCGCGGCGTTATCTCTTCGACAAATTTTAAACAACCGTAGCGTACTCTAGCAGTTTGAAGAATTGTTCCAATTAAATGAATGCGATAGAAGGAAGTGAAAAATAAGTTCGTGTTCAACGTAAGAAATCTGTTACCGATGCTAGCTTTGAATGGGGTAGAAAATAAAAATTGTTCGGTGTTCGTTAAGATGTAGAATAGCATTCTGTTAATTCGATACTGCGGCGAGTCTTGTCCCAGCACCGCGTAACGTGACCGATTGCGAAGAAGCGACAAGAATGTTTTCTCCATACTTTTGAAAGTCTCTCCTGGATCGAATATAAACGACAAATCATCTTACTGTTTCAAGAATTCGAAACCGTGCACGCAGACGAGAATGTTTCCGTAAGCATCCACTTTCAACAAGTTTCCATACAACGTGTCGAACCAAAGACCTCTAACAGGAAAGCTTGGATCGTATTCGAATTCGTTTATTTCAGTGGGATATCCCAAGGATACGAGACGATTTTTCAAAAGATGAAATCCTAACTGTTCATACTGCGGTGATTTGTATTCTGTAAAACAAGAAGAAAACAGTGAGGTGGAATATTTCTTCTTATGTTAACGCATAGTTATTGTATTATTTATCTTGTACAACGATATCTAATCATGGAAATGTTGTTAAGTCGATGAAAAAGTACTCACCAGCCAAGGTATAGTCCATATCGAATCCATAGAATTTGATATTTTCCAGGTGTAGACTTCTATTGACAAATATTCTGCGACAGAAAATTGTTCGACGTGTTAGCGAGGGAAAAATATGCGAATCAGGTAAGAAAGCATACAAAAGCACATGAGGATTAATATCTTCTTTCCAACAATGTTCTCAATTATACCAATATTTGTTGTACTACGATGAAACCGTCGAGATAATGTATTACTATCTGAGATATGATAAATTCTTGCCTTGGATATCGGAATACAAGGTACATCTCACGATGTGTCGGGAAACAAACCACCGAAACGATTATTTCACAATGGTGCAAAAAAATCCAAAATAATTGTAGTATTGAAATTCAGCTAAGAATATGGTATTATATTTATATTGCTGTTCCATGTACGCTATGGATGGGAATGAGGGCGATAGTAAAGCTATGGTAAACGCCATTATCTGTGTACCGTATGACCGTATGTCTTTTAATAGCCGCAGGACTCGTGGTACATACTGCGAGTATTTAAAAGATTCGAATGCATGTTATCGCACTATAATTCTCAGCAGTTTGAATAATCCAATGTTATTCGATGCTGTAAGAAATATTTCCCATAGTTCGCCAGACCTCCGCGTCGGATCAAGAAAAATCAGGCAAAAATAATATGCTATAGCTCACGAAAGGCTGCTTAAAATTGAGCGACCCTTTGAGAAACACCCTAATCGTTCTCTCCTCAATCCTAAACCAGGTTTTGAGTCTTTCGACGATGAAAATAAGTTTATCGCCATGTTTTTACTCGATCTGGACATTGAGCATGCAGAATGTAGAACTTCAGAATTTAGGGCTCTTGTTAAACCTTTAGGGGCTCTGGGACCGTAATGTTACACAGAATTTTAGAGATTTTCTAATACGATTTATAGTTTTAGTCTCCCATTTTATCGGTGCATAATTTGAATAACTTTACCCTCGTATCATTTGGTGAATTCTATTTCGAAACACTCGAGGCTATGCTAATTACGTCGACATTGAGCAACTGGTGGAAAAATGTAAGACAAACATGTTTATCGAGAGGAAAGTATGAAGTATGTTTGTTCGAGCGCAAGATAAAGCATATTGAAACAAGTGTTGTTGTATTGCACAATTACATCTCACAAATTCAGTTATGATTAAATCGTAGCAATAGCAGCGCGGAGCCTAATTGTTTCGAATCAGAATCCCAACTGTTTTATTAATTCTTCGCAACACGAATATCCAATAATTCAAAACTAGTTGCCAAATAAATATACAGATTGTTTCCAAGTAGATGCAATGTAAATTTGTCTCAACTGTGCTACACTTATCTCATAGTACATTCAATCTGCCGAGACCCAAAAAAAAAGAAGAAAAGAGCCAAACTAAAATTGAAAACTCAAAACCCATGTCATGTTATTTAAATTCGTAAATCGAAATTTGATTTATAATCTACTTAGTTTCAAGTCAATCAATTTTCATTTCTCGCACTCCTACCCAGTAATTTCAGTTATTCATCGTGATGAATAGTGCAACAAAAATAGATCAACCTTGGGAATTTTTTTCCAACCGAACTAAAAAACATATCAAAATTCGGTAAAAAGATCTTTATTATACGAGTATTCAACACTGTTTACAAATGTTATCAGAGATCTACTAAACAAAATGGCGTCTTTTTTTCATAGCTGTGTGGTCGACGCCGTAACTGCTGCAATTCCAGAGATAAAATAATGAACCAAAGAAAATTTGAGACAGTATAATAACAGCTTTGGCAGTACGTAGGTATTTTTTCATTTAGTCAAACGTAGTCCAAATTTTTATCAACAATTTTTGTTTCAACAGGCTGCCATTTTCACACAAATGAATCGAACCAAAAAATCCTACATAGTGCCAAAGCTGTTGTCACACTTGTCCAATTCTGTTGGTTTCATTATTCTATCCTCGAAATTGCATCAGCTACGGTGTCAACCAGTAGCTATAAAAAAAGCCCAGTTTGCTGAATTTTTTGGCCTCTGTGGGAAAAGTACAAGGAACAATAAATTACCTGTGAGCGATTTCACGTTTGTCAGTCCGTAATCTCTGAATGCCTTCGGTAAAACAATCTAAATCTTGTTCACTACGATCATTTCTGGTAAGACTTACGGAGGGTGGCCAGTTTAAATCCAACATAGCACGCCGAAGCGGATTGTCCGAAAAAATATTCAAACGTTCAGAAAAGTAGGATTGAACACCTATGAATCCAGTGAGAACACAAAATTATGAAGAAAATTGTCGAGTGTGCCAAATAAAATGAATGCCAAATGCGATTTTTGAAAATCTGTTGAACATTCAAGAGAAACGTTCCCAGAGAAAAATACTTTTTTGTTATTGTAAAAATGAGAAGAAAAGATGCTTTATTTAAATGATCGATACCTAAATCGGTTGGAGGACGACTCATAATAGAAAAATGAATTTCACTGTCAGAAATTGGAAATACGGACGAAACACTGATGAGACAACTAAATTTGCAGAACTGCTCTGATCATACGATACTTTGAAAGTAAGAGGCCGAGTTATTCTCCGTGCTGATAAACGCGACTAAAATGGAACGAGAAAAATTGTTGATTTATCAGAACTCGGTGAGACAAAGGTCACTTGGCAAAAACTATACGGATAAGATGTTTCGAGCTAATAAATACAATTGTACGCGAGCAATCGTATCGTCGCATTTATTTGACTAGGATAAAAACGGTCGACGAGAGAGGTCAACAACAACAGCATTTAAATAACCAGATATTATTTATTTTCTCTAATTCGAAAACAAGTTTGATTTCATCATTCGTATCGTGCGAAAACATTTCGCGATGAGAGCGCGGATAAAAATAAACTGAGCAATTCGACGAGTAAGTTCAGCGTAGGTTTATTGGGTGTGTACTTTTTTGCAGATAGTTTTTTGTAGATAAATGAAACATTTTTATAATAAATCTGAATTCCTCTCCGAGTAATTTGACGACACGAATCTAGTAGAAATTGGAATAACGGTGAAACAAAGTTTCTCCTCTAATAACGTGACTCATTGCTGAGAATGTTCACTATAGGAGGTAACGATTTACGAGGTAGAGAATTATAATTGAGACCGGTGACAAAATGTATTGTATGAAGTTAATTTCTTTTCGCGGTAAATAACGTATGGTGTTGTTCATTTATTGATTGTCGGACGTAGTTCAGGTAAATTTAGGGTCATTTCCGTTCTTTGGACGACGGATTAGCGGATTAGCCGTCCAACCATGGTATTATCCAGCCAGGTAGGCGGACCGACTCGCGACCCTCGTTACTTACAGAAAAATCCCCCCCCTGCGAGAGGTAAGTGGGACCCAAATTTCTATAACCCATACAAAGCAGCGGGCAAACGGTGTCGACCCAAGTTTCAATACAATGAGTCCAACACGTGATGATCGGACCTTTGGTCAGGCTGGCCAAGTGGTACTTGACGAGGAGCCATTATTCTTCATACCCAAGACAAGGAGGATTACTAATCAAACTGAAAAGAGTTCAGGTCAAAATTCTGACCTCAATCGTCCTCAAACTAGTGAATAGAAGCATTTGGGAAATTGTCTTTACGACATGTATACAATTCAAATAGCCAGTCTGTAGAAAGGAATGAATAGTCTATGAAGCTGACTCTTGTAAAGAACCTCAAGAAGCTACGCTGATCGACACTTAGGCGGTCTTTGATGACACTGCTTGTGAAACTATCGGCGAGCTCTCAGAGTACAGTGTCCTAAATTGGTTGGAGATACAACTGAAGATACTACGATCCGGGAATGGATTTTCAACCCCTAACTCTGGTGCTTGACGAAAGACGAGCTGCTGAGCATAATCACAGAGGTGGAATGTCGGGTCGTGAACTACGCTGACGACATCCTCGTCATTTCAAGAGGGTGCTTCCCGAACTCTCTGCTGAACATCGATCAGAGTGCCCTAAGAGTAGTGGAAAACTGGTGCCGGCGTAATGGCTTTGGAATAAGCGCTGAAAAGACCGAGGTGATGGTAGTTACCAGATGGTACAATTGCGACCAGGACTGCTCGCTTGCTTTACCACGCAGTACTGATAACCGAGGTCGCGTCGTGAAAGTAACACCCAAAGTACAAATGCGCTCAAGTCACAGCAACGCTATGGCCAATCAGGCTGAGTCGTAGGAAAAAGCTGGGGTCTAAGGTGTTGAACCAGAGATTAAAGTGTGGATATTTAACGAAGGTATACTGGTCGCGTGGGGGAGGAGAACGGCACTGACTGCAGCTAATTAGCGACTCCAGAAACTACGAGGTTTGATGCGCAGGGTTTGGTCAGGGTACAATGCGGGACTTCAATCGCTGCCCTGGGAGGGCTAATAGACGCCGGAGCCGCGAAATACACCCTCAGGATCGAGGCTGAGGAAAACCGCTAAAGAGAACAGTCTGAGGTAGGAGGAAGACTCGGAATCCGCTCTACTTTTTGTTTCAGTTTCTCGACTGTCCCGTTGTTCAGTAGCGACGCAGATACTTTTAATCTCCCCCTAATTTATCAGTTCTCGATCGCGCTGTTCGTTCCAGCTTCTCTCCTCTTGCTCCTGCTAGCTTACAGCAAACACTTGTTCTTTCAACTTTTCAATTCTGTCTCGCAGCTTCGATACCCTAGAGATTATACTATCGAATGAGTGTAATCTCTATAAATCGATGCGTCGATTTGATTAACTCTAAGCATTATCTGTTCCGCTAATTCTCTTTGTATTGTAAAATTAGGGAACATGCTGTTATAGTAATTTATAACAGTCAATCGACTATATTATACGCGAGTGGAGAAATCCACAGAATACAATGGAATATCACGAATCGTTTATCCACCGTGTTATCATATTAAAAATAAAGAGAATAAAAATGAAACTAAATATTATCCACTTTGTAGGCATAGTTTTAATTTTTATCTTCGCATTTAGATAACTAATTTCTGGAATCCATACTTCATTCATGATTCCGTGGTTCCAATTCCATTATCGTACTGATGTATCGTACTAACGATATTGAACAAATATTATATCAAGCAATCAACGTAATTTATGCCTTGTACATAGGATAACGGAACGTTTAACGTATATTAATATCAGATGACACATTGTGACTGATAATTACTAATCTATCTCTGAATTCGTTTATCTCTTATCTAACTTATCGGAAATCTATATGATACCAATTGTCGAACAGATATGAATTTTTAATTCAATCAGATGTATAACATCGCAAATGAAAAAAATATGCCTCTCGACTCGTAATGATATAACGATTCACCAAAGTCCAACCAACATATTAGGAACACATGAAAATAATTCTGATTCGTTAATGTTATCGTGAAATACAGCATAAGGTTTCGAGAAACGAGAATTACGTTCTCACTGTAATTTATATGATAGGTAACGATTTTGTACGGAAGCGTTGCGAACAAAATTATTAACACGAATGAAAAAATTATGCACGACGCTGAATCTTGACTATGGAGAGTATTATTGCAACGACAAACAGGTTTTTTTTTTTTAATCGGAGTTGGTTAAACGAAGAACGGTTATAAAAATGAACATGAAATAAGTTGATAAAAGTATAATCTGAGATGTTGATCAGAACTCACCGTTGTGTAGCTTGACGATACCATTTTTTACTGGAATTAATATCACCATCAATTTGTGGTATAGTCAGGTCCAAGTTTTGGTATTGCATGCTATTATAATGATCCATATTGAATGGTGTCTGAATGGGAAAAAAAAACAAGTGAAGATTATACGTCGATACAGTCTTGTTTTTTCGATTTTCAACTGTTTCATAGAAAATCTGGTAGAAAAACGATTTTTTCTTTATTTCTTTTTGTTAAAGTATACAAAAAATGATCACCATTTACTATAACTCACATTTCGGAACATAATTTCCACCTGTCAAAACGTTGACGATTCGTTAAAATTCGTTGATTTGTTCGATTATCCAATTCTTCAAAGTCTATATACTATTTAACTCCTCAGCTCAAAGGCAAAGATATCTGGGCAATCTTGATGTTGATTATCAATTTGTACCGATATATAATAGGACTAGGGTCGTAAATGTCACAATTGACAAGAGTACTATTCGATCTGTTAATGACGTGTGACGGGTTGGTATGATTTTCCATGCACTTTGTACTCCGATTCTATCGTGTACTACTAATCTGATCGTTGCGCTGCACCGGAATGCCGCAATATCCACTCACACCTCCGCGCGCAACTTGATGATTTTGCGTTTGCGCTCCGCGATATTACAGCAGAGAATATAGATGATGTAGAACTTCAGATGCTGCGCGAGGGTTGATCTGGCACAATAAAAAGTGAGTTCACAGCTAATTCACACTCTAGTTCGACACCCCAGCTACGTGATAGCGCTGATGTGCGTCTTACTGATATAGATTCGACATTGAGGCGCGGCGGCGGGAGGGGATGCGTCTGGGGGATTGGGAAACTGGGGGATCCGTGTTTTTGTGGTATTTAAATAGTTGCTTACCTTCCCATATCGTCACCGAGCCTAGTGCCGAGGATCGTTGCTGTCCCTCATAGTTGGCAGATGGTTTCTCAATCAAGGTCCCTAGATGAACAAATCTACGAGGGAAAATTCTTCCCACGGCCGCCATTTCGGGGCTTACGAACCTGCCTAGTTACGTCATACGTGACGTTTCATGGGTGGTGAGCAGCAGTAATATCTAGTAAGTTCCCAAACTGCTGCTAGTGCTCACTCCCGCGGCACCTGGTGTCGATTAGGTACATTAGAAGCCACTTCAGCACCACAAAATGGCCGACCTGGAACTAACCAAACGTGCGCTGTTTTGTCATCAGCCCGTGATCTTGTGAAGCACGGTCAAGTAAGGTTAATACTTTGTTTTACTAACGCGCACAGACATGTGTCAGTTTCAAGCACGGATTCCATCCTGTCATGTCTTTTAGTTCCTGGTCATAATGGTCCTAATAGGCACAGGCTGTACACAGGTGAGCACTACGGCGACCTGTCAACTTAAGTTGGCTGCAGTGTTAGGAGCACATGGCATATGATCGCAGCGCAATCAGCTTAACTCAACAGGTCCAGGCATTGCTCGCCTGTATGTCAGTTACGTCGCAGAAAAACTTCGAATATGAATAATCATAATTGCGGTATTCTTCCGTTATAATTAACATTCTATCAATTACAATCAGTCACAGAATTGTGTACAGCGACCGATACATAGTGCAAGTTTCGTGGTGTACACACAATATTGTGCTCTAAATTATTCGCAAACTACTCCGGGTAAGACAGTTAGTATGACTTTGAAAAATTCCAAGTACTTGTCTCTACTTCAACCATCTGTCTCATTAAATATTTAGCTCGAGACCCGATGCGATCAACTAGTTGATAATCGTACTATTGGCGTTACATGTGATCGAACGCACGTAGAGATGAAGGCGCCGTATCTCGAAGCGATCCAATCTATTGCCGGCAGAACACCGGGAGAGAAGCATAAAACTATACATCTTTTAGCCAGAGAAGTAGCAAGAGTTTCGGGAGCAGTATGTGATTACCAAGCTCTTGACTTTCCGGAACCATTGAAACCATTGTTGTATGTTGAGGTTTCAAAAATTTTGCATCAACATGAAGGTATCATCGATTCATTCAAGAGCGAAGATTTCAGCGTAGTATATCGAGCTTTACAAGCAAAGTGGTTCTTCACTGGAAGAGAGGAGACTTGGATTGATGCAAGTTACATAGTTAACAATGTCTTTCCTGAAATTTCACTGCAGACGCGATACAAAATTATTCAAAAATTTGGAAAATATTTGCAAAATGTTGCGTATGGCGGAGCACTTTTCGCAGCAGTCTCATACAAATATGGTATCAAAGAGGCAATTCCATTGCTCGTTGCCTGCGAAGAAGAATTTGCATTTGATATAATAGTTATGAGGGACATCAAACTGCCTATGAGGATAGTAAAAAGACTATATGCAAAGTATCCAGATTTAGTTATCAAGTATCTCATGATGACCACGTCGAGTACGGGTCAAGCTCGAGATCCGTGTCAAATATGTATTTTTGATTATATAGGTTTTCTTCCATACCTGGCGAGAAAACGTTTCAAAGATTTCATAGCGCTTTATAATATGCATAAACAACCTGACATACAGCTGCCGAAAAAAACAGCAAACGCGTTCATCGGGACATGCGTGAATTTGCTGATTGAGAGCCCAAAAAAGTACCTGAAATTGATACCCCTGAAATTGATATGGAAAAAAGTTTCCTTTGATAACTTTTCTAAGATTTTTGAAGATTCATTTCCTGAAAAAAAGGACGATTTTTGTTTTACGAAATCATACGAGTTATTACGCTATTACACATCTGATGAAATGGAGAAGGTGAATTTCATTCGTGCTGCATTTCGGAAAGTCTATGGTAAAGATTTACTCGAGTTTCCGAAATTTGTAACTCCCGAACTGTTGCGGTTGTTACCGGTTCAAGAACGCGTGGAACAAGCGAGATTGAAACTAGCCGGTGATTTACCTTGGCACGTTTACGATTACGAAAATTCTTGGCGATGTTATCTACCTATTTCCGAATCAATCCCACTGATTAAAGCGGAAATAGCCCGATCTTCTGACAGCTACCGGCGTATGCAACTTTTAAATCATTTGGTCTACGCATGTAAGATCAACAATGATAAAGGCGCTATTCTTGATATACTGAATTACGTTTACGATAGACATCGTCACGAAGGAAAGTGGTTTTTGTATGATTTTCTAACACTAGTCCAACAATCATTTGACTTGCCTAGTTTGTCAGGAGATCATTGGGTGGTGATAGATAAATATATGAAACTGGCTAACATGCAGGATAAATTAACCGATTATAGTAATCCTCTACTGGAAATAATAGAGGATGCGTTTCATTATTGCTTTTCAAATGATCTTCCCATCGATGATTACTTGCGAATATACGTCAAGATTGCATTAGAGTTATGGTATCCGCGGTGGAATGTCTTGACAAATTATCCAAAATGGGAAAAAAAGTGTTTGGATCTTTTCATTACAACTATACCCAAGCAATGTCCATTGAACAATGCATTCTGGACGGTTGATCAGACAATCATGACGACATCACAGTTAGTATCATCTTTGTACGACTACAATAAACGAATCTGTAAGTCGAGTAGAGATTGCCCAAAATTATCGATCAAGGATTATCCGTGGCTATGCGATAAGATCAAAGAACTCATCTTTGCTGATTGGGAGGAACAACCGGGTAAATTAACATCACTGTTGGATGTTTTAATGAAAAATGAAAAACATCTCCTCGATCTTTGGTTGCCCGAGGTTGACAAATTTTGGAACCTTGATACTAACATTATTTTGTACATTCTACCGCGGCAGCCCCAAAGAATTTCAGACAATTGGTCAGAATGCTTCAACAAACTTCAACATGTAGATGAATGTCTCTCAGAAATCGCCACTGAGTTCTTTACAAAATGTCGATGGTATCAAGATTTGTCAATTAAATGTTTCGAGGCTGCTTGGGAAAATTACAAGGCGAATGATAAAATTTTATCAGCTGTGGCAACACTGGCAACAATATTGGATGGTCCAACTTTTACAGAGATTATTGCGCCAGTTATCCCTACATCCGAAGAATTAGATATTTATGGAGATAATGCACAGGATATGTATACCTTGCTAATGGCTATTGCCTCAAATCTGCGCAGAATAAATCCGCCCGTTGCATTAGATGTCATAGGGAGCTTCTGTACTGGTGATTATTTGCAAATGGCCATGCGTGCTATAACTCAAATGTGTCGTCGAGCACCAATCAGTACGGTTATTTACTTCGCAAAGAGTTTAATGGATCGGCGAGTATCTGTGATAAAACATGGTATTAGAGTAATGTACATGGTTGCTCCTCTCGAGGAACTATTTCCTTTTTTCATTAACATTTGGAAAGTGCACGCGCATCGATCTGTACGCGCGGTCCTTCTCAAGAAAATATACGATCTCTTTTTCAAACAGATTGATGTAAAAAGCTGGAACTTGCTTTGCAATACTATCAAAAACTTGAACACCGATGATGATTATCAAATCTGGAACATTTTAATTTCACTGCAAAAAATACCAAACGAATATGTTGACGATTATTTGGCAATTGTTCATGACGTGTTGCAGAATCTCATAAAGAACAGCCAAGCTCCTGATAATGAGAGATATCTAGAGTTATTTTGCAAGTTGATAGAAAATATCGACTTGCCTCTCCTCAACATTTTGCCGGAAGAATACATTCACCAATTAATCGAAACATATTTGTTTAATTTTAACTATAATGCAATGATTTTCAAAGCTGGGAAAGGGTTGGCGACTCGTTATCTTCTTGCATCTAAAGTATACAATGATTCAAGATTCAATTTCTTCGAAAATTATTTTCAAAATACCGTGAAGACATACTGGGACAAGAGCGATCCACAGTATTCTAAATTCTATCCAGTGAATTTCATGATTCATGATTTCCTCAACAATTTGGCCCTACATCGGATTTCGGAATGTGACCCTAAGATTTTTGAACGCCTATTCGAAATTTTCCAGACCATGCTTTCACCAAATCACGACATTATCGTTTTCGTAAATTTTGTTTACTGCATAGAATTCCACAAATCGCAGACTCCGCAAGAATTTAGTTGCAGAATAGGCCAAAAAATTAGTTACCTGATTGATATTTTTACAACAGAGTTAACGATGTTTCTAGCTTTTCAGTTTAGAGATTTTTTGAAGTCTACGTCATTCAAAGATATAAGTGAAGATGAATCGAGGATGATAATTATGGAGGGATTAATGGAAAGTACGAGCATTCATTGCGCAATGATTGTTGCTATATTGTTGCGAGATTGTAATACACAAACGATAGACGAACGGCATAAAAATATTGTGGCGGCAATGCGACACCTGAATTATCCTCCGCTCATTGGCATTCTTTACACACATATTAATACCTTTGAACGCGTACCATATTAGTTGTAGAAATGAATATGTTCGGATAAAACACAAACGAACTAGTAATTACTCAATAAGCCAAGTGATATTTACAAACCATGTGATTTTCGTCACATTTAAACAAATAATTATTCCATAAGCCATGTGATATTTACAAACCATGTGATTTTCGTCGTCTTCCAGGATGGCCAAATTGAATAGGTTCATTTGATAGCTATTTTGGGACCGATAGGTCCCATCCCCGTTGAACATTGTAGCCTAAGTATGAAAAGAACAAAGTATAATTCTATTATGATTGTTACATGTGTTAATTTAGTCATTTTCATCATGATAAAGAGTTTCCTATTTCATTGAAAAATACGATCGTCACTGATTATGAATTCCAACTGGAATTACTATTGTACCTCAATTTTGTATCAGATCAAAAATATACGTGTTTATAGTAATACTGATTACAAATTTATTGAAATTTATTCTACGATTTCTCGGCGTGAAATAACGAAGCACTTTAATATATAGAACTTAAATGAAATGTGAACTCCACTATTTGCTTCGTCACACCTATCCACTCCCGCCCAAGTGAGAATGCGTAGTCGTGTAGGTACATACATTTTTTCAAATGACATGCCGATCCTCACTATTGGCGGCGCCACTAGTATGCATGTACACGACTGCGCGAGCTCGCTTTGCTAGTGTGTATAGGCGTCGCGGAGCGAATACACGTCGAACGCATTCGCTACAATTGAGCTTCCCGCTCAATTTAGTACTTAAAGCGCACTTTCATCACGTTCTGGCGCAATTGTCCAGTACGTAATCAAATTTTCTTTTCGTAACGCTTATTATGTCTAGCTATATGGACAGAGCGTAGAGCAGCGTACAGGCTACGGCATGCATACATACATGTATACTGACCTATACGTACGTCGCGGGCGCAATGCGCAATGATTGAAAAGATGGATTCCTTGACTTTCGGTTCGCATAGGTAAACAAGAATTGGCATCAATCCAATATTTGTCAAGGTAATTTGAACGTTATTAATGCTGCGTTACACAAATATCTCATTTTTGTTACAGATTAGTTCATTTAGATTTGAAGGGCGCCCCGCCACGAGTGTGTTATTTCGAAAAGGTTTGAACCTCTAAAACTGACGTGCATTTGTTTGTTTACGCCTGATACATCTGTCATCGAGTAGAATCCGAAACAATTACTTATCGAGCATGTTTCACTAGTCCCATGAAAGCACGTTTATTTGCAATAAACAACACGATTCTGTTTTGTAATGTCTTAGGAAATTACCGATACCTGAATGATTCGTATTTATTCTCTAACCCCATAGTTATTAGTCAACTGTAATTTGAATAAACTATCTTATCATTAGTCTGACCCATATTTATTATGACTGATTACAATGTATGAATAAAAATTGTACACCGGATAACTCTTCTTTTCAATAATAGGTAACCCCATTTCAGAACGCGGCAGATAGTTTGAGTCTTGTTTTATTTTGGCAAAAACTAATCTTTGAATGTGATGATCAACAATCCTTTTTGATTCATGTTTAGCTATGGTGTTGCAAGCACGATGTTCCAATTTTAGTGGTAGCTTCAGTGATATTGCCATTATTGCACATTGTTTTGAATTAGACTTACTAGAGTCGAACTTTAACAAAAAAATATCCAGAAGATCCAGCAAATTGGAGGAAGCGAGCAGTTTTGTCACAAATTATTGTTTGTGACAATAAGATTATTCGTTTTTCAGCTATTTCCGCTACTTCGAACATGGGGTGCCACAGGTCTATTGCTAGAATGGGAAGATACATTTCCTTACTGTCGAGAACTAACTTCAATCGGGAGCAACAGTCCCAGCAGTATAGCAAATGGTTATACGACTCAGGAAGCACGACAAATATTACAGCTGGCGGGAGATTCCGGATTAGCAGTAGTGCCATTGGTTCAAACATTTGGACACATGGAGGTAAAGAGCGCGTTATGTGAATCTGACGATTAGGATGTGAAACATTTTCATAAATGTGGTTTTGTCACGCGTTTGTCATTTCAGTTTGCCTTGAAACACGACGAATGGCGATCGTTGCGCGAAGTCGAATTATTCCCTAGCTCGATGTGTCCATCGAATCCGGGTGCATTGGTGCTTGTTAAGGCGTTGATACGTCAAATAGTAACGTTCCACCCAGACATAAAATATTTACACATTGGTGCTGACGAAGTTTGGCACATGGGATTGTGTTCGGTTTGTACAAAAAGAGCTAATTCCAGCAAGCATGGAAAGGCGACATTATATTTGGAACATATCTTAGCTGTTGCCCAATACGTGCAAGATGCTTATCCCAGTTTGAAAATTATCATTTGGGACGATATGTTGAGAAACATAAATATACAAGTTTTGAATGGTGCGCCTACTGTACTTTGTTTAATAAATTTTATTTAATTTTTTTCACAATAGACAAATGAGGCTCGAGATGATCAGTCCGTAAATTTGTCTACTTTCAGAATATTACATCGGAAAATATGTTGAACCCATGATCTGGCACTACAATGCTCGAGAAAGTTTCAACTTACCCGTCGGTGAGTATATTTTTCAAAGTTTAACAGTGTATTCGTGATTACATAATATGTAATATTTGTGCTCTGTCAGATTTATGGGATAAATATAGCGCAGTGTTTCCGAATATATGGATAGCCACGGCATTTAAAGGAGCCACAGGTTCTTGTCAGCATATACCATTAATACAGCATCATATAAGTAATCATGAACGATGGCTGGAAGAATTGAGTACCCATGTTAGTAAGATTTGTGAATTTCGTGGAACGGCATTTACTGGTTGGTCGAGGCACGTGGCTCGATTTTTTGAAATGTTAATACATCAAGAAGTGACATGCGAATATTGATATTTCATCTTTCAGATATGATCACTACGCAACAATGTGTGAACTATTACCTACGGCAATACCATCTTTGGTCATGTGTTTGAAGGTTTGGCTGCATGGCTATTCGGAAGAAAAGCATATTGAGGTTGCTAAAAATCTTGGCTACACAGACCATGCCTTACACATAATTCCACAACCAAGGCCAGCCCCAATACCAAACAAACTGTTATTCCCTGGTTGGCAAGTTGCTGTAGGAATCGAATGGTTTTTGAATTTTAGGACAAAGTTTCATAACATCGTGGACAGCGATCAGTGAGTTCTTCAAAAGAAATACGATTTCATGATAAATTATGTATGATTATCATATATGATTTGTTTAACAGAGTAACAACATGGTTGAATCCATGGCAAATTGCAAATAATTACACAAACCCAATGCAGCTGGGTAGTTTGGTAACGGCATTCACAGAGTGAGTATCCCATCTTATGTATATGTCCAAATTCAGCATGAATTTTTAGTAACGATATCACCTAACTGAATATTTCAGTCTGTTGTTGGAATTATCATCATTAGAAGGATATCTTCGTGTTCAAATGGAAGTTATTTTCTTTCAATCCACACTTGAAGAATGGACAGGTACGCATACCCAGCCATTGAGAAACAGACTGAGACAATTGAAACAAGATGCTGAGAATCAACTGAAAAAAAGCTCTAGTGCGGCGATATAAATCATTAATTATAATTCGGCCAGGTCCCATGTTTTCGAAGCAAAACTTGATTCCATTACGCTTCAGTTTTCAGTTACGAATATTGGGTTTAAATGTATCATATGAAAGTTCATTGGTGGTCTTTCTCACTCTTCGAGTTGTAGTTAACTGCACAGCCTGTTACAGTTTTATCGATTTTTAACATACTCTAGAGTTTACAATTTCTGGACACAATAGCACTGACAATTCAGACAGATCATTATTCATGGGCACTACCGCTGCGAGCTTCCATTGCGACAAGAATAGGTGTCGTAGCGAAGAAGAAAATTAGAAGGACTTGATTATACTTTTAAACACGTTTTGCCCAGTTATACAAATGAGCATAAGTTTCGATTGTTTCCATTGGAAATGTGCATATTACGTAATAGATAACCACATTTTAAATCACTCATATTCCGTAGCAATAGCGATACATATATTTTTACCGTCTACTTTTCAGACTCACGTATTGTAAATTATATTTGACCATTTATCCAGATTCATCAGAAAATTGTCTTTGTATAGAAATGAATAATACAATTTTTCGAATTTAATAATCTTGTCAAGTATGCACTTTGAGTGTGACAATAAAGTAATGAAATATAAATGTAGTTGAATGTGTTCAAGTTTTCTGATCACAATTCTCCGCTGAAGTTCGCGTGAAAGTTTCTTACCGTGGCACTATTAGGCGTTTGTATATTAAAAATATGCGATTTGTTTCTGGTGATTAAGCCGAACCTTATGGAAGTAAGAGTATTTTACTTGGTATGTTTCTTCCTATGTTTAATATTATTGTAAATAAAATGTATAATTTTGGTTTTTGTTTATAAACACTGCACGGGAGATCCGCTCCAACTTATATTGATCGTGATATAAGAGTGTCAGAAAAACCTATTGATATCAACGATCAATAAATGTATTTGTAAATGATCTGAATTTTCCTTTATGGTTCATTAGTCCTACCCGTTGGATGATTCGATTATTCATTGTAATATGTGACATCACGAAAAACAATCGCATGGAGTAATGAAGCGCGGTAACTGTCAGTTGCGAACGGAAGACATGAAAATACATGAACCTAGAGCATTCATATGAATTTTGACATCTTAAATTCATTTCGAGCATGTAATAAAGTAGTTTTAATCAGAGTATATCTCTGTACATTTCACCTTCCATAAAGTGTTAGGTATATTGGCTATGTCCAGGCCAAAAGAACGAGATGAACAGGAAGCACTCAAGTTAGACGAATTATTTAAGAATTGTTTGGCGAGAGTAAAGCCCTATATTCTGGCACTAACAGACTCCGAGGATGTGCAACTCTGTCGATTGTGGTTGGACAAACTTAGTTACGCTTCGTCGCAACGTGCTTTGAGGAATCAGTACTTGGTCGAGTTGTGCCGACAAGTTGAATCTGGACACGTGGGAGGCCTGTTCGCCAATCCTCCACCCAATGGACAATTGCTTCCGTTATACAAAACATTACCAATGGTATTTATACCGATAATAAGATCTTTCCTGTCTACATAGATACATGTAACAGATATGCATATAATATCTTACAGATACGTTAAGAAAGCTTCTTCCAGTAATACATTAAATGTAGCGCTATCAAGAAAAAATCACTTTATCTGACCGTGATCAATTGTCATTACGATACGTTTATGCTTTAGGTCAACGGCAGTTCTTCGTGGAGCGAATTATCTGATGCCAGTACGCTGTCCTGCAATAACTGGTTAAAACCTTACGCGAAAAGCGTGGAATATAATAAAACGCCAACGAGAAAACATGAAACTGATTCGACCAGTACGGGCCATTGCGGCCGTGGTAAAAAGATTACAGCTATTTCTCGACTTTACGATGGTGTGAAATCGGAGAAGAGTCAATTAGTTGTGTCTGAACAGAGGGTTCACACGCTGACAAGTATAGTAAAGGAGTTACAAATTCAAAACGAACGATTGAATCAAGAACTGGTTCGATATCAACAAAATTCAACGGTCAACGAAACGTCTCATTTACAATCTACTATTAGACAATTGACGGCAGAGATTACGACTCTGAAAGCGAAGTTAGTTTTTGAAAAGTATCTGAAAACTTCTGTGGAATTGTCCAAACTTGTTTCGTAAACTCTCAGAGAAATTATTAGTATTTGGAAATCTGTGGTAAAAAATTGGATTTCTTTATTTTTCATCGGATTTAATCAGCACGATTAATTGCAGTGGAGTTTTTTGATGCAAATTGGTTTATCGATTGATACTTGACACTTAGATAGACTCCATCGAGCTGTTAGCAAACAGAGGTTGGCGCTGTGCCAACTAAATTTCAAAGAAACAATGGATATTTTTTTCACAGGCTTATGGAAGTTCAGAAGATGAAGGAATCTGTTGAAATCAATCACCAGGAGATAATGGAACAGTACAAAAAATCTACAGGTGATCAAATGACAAGACTGAACGGGCGACTTCAAGAGATGCAAAGTAAAAACGTCACGTTGGAAAACAATTTGATTTCAATGACGCAAAAGTTAGAAAACCTTACGCGAGCAAAGGTATGATGTCGGGTGATAAAAAAATTGTACATCGGCGTTGATTGATATGATTGCAATGGTATTTTATATTAATAATGAAAGGAGGAGGAGATACGTGCAGTTAAAAGTGATTACTTGCGGAGGATGGAGAGCTTGCAAGAACAGCATGAGAATTCTATTAAACAAAAAGATGAGGAATTGGAAAAGACTGCAGCGCTGGTCACTCAGAAAATGGAAGAATTGGGGCAAATAGAGGAAAAGAATACTGAAATCGATAATCTGCATGAAGAAATTACAGAACTGAAGAAAAAATTGGAAATGAAAAAAGATCACGTACTTGTGAACATAATTTTTACTAGATTCAGTTTGTAGTGAGATGTATTATGTATTATTCGTCGCGATGAAAAAATGTGGCAAACTATAATACGAAATGTTCATAATTGTACTGCAAAAGTTAAATATGCGCTAAATATCACTCCAGTGAAATAATCAAGGCTCGTTTTGCAGGAACATAATCTGAAAACCATAGTCACAGATCAATGTGCAGCGATGCAGCAGGAATTTACAAAAATGAGATTGAACATGGAAATGGCAAGTCAAAAACAAAGCCATTGTCTTGCTACTAAGATAGCAAATTTGAAGCGAGGAATTTTGAAATTAGAAAAGTCCAAAGAGAAGCTTGCCCACGAATACGAGAGGAAAATTTATCACATCTTAAAAGTGCGTAGTGAAATGAAAACAAATGATCGAGTCAGCATTTCGCATACATGTTGTTCGCATGTTCCAGGACAAGGAAATTGAAATCAAGGCATTGCAACTACAGCTACAAGGTCAACGTAGCGAATTATCAATGACCCTAAGTTCAGAAAAGCAGTGTGAACTGGATACTCTTGTTGGAAGTTTGGAAGAACGTTACAGATCACTTCTCGCAGCTACCGATGGAAGTTCTGGAAACTATACGCAAGCTTACATCATGACTTAACTTTTACATCGGGTGTACGAAACTTTTGTCAGTGAATTTGCTCATCGCGAGTCTGTTCGTTACCAGATATTTACCCGGCTACGAGTTTTTAGCATTTTTTTCATGAATAAAAAGAATTATTTTAACAAATAACATGCTACATTGAATATTTGTCTCGTTTTTTTACGACTGTTTCTCGGAAGTCGCAGACCAACTTGCATCATCAGGTAGGAAATTAAATTCTGAATCGAAAAGTTCTTTACCACTTTTCGATCAGACGCATAGATAATTTACTATTAATCAAATTAAGCAACCAATCACGTGCGCGCTGCAGAACAGTATGAGTGATAGAAGTAGAGTGCCGCGAGAGCGAGAGGCACACATTATCCTTGTGCCGCTGCAGCACGCACCCGATTGTGTACTTAATTTAACTAATAGTAAATTATCTATGCATCAGGTCTGATCATGCAAGTTGGTCCGCGACTTACGAGACAGCTTGTATAAGTCCATTCCGCGATGTATTTATTTGAAATAGATTTTTAAATGTGGTACCAGCTGACTGGCCGTTGTTATGGAAACTCTTACCCACGTGCACGAAATGTTTCGAGTATGATTGGTTGTTATCCCTTGGATACGAAATGACCAGCCAATATGAAGCCCGTTTCTACAGCATTCAACTCCGGCTGTTTATGACATAAAAGCGTTCGAAACGCTAGTACCTAGACTGTCAAATAATCGATAAATAATTGATTTTTCTATGCATTCGCTACATCCACGAAGTAAATGTGAAAATCTAATTGATCAGTTACTTTGTCATTCCTCGTACAGTTATCGTTGAAACGGTTGATCATCATGAAGTTGTGTTTTAGTTCTAACCTCGAAAATATAACAAATATAATTCGCATTACTGAATGATTGTTAGGTATGTGGATGATTTGATAAGTATCAACCATGTCGATCTATTTCGATACCCGGGTACAAAATTCGGAGACAGCATCGATAAGTACCTTTGCTGCATGGCACCCAAATTTTCCGCTCTTGGCTGTTTCCGCTTATTCTCAAGACAAAGGGGGGTTCGTAACGATATACGATGACTTAGGTGAACCGTTACAAGATGTGGAATCACCAGCTCATTCCGTCGCTCAAGTTACTGCTTTGGCGTGGCATTTGGAAAGACGTTGGTTAGCTGCCGGTTGGGGTAGCGGAGAGTTACGGGTAAGTACTTAGTACTTCGAGCTAGGACTCGTCGAGTACCATTCCTTGGCTGAATTTCTCAATGGATTATCTGCGAGTCCTTTGATTGGTGGTACAAATTCGAAAATATTTAGGTATGGCCTGGCGACTCTGGGGCAACGGAATTCAATGTCATTGTAACGCCGCATCGTGATCCTATCACGATACTGCAATGGAGCCAGCACGGTGGTCGTCTTGTTTCAGCAGATGTTGCAGGGTCTTTGATCGGATGGAAAATCGATTCAAGGGGTCAATTACTCATGGTTTTTCATCATGAATTGAAGGATTCTTTCACTCACATTGCATTTAAAGTGACGCCGTTGAAACCAGTCGTTGACATTAGGTATCCGACACGTTCGCGTCCGACTGAGAATTCCGATTTGAAGGTTTATGAATCTTATGAAGCTTGTAACGTTACGTTGTAGCGGTCTGGCTAAGGCAGCTGTAGCTGGCGATGAGAAAGCTTTAGATCTCTTCAGTTCGTGGCGTCCGAGAACTGCTGCACCTACAGTCATTCAGACTCAAAGAGACAACCATTCGTTTTACATTGGCACTACGAACGGCGTGGTTTACTTCGTTGATAGCCACGGTCAATGCATCGAAGTCTTGAACACCGAAGGAGCATCCCTGCACTGTATGCTGCACCATCAGTCGAGAGACTCTATCGTCATCATGACGGAGGGATTAAACATTGGACATTTTCAAGCAGATCCTATTACAGGGCGGCTGATGGAACTGACAAAAGTAAGGGACCAGATGTTCTCCTTCGTAATGCACTAATAAGAAAAAATATGGACTGTCATGGAAGATTCCACGTTCCCACTATACTGGTTGTAGAAGGAGTGATTCCACACAATTAATATTATTCACCTTTCAGGTGAAATTGAGCGGAAAAAGCGACGTGTCTAAGACAGGTCCAGTTATCTGTTGGGCAGGAATAAATACTTTGGCAGTATTGACTGGGGAATTAGCCGTTAGATGTTGGGATCTTCACACCGGGGATACATATGTATTGTCACCACCAGACTCTACGAATGGAAATATAGCTACACCTCAAGAAATTTGCACGAGCTTGGCATACTGTAAAAATAATGGTAATAATTCAATGAATTGCACCCAATTATGAAGAATAAAGTATGATTTTGAGCACAACAACTTGTTCGCAGAGACAATCGTAGCTGGTACAAACCTGGGAACAATTTATTTGTGGAAACATAAGAAAGTATTTGATCTAGATGAGAATGGTTGGCCTGCTATTCCTGAATCATGCACAATCCATGGTACTGTGAAGCAATTGGCATGGGGTGCTACGATGTTACGAAATCCACTTCTAGTTGTGAATTGCATAACGAGTGTTTTCATTTTACGACAGCAACCGATGTGTGCTACGTATAACGACAACATATGCGCAAGTCAACTGGCCCCAACGCAAATACTGATTGAAACTCAGAAGCAGAGTCATATTTTAAAAACGGAAATTCAAGTGCAATTCGTTGCGGTTAACAAAGAATATATAGCGGTGTCTTCTGGAAGGCAAATTGCTGTGTACATATTAAATAGAGAAAATTCTCTCGATACTACATTCGTTGGATCTTTTAACTGCGATACGGAAAAAATTCGGATCTTCGAAAGTACCTTAATCATTTTAACACCGTTAGTTATTCAATTGAGATCAATGGACGGTAACATTAATCAAATTCTATCGACGACACCGGAGGAGGGAGAACCAATAACTATGGAGTTGACGGCGCATTATTTGACGGTTGCATCGTTGAATGGGATTTTAAAAATATGGGATATAAGTAAACGAGAGGCCAAATTGTACACAAGGGCCAAAGCAATATACGAAGTCATAGAAGATTTCGCTGAGATTATAGAAGCAAGGTGTAATTCTGATTGTAGGTGCGTTTCAATTACGATAGCGATGGCCAATTTAATGCCTAGTTCCATTTTATACGTTTGGGATATCGAGAGCGATCAGATATTCGAGTATGATTTTGCTGACATCGACAATGAGCAAGATCAGTCGTCGATGTAAGTTGTCTGCAATGAGTAAAGGATTACCGCACGATCCAGTTTTACTTTAATTGGGAGAATCGCACTTACAGCAAATATTTTCAGGATTACGGAATCCAAGGGGCGATTGATTACGGCGCACGCGTGGGATGACGAGGATTCCAGGCTTTTAGTGTGTCGAGCACAGAAGTTAGATCCTTTGGATTACAGACCTGTGTCTAGAGTAGGCTCGACTACTACTCAAGTAAGATTAGTGGCATTCAGGCACAGAGATTCATTAGGAATTATTCATCAATAGAAGGTGATCGACCGATAATATGTGATTTTTATACATTTTAGAAAGTTGCGACCAGTGTTGTTCTGGTAACGATGTTTGTAACGTCCGATCATGGAATAGTGCTACAGGATGTACGTTCAGAAAAAGATGACAATTGTCGTTTATTGGGTGTTCGAACACCATATATAATAATCTTGAATTCCGAAGTAACAACCGAGGATAGCAAAGTATCCCACCTGCTCATGCGAGACTTCGAAGAACTGGGGACGTGCGATTCGGCAGCAAAGAAAGCTATTCTTGATTTTAGCTTCCACATAAGCATGGCTAATATGGACGAAGCTTTCAAGGCGATTAAAACAATTCAAAATGAAGCTATTTGGAAGAGTTTGGCTCGAATGTGTGTGAAAACGAAGCAATTAAACATGGCTTCTTTGTGTCTGGGTTACATGAAACACGCGAGGGGTGCCCGAGCGTTAAGAGAAGCGATGCAAGATGATAGTTTGAATTTGGATGCAAAATGTGGAGTCTTAGCGGTGCAACTTGGATTATACGTAAGGCTAAAATATATAAAACTGAATACTAGAACGTTCTGCAAAACTGAATTGGTATATACATGTTTAAACTTCATTAATATCTTGCAATCGATTTAAGCGACTTGATATTTGCAGGATGACGCGGCGAATCTATTTCGCGAAGCAAAACGACTGGATTTATTGTGCTCATTGTTGGAAGCGCGTAATAAGTTTAGTCAATCGATCGATTTATCGGTAACAGAAAATAAGATTCGAGAAAAAACAAGTTATTACAATTATGCTAAAACACTGGAACTGGAAGGAAAAATTCCAGAGGCGATAGAGATGTACACAAAAGCAGACTGTCACAGATTTGAGGTACCTCGAATGCTTCTGAGTAGACCAAGAGATTTACAAATTTACTTGGCGAACTCGGATGATCAGTGAGTAGTTTTCCAAAGCTTGGTGGGTATAACCGCATCATTGAAATTACCCACGTTTATGTCGTGACTTTGACGCGTTGCAGCGAAATTAAAATCTGGCATGCTCAGTACATCGAGTCAACCGGAGACATGGAAGGGGCATTACGTCTGTACGAAAGCGCAAATGATACCTTAGCCATGACTAGATTACTCTGCTATTTGGGGCGAGACGACGAAGTTGCTGAACTTGTTACTAGAACGAATCACGCAGCTTCGGCGTACCACCTTGCAGCACATTACGAGTCCAAGAATAATGTTACGCAAGCCGTTCATTTCTACAGTGCCGTAAGAGCCTATACGAATGCGATTCGAATTTGTAAGGTATGGTCATGATCGAGGGTTGTTATCCGACTGTTAGGTAGTTATAACTATTTGGTTGATTTGTAGGAAAATGATATGACAGAGGAATTGTGGCCTTTAGCAATGGTAGCGCCACGACATGCTCAAATCGATGCTGCGAAATATTTTGAAGAAATTCAACAGCCGGACAAAGCTATCCTGCTGTACCACAAAGCTGGAATGTTGCATAAAGCGTTAGATTTGGCATTCAAGACTCAGCAATACAACGCTTTGCAACTGATAACCATGGATATCAATTCGGATTCGGATCCAGCGTTGATTCGAAAATGCGCGGATTACTTTGTGCAAAATGAACAGATCGAGAAGGCTGTCGATTTGCTTGCGACTGGTAGAAGTTACATCGAAGCATTAGAACTGATAGAGCAGCACGATATTGCTCTCACGGAGGACTTGGCGGAGAAATTAACTCTTGAAAAGATTGATAACAATTCGGACAAAGAACAACTGCGTACGACCACTTTGGAGAAGATCGGCGAGATAGCATTCATGCAAGGAAATTATCATCTAGCTACCAAGAAATTCACGCAAGCTGGCAACAAACCGAGGGCTATGAAGGCCTTATTGAAATCTGGCGATACTGAGAAAATATGTTTTTTCGCCCAAGTTTCGCGAAATCGCGAGATTTACATAATGGCTGGGAATTATCTGCAGTCATTGGACTGGCAAAACCAACCAGAGGTTTTGAAAAATATAATCAATTTTTATTCCAAAGGCAAAGCCATGGATTTGCTGGCCAATTTTTACGTGGCTTGTGCTCAGGTTGAAATCGACGAGTTTCAGAATTATGACAAAGCATTTGACGCGTTGAGTCAGTCTAGCAGATGTTTGGCAAAAGTTACTACGCCACGAGATCGAAATGCTCATAAGAGAGCGATCGACATGGTTAACAATAGAATGGCGACGATAAAACGTTACTTGGACATTAAAAAGTGAGTCGACGGTTTATTTTTTACTCGCAGGCTATGAGATATGTAAGAGGAAAATTGTATCATTAACATGAATATTATTTGTCTAGACTATTCGATCGAGGTGAGGGGGATGCAGCGATACTGCAAGCTCGTCAGTTAATCGAAACGCAAGGAAACGATTTGGAACAATCCGTACGCCGAGGTGACTTGTTCGCCACGCTAACGCAACATTACGCTAACATCGGAGAAACAGAAAAAGCTAGAGCAACGATCGAAGAGTTGAAACGTCTCGTACCAGAAATAAATTTAAGCTACTATTATAACGTGAATTTGTTGGAGGCTTTAGGCTACAAAATCAATATTCAAAGAGAGGAGAGTTCCGATAAAGATGATGGGATAGAAGAGTTACTAGGAGAATGAAAGGGTACACTATGTTTACGTGTCGTGGAAGCTTATCGCAACATAATCTTATAACACACTTACCGATACCTCCTACGAGATGCCGTCCAGTTAGAAATAATTATTTGACAAGGTGCTACTACTGGTAATTTGTCCAAAGTATTGACTGTAGAAAAATCAAATACAAACTCAACGTGCCTTACATGTCCAGGGATCTATGATGGAAAATTTGAATAATTAATAGTGGAACATTTTTGTGTTAAGCTTCGCGTCGAGCGAAAGATCGATACTTACTTGATTATCCGATGAGATCCTTGTATCCAGCTGTTATTTGTCAATAGTATCGGCATTGTTGGTTGCGGTCTGTTTAAAGCATGATAATTAGTTCATTAATAGATTGCTATACAAATATTATTATTGAAGATGGATTATCATTTCTCTTGTATAGCAAGAAATAATATAACGTACATTCTTCAGCACTTGTCCTTTGGGCGATTGGTGTGTTCTCGCAGTGTGATTATTGCATCTGATACTTTGCTTGCGTGAACCTGCTAATTGTTACCTGGATATGATCTCTTTAGTTTTACTTACAAAATGTGTTGGTTTTTATCTTTTTTTTTAAAAATAAGCTAACGTTTTGTACGATGGTATAGAAGATAATAAATATTCTAACCATGCAAGAGTAATGAATTACATGTAAAAACTGTGCATCAGTTTCGTGCAATAAAAAACATGAGATCAGTAGTACATTGGTTTACATTAACAGAAATCAGACATTTGGCTGCGATTTAGATAAATTTACCGGTGAACGAAGTTACGTCAGATATAAATTGAAGTTGCGCTGCGCTCGCATAGTTAACGAAATGATTTCCATTGACCTGTTATCAAATGAAACTGGAACATATTACAAAACCACATTATCTTTATTCACCAAAACTAAATTAATTATAAAGTCTTACGTAGTTCATCTTATATTGTACAGTCTTGATCTGAAGCAACCACAAGGTCAACGAATCGAAATCATCTTACGTTGTACGATGATAAATAATAAATAGGATAAGGTAAAACGAACGAGAACTAAAAATAGGAGAAACTACAGATATGGAACAATAACACTGGAGCTTATTAATCTGCCATGGAAAAATAAAGAACGTTCATAGTATGATGAGATGCGAAAAGTGTTTTGCGAACCCTGATAGACGTCGACATACGATTTAATGGAAGTTTCACCTGCGAAACTTTTTGGCTCGTGTTCATACTATCAAAGTATTATACTGTATTAGCAATTATTCGGAACAACAGTGACATGAATGATAAAAAAAATCGTAAAAAAATTCGTCAAAACTAATATTGAAATATCACCACGGATCACTTGTTAAAAAATATTCGAGTGTCTTTTTAGGGAGTGGGCTTTTTGCACGGAGATGAAAGTTCTTTCTCAACTTCGTCTGCCTTGCGTTTTTTACGAATGAGATGGGAAATATCACTCGCAGGTTTCGTTTGACTCGCGCTGCTTGGTTCAGCACTGGAACTGGCACCATCATTGCTCGGTCCAGCGCCATTCGTACCATCGATGGTGGCCACTTTGTTTTTAATACTCTCGATCATAGCTTTACACGCCTCTTCCTTGAAGTCTTTCATGTCGGTTATTTTCTCCTGTATATCGGGCAGTAGCTCCTTGAGTTCTGCAATCTCTCCTTCCACGGTGTAAGACGGGTCGTCGGATTTGCTCGAGAGTTTCGACTCCTCGAGTCGTTGAATATGGGATACCAAAAGCGAATGGGCTTCGTTAAAGTGAGTGATACTCTCATCAAACTCATTCGCCATGGAGTGTGCCAATCCAAGTTGGTAATACGTTTCAGCAATCGCTCGTGGATCGCAGGGATCAACTTTGGCCAAGAGATCCAAGCAGGCCTTCAGATCTGTCAGTGCGCCTTGATGGTTACCACTCTCCATAGACACTTCGCCCAGCAATCTGTGGGCTTCGGCCAGGTGCTTCCAGCCAGGTGGACCCCGCTTGAGTAGCACCAATTTTGCCAGTTCCAAAATTTCCCAAGCTAGTTGCAAGTTGTTGACGTCCTCTTCATCTTCATCTTTGGACACGTTTTCGCCGTCGTCTTTCTTCGATTGCGATGCTTCGCCGTTCTGTTTCACCTCTTCGCCTGCATTACCGCTGGACGAGGACGCAGCAGTTTCCACCTTCGCGCTGGATTCTTTGCTACGTGGTTTTTCCTGCGAATCTACCGACGTTTTAGTAGGATCTTGCGTACCGGCTTTGCTTGCTTCAGCGCCCGATACAGGCTTTGTATCACCGGCAACTGAAGATTCAGCTTTGTTATCAGGCTCGGTAGCCTTCGTTCGTTGATCGTCAGGCAAACTTTCCTCCACACTACCAGTACTTTTCGATTCGGATCCGCTAGCCTCTTCTTTGGATGATTCAGATTTATCATTTTCAGGTTTAGCCGTAGAGCCTGCTTTAGCGTCAGGTTCTTTGCTCTCCAAACTCTTCTGTACATGAAAATAAGCATGTAGTAACAAAGAGTACTCTAGTTTTTGACAATTCCGAACATATGAAGAAGAAATTACCTTTTCAGCCTCGGTAGCAGCACCATTGGTCTTCACTGTTGGCTCATCATCGTCTTCCTCATTTTCATCTTCCTTGTCTTCTTCATCCGCGGTACCATCTTCCTCTTCGATGTCGTCTTCACCTTCCACTTGTTCCGAGCCGGGCACGCCACCACCCAAGACCCCCGCCTCTTCCCTCGCCAGTGCTAGGAGAGCTCTCCCGTACAAAAGGTAAGGTTCACCCAATTCATCGGAAGTATCACCATGCTTTTCAGCTAACAATTCGCATGCCTGTGCCAGAGCCGTTACAGCCATGCTGTAATCGCGAACCAGTAGATGACGTTTCCCCTGAGATATTGCCACCACTGGGTCCGTGAAGAGTGTATTTTCCGATATGTCAGCCATCTAAACAGAGCCAATGTAAAAATCGGTGAATATATAATAAGATACGTACAATTAGAATACGATAGAACCAACAGTGTCAGGCGAAACATTTCATGGAATTATTGAAATTTAATAAAGATTGACCATATATTTGGCTTATAAATCTGCGAATGGTACTCTCACTAAAAATGTAGGGGGTATTGTTTTATACAGCAGCTTAAACGTGAACATCCATAAAATGCATCTTCAGCATTATGGCAATTGCTTTGATGGCTCGTTATAAGATGACATCGAGTACCAAACTTCCATGATTTACGTAAGTTTCATATCATTTTATCACATCATATCATCCTCATATCATACTACACGATCCATACCTAACATCGAGTTCGTTTTCTTTTATTGTTTACAATTTTGCAGTGTCTCTACGTGTAATTGTTTCACATTGTTCACTCCGGACTCATTTTCCCTACATATTCACAGCTTCTGAAACTTGTTCCTACATAATAAAACACGAAAAATGAGACGGAGTCGAAGTAAATGTACAAATTGGTATTGATTAATTTGTATTATTATTGCAAAAGGTCTACGGAGTAATAAAATTCCGAGACACCATAGCTATGTACTCGTTCAGGGTTCCGTATGGCGTGTGAATTACGTCAGTCGCGTGGCGTGCGGTGGTTTCAGAGATCCGTACGGCAGCATCCGGAGGGTGGTGCGGCGTCGCGTAGCCGTTCGATTTTCGTTCTCTCGCGATGCAGAGGGCATCCCCGTCGGGAAATACCAGGCGCAACCACCGACTCAGTGTTGGTTCACGGTTCGTACCAACCACTCGAAAGACTACAAAGAGTTCAGTGGGCGGTTGGGGTCGGCCTGAGATGGAGCCATCTCGCGTGCCAAGAGGACCTGCAGGACGTCTAGCTTTCCTGCTGGCCACGTTGACCCTCACATTTGCAGGTAACCCGAAAACGCCCCCACTTCATACAATATCGTCCGTGTTGAGGAACTTCGCCGGTCCAGAATTTGTTTACCAAACGAGGAACCGAAATTTTGCCAAACGCCGTTACATGCATCAATAAATGCCCTTTATCTCGCACAACTATGTCTCGTAGCTTCATCAGCTTGCCAAAAAACCGCTATCAGTAAAAATGTTACAACTAAACGAATAAATAAATACAGATTAGTACATCGAAGGAAACAGAAAACACGACTTTTCTACACACTACAAATTTGTTTTCTCTCTTCGTCCAAAGAAATTTCGTATCAGGGTACAATCTTTAGGCTCCTTTTCGGGAAATTTGTTAATGTTGCTTCTATTCCTAGCTACGGGAATGCTGTGCACCGCTATAATGTCCGACCACTGGGAAGAAGTTACTTGGGATAAGGAGATCTTGGCGTTTGCCAATATCACGCCCACGTGGTACTTGGACGGTCAAGTGGCAATGCTAGAGCCCCACCCTGGACACAAACATCATTATTTTCGTAAACAACCCGCATTTCTGGTTCCGATGCATGGAGGCATATGGACCTTATGCGTATCACTCGGTGGTAAGTTCGAAATAGTAACAACAGTTTAAAACCTTTGGCAGTCAACTAAGGTAAAATGCCTCTCACACACAACGTAGAGTAAAACTTAATTCCGCTGACATTTTATTTTTTTACAGAATTTCTATTTACTTTGACAAAACTTTATCAATAATAAGTACATCGAATAGGCAGTCGTCGAATAATAAACACACGAGTAGAATAAGTCTTCTTACACTTGCTCTTGCTTTATTCGCATTTTGCAGGTAAAATTTTAAACCGTACCATTGAGCAAGATTGTGCAAAAAATCAACGCAATTTTTCAGCATTATGTTGCTGAAATTACTTGCTCTTGCTTTATTCGCATTTTGCAGGTAAAATTTTAAACCGTATCATTGAGCAAGATTGTGCAAAAAATCAACGCAATTTTTCAGCATTATGTTGCTGAAATTACTTGCTCTTGCTTTATTCGCATTTTGCAGGTAAAATTTTAAACCGTATCATTGAGCAAGATTGTGCAAAAAATCAACGCAATTTTTCAGCATTATGTTAGTCATTCTGTGTAAACCGAATTCTCCATCCAGTTTCGTACCTTCGCTTCACTAAGCTCTTTTTCGTTGTCTAACTCCAGGTCTGATCTTACATTTTGTCCCAGTACTGGGCATTTTTCTCCTACACCGTGGAAGGAATGTAGCGCAACATTCGACCTTGAAACTTAATTTAGGGAAATTGGCGGCAAAAAGTACCGATTTTCGGAAAACCTCTACTTCTCATGTCTCGTTTCTCTCTCGGGAGGCAGCACGCGGTTATCGAAGCTCTGACATCGATCTCCCGACCGAGATCTAGATTCGCGCGGGATTTTGGGATGCGCGAATCTACTTTGTGAAATTTAGTCCAGAAGGGTAAAACGAACGCAGTCGTCGACGTAAAATTGTTGGCGACTCGTTTCGAAAAAAAAAATAAAGAAAATTAAAAAAAAAAATAGAGCCTCGGACGGTGATCGATCAGGGCGAGTGGAAAGGCCGCTGGGAAGCATGAAGTTCGTTTTAATTACGGTGTACAACTATTTACGCCTCTGCGACTTTCAGTTCGCTGATTGCAATTAAGTGGTAAAAAAAGTTTCGTCGTCGTCGGGATATTTGTCGTGGTGCAATTAAAACGATTACGCCGTTGGAAATTCGATCTGGTTACTCGCAACTTGACGCTGTTTTTTGTCGTTTTTTTTGCCCCTTTTTTCCTCCCCCTTTGGGGATAAAAAACTCGACCCTTCGAATCTGCTCGTATATGTACGCTGTTACACGCCATTCGTTATGCTTCCAACTTCAGATTTCGCAGGTAAAGGTCAAGGACAACGTCGAAGGGATATACGCGAGAGCTTCGATATCTCTCATATATTTTTACATCACCTTGTACTAGTGCGGTCGCTAGCTCGCATCCGTGTCACGATATTCGTATCGGAATGAGAGCACGCAAACTTGGAAGTTTTCATTAATGTAATACACAAGTTCCAACCATTGCGCAATAATCTGACGCTCAATTTTTTAAATCGATCATATGAAACGCGCGCTATCGTACTATTTCCCCCCGAAAGTATCATCTTTCCGGAGTATAACGTCCGAATTTGGCTTAAAAATATTACAAAATGACCGAGTTATGATTTTTTTAGGCGAAATCCCCTTTTTTTGCATTTTTACCTCTTCGTGATTTTTTTTCACCAAGCTGCAATTTTTTTTTCGAAAATCAATTTTACCTCCATAATCTACAAAGTCTGGAGCGTGTTCTGTGATTTTTCTGGATACCTCGCCGCGATAGTTTGCTCACAATCGCTTTTTGAAAACTGACTGGGTCAAATTGACCCATGTGTGACTAACTTGATTTTGTCTATTTCTGTCTATGTAACTTACTTTGGCAACAATTACGCTTCAGTATCTTTACAGCAAGTCTTGCTGAATTTTAGATCGAGTATAAATTTTGTAAAATTTAAACACACACAAGATTTTGAGTTACCATAGGTAATTGAAAATAACTGCAAAAATAATAGATTACAATTCGTTAAATAATTGAAAACAAATTTCCCCCCAAAGAAACAGACGGCGAAGCGAAATTGCTTAAAAATGAAAAAGTAACAGGTTCCAGATAAGATCTGTAACGCGGGGTCGGCCACGGCGTGTAGTGCGTCCTCCGCGCTTCGTAGCGATCGTGTTCGATTAGGACGTTGGTAATTGAGCCATAATTTACCGTAATTCCGGATTTTCCCGTGTGCTTTTCTCCCTTTTTATTATTGCTGTCGGGTGACACGCAGTTACCGGCGAGATGATAGAGAAAGTGGTCGGAATACACGTGGGAGCGAAGGAGACCGCCGCTCCGGGTAAAGACGAATTCTAGGGAACTTATGGCTGCTTAACACGCCAAGCACGAACCATCTCCGCGACTGTTGGAAGGCTGGCGGCCATTTGACAGAAATGTACACGGAACTTCTCGTTTCCTAATTAGACCAACAAGCTCGTCCGATTGCCAAACGCGTATCCTCGAATCCTAAGTGCCATTTCTTCCCTTCGAAAATCGCACTCCGACGTATACAGAGTGGCCAATCTACTAACGTGACCCTCCCAAATATCTCCGTTGCCTCCGGAGTCACGAAGAAAATGTCAGGAGGCCTGAAAGCTCCATTTTCGTCAAGATCATACTTTTCGCGTTCTCAAGGTCATCAATGCCTTTTCAACTAGAAGCGCGATTTCCCCCCAAAAAGCTGCAGCCGCTATTCGGACGAGTCTAACGACTTGTAATATCGTGACCTTGAAGTCGTTTTTCACCGGAATAGACGTCTAACAATCATTTGGTACATTTTAATTAAAAAAAAAAAAAAATTCCCGTTTGAAAAATTATCGATGACCTTGAAAAATATGACCTTGACAGAGATGAAGTTTTTACCACTGTATCAAGTGAATTACCTTCCGACATTTTTCGCGTAACTCTGAAGGCAACGGAGATATTTCGGGTAGTCACGTTGAATGGTCCACCACCCTGTATATCAGGTTCGCGAACTTCGATTACGATCAGCGACCTGAATCCGCTGGAACTGAAATTCGTAGACGAAAATTGGAAGTCTGGAAAAAGTAGAATTTGTACGCAGTCAATGTTTTTTTGATGCTACTGGAAATGCGCCAGTAAAAAATTGCAGCGTTGCTACTTTGAAAATACAAGGAACGGTCAGATTTTGGGGGTAGAAGGGGGAAAATTGTTTTACAAACCCAAACGAATTTTCCAACTGCGTTCGTATTTCTGCGTACAGCAATTTTCCGTAGTCTCACAGCGAAACGTGTGTTTCGACGTTTCACCCTCGCGAAGTGAAACCTCGTGGATTAGCTACGATTTGACTGAAGGGGAATATAAATGGACACAAGGGAGGCACATACATGTTCATGCATACGAATCGTGCGGAGGGCAATCGTTGCTTTTGAAGGCTCGGCTCGATTTGGCATCCGATTACGCGGTGGCGATAAAAAAGTGGCTCGAAGTACTCTTGGCTCACCCTTCCCAACAAATCTGTGCAGCCCACATTCGATTTAGGGATACTTCTCGCGACATTCTGAAAAAAACTTTCCAGACCAAAGTTGTAGGGTTCAGAGGGGGAAAACCAATGGCGTACTTTTCAATTTCCGGTTAGTTGTGAGAGCAAGTCAATTCCTGTTGAATGTGTGACTCGATGGCGGTTACAAGAAAAAAAAACAAAAACACGATTCCTGTTGTTTCAGGAGAAGAGATCCGGTTGCTCGGCCAAGTTGGATTTCCTCAAGAAAAATGTATCAATTATTTAACTCCGGACGAGGCCCACGAAGAGATCAGAGCTACGTGGCAAAATCGTACGTGTGATTTCCTTCGAGTCATTATTTATGGAACTTTCAATTTTACCAGACGAAACCTTTCGTCGCCTCTCAAGAATTCGATAACAGATCTCTGACTAATGATCGCGAATGGTGTATAACAAAGGAGCCCGCATTTTTGATACGTTGTACTTCTCGTTGGCCTCGTCAAAAGTGTCTACACCCACGAGGTCCAAAAATGGATAGTTTTCCAAATATTGAGAAAGCAGTCATTTCCTGCAAATGGACAGTATCGAGGCACACAGCCTCTATATGATTATTCACAGTTATTACATATATATATATTACAATAAGCGTAATACGAAAGTACGATATTATTACATACATCATTCATGAAATTATAGAACTGACCTCGCTTTCTCAATATTTGGAAAACTATCCATTTTTGGACTTTGTGGCTGTAGACACGTTTGACGAGGCCAATGAGAAGTACAACTTTCGATGGAAGATTGCCAGGTCCGAGACGAGATCTGGAGAAAAAAACTGGGTTTAACTTTGATAATACGTGTCACGGGTCGAAATGCAAACTGCATGACAATTCTTCGACGTTACAGGAATGCAGAATCTCAGCATATCGTGTTCGCTGGTCTGTCTCATAGTTTTGAGCTCCGCCGCCCTCGTTGGGTTCTTTGGCCTGTGCAGACACCAAATCTCCGCAGTTCTCGTCACGGGAGTTATGTATCTCTTGGCCGGTAAGTTCCGAAGCTTCCTCAAAACGTTCTTCGCGCAGAATAACGTTCAATTTCAAATGCGCGTCGTAAGCTTAGCAGTCCCAAGATTGTCTCAAAAAAGCCTCAAATTTTTACATATTTCTGTTAGCGTGATTAAAAAGAAACTATAATTCGTGTTTTCTATTCAAAAAGTGCAGTTTTTACCGTGCCATTGTAAACCCATCGTGGTCACACCGAGTGGAATCCACCCCACGATCAACTTTTGGCCTAAATATTTAGTATCAATAGAAATCACTCGGAACTTCGGTCACCGAGTATGCTACCAATTTCCCCCCAAAAGTATCAAATTTGAGGAACACATGTTCCAAATTTCAGGTCAAGAATTGAAAAGATTGAGAAGTTATGATTTTTGAAGTGAAAAAGTGTCCTTTTTGCACTGTTACTGCTGCATGATTTTTTCCCCACACCTTATCATGCGATTCCACGTATTTAAATTTTTCGTACGTTGTCCACATAGTATTCGTACATGCGCGTAACGTGAGAATTAAAACGTAACGGGACAAATAAGTCGTGTGAAACGAGTGTCGGATTATGATAAGAGTAGCGTGTCGTTGCTATGTCTTTGGTGTTTTCGTTTCACGCGTGACATAATAGACGGACGGTATCTCGCGCGATGGTCGGATCGTACGCTCTCGCCACGAGGTGAAAACGGCGAAGGTGAAACTGAAAGCGAAGTGAAATCGGCACGAAGGTTCTCGTCGAGAGTAAGAGTGGTTTTGAAACGAAACTGAAAGTGATGCTGACCCACCGCAACCGTTGGAAAGTCGGCGAGGTCACTTAGTGACGGACGAAAGTGTCGGTTCGGTTCATTGACGGTGGGAGAAGGGTCAGTGTCAGGGTCGAACGAGAACCGGTGCGCGCGTGTTCAGGGCAGAGATGGGCGTGTTCGTATTCATAAATATTCATAAATATTCATAAATATGAATAAATTCATATTCACACCTTTTTCTCTCATAAATTACACTAAAACGCACATTTCTCATAGAGAGATTCATCAAAAAAATTGTAAATATGAATTTGTTCCTATTCATATTCATGAGATGAATATATAGATAGACAGACAGACAGATATATGTATGGATAGATAGATAGATATATGCATGGATAGATAGATATATGTATGGATAGTTAGATAGATGTTTGGATAGATAGATAGATATATGTATGGATAGTTAGATAGATGTATGGATAGATAGACAGATGTACGGATAGATAGACAGATGTATGGATAGATTGATAGATGGATGTATGGATAGATAGATATATAAATAGATAGATGGATAAGTAGATAGATGGATAGATAGATAGACAGATAGATAGATAGATGGATAGATCTATCAATCTCTGGTTTAGAGCTGTTTGGTTCGGAGCGAGTCGTCTTGTTATAGAGCAATATCTTCATTTTTTTTTTAATTGTCCTCTTTGTTTCTTTTCCTCAGCTACGTTCGCGTTATTCACTCTGACGATAATCCACTTCAAGAGGGCTCAAGATCGAGGCGGTGCTCGCGTCGTTGATGGTCCTGAGGATGGAGTGATCGGTGGACCAGTTCCGAAAAGTGTGCTCAAAGCGAGAAGATTCATCACTTCTTGGAGCCTCGATATTGGTTGGGGTGGAGTTACGCTGTGCGCTTTAGCTTCGGTAGCTTGGATTTTACTCAGCAAGATAATGCGATTCAGCCCGATAGCCGCGCTGATTGCGTAGCAGTGGGAGGCCTTCGAGGTTTGAGGACGAATCGAATCCGTAAATGGACGTGTCAGGCAATGCAGATGTACCGGATGTCCGATCCGTGGAGCAAAAGTTGGACAATCGATCGAAACGTTGTAATCCTGCGTCTTGGATCGTTATTCGAATGCAGAATTTGGTGATCGAATTTCGATAAAAGGCGTGCAATATTTTCGATGGTGTAGACAAAGGCAAACGTGACGGAACGGCATAGAAACGCTGAAGAAAAACCTCGAAGGCCAAAACGAAAAAAAATTAAGAAAGCAATCGCACAAATTAACAGGGTGCGAGATCGTTTTTCATCCAAATCGAGATTCATCTTGGCAAATGATCGAATCAAAAGTACTGCTCTCGCAATATGTCGAACGTTACAGTCATCCGAAACTGGGATGACCGCTTTCGTTGAATGCAGAATTTGCTTGGAGTATTTCTCATATGATATCATTAGACTAAGGCAAGCAATTCGATAGTTACGCTAGTTAAAGGACCGGACAAACCATATTTGCATGGCCTTGTATAATTAATAAGTTTGGTATTTTACGAACTGAGATTTTCCGCACGTATGTGTACAGACAGTTTGATACTTTGGCCTTCTATTCGTTAACTTAATAATTCGTGATAAGTAAAAATCGATTCGGTGAACAAATGACCATTTACTATGTGCAAAATCACCAAATTTATATGTTTATATTGTAGAAGAAATGCTCGAACTATCAATTTTCTATGAAAAATAGTTCACGTCCCTTAAAAACACCAAAACAAAAATAATTCTACAATCGAGTAAGATTACGCATTGATGAAGCACAATACCCTATAATGCTTATCATCCATTTGGATGCTGTTAATCATGTTCATGGCTTAGGTACCGGAAATTATACTAGATCAATCTTTTCGCTACGCTAGGAATACGCTGAGTTAGAATTTAGATAGAGATTCGTATTCACTGACGACGCGTAATATATTACGATCAAGCATCAGAACTTGTCGGTTACGAGGGAAAATGTTTTGCAGGCAAGGCTAGACGAGATCGTTGTGCGGAGCATCTAACTGTCCATAGTAGCATTGCTATACTTTACGAATTCGAAGAACATTCAATTACCAACAGGTGTGCTTTGTGTACATTCATTACTGCTGAATGTTCGGAGCAATGTATCGATCATTGATTAATCTGGTCCAACTGCTTCTTGGATATTTGTCAATTATCCATACGTGATAAGGAACAACGTTCTTCAGAAGTGATTATAATCGATTACATTTTGAGCCTTTGAGAGCTCGTTTCTTGTTAAAGTTTGATAATAACTCTAGACATGCCTGCAACAAAGGATTTAATATCGAGGGATCAATTTTTTGAAACGTTACATTCGAATTCGCCTCACACGTATGCTCTCTGTTGGAAAGTGAATTCCTCTAGGATGAATAACGAGGAATACTCTACACATTTCAGTCCATTACGATGCTCGAGTATCGTCGGTGTTGTAAGTTGAACATTTTCTTCCGATTCGGCATAGACTTCGATGCTGGTGAATTATTAGGTTACAGATTTTGAAAAATTATGAGTCAGTTTTAAATCTACTTCTTATCAAAGCAGAATATACTCGATAGCGTAGCATAATCCGGCCTTGTAGAAGACTTACTGTAGGATGTACGAATCGCAACGTGTTACGTTCGAGCCTCGCATAGTACGCAGCAGTGTAGCTTACATTAGTCTGTTTACGATACGGCACAACACCTGGCGGCCGAGTTGAGATTTCCGTTGGAATTTTCTCTGATTGGCCGAGATTCAAGTATACTTTTTGTTGTCATGTTGTTAAACAAAATGTCACAAACACGTCTAAATTGTCCAAATATTTGGTAAAATCTTCGAATGATATGCGAAATTCGTCCACTAATGTTTAAGGAATAGTCTCGGCAGTGTGAAAAGGCGATAAAATGGTTAGATCTTTGAAAAAAAACGTGGTGCGAACGTGTTTGCCTGGTTATTCCATAACAACCATCCCACAGATCTATTTTGTAACCTTGTTGAGTATGTACTATAAAGCGCTTTTATCGCGAGTCAAGTCTCTCGTTTTGATCTCATATTATAGCAATAAATACGAAATATAACCTCGTATGGCGTGCGTACCTTGATGTTCCCTCCAAAAATTGATGTCCGATGTTGGCTGGGGCGATTTTGCTGTTGTGCCGGCACGTATCTTGTTGTTTTGCTATCAACGGCGCCTAGCGTCACGATGATACTGGGACAGCAATGCACCGACGATACAGTTTTGGAATCACGCCAAATATGCGTATATTCTCGCAAAAAGCCGTAAGATGTGCGAATGCTTCGTCGGCGTGCACGTCCTCCACCGCTGATGATAGCGTTTGGCACATCCAACATGGCGTACACAGAGGACGGCACGCATGCGCGCGCGTCCGCCATCTTGCGATGACTTCGCGCGCCCGGATCAAACATACGTTCATGGGTCAAACGTACAAAGCTCGAAATATGCGAAACGATATTTATCAAACGTTGTAAGATACGATAATGCCTGTATTATTCATTGACGAATCGAGTTTTAAAAATACTACGTATTAAATATCCCGGATTTAATATGGCCACAGCTTTTGCTATCGCGTAATAAAGGTCAATAAAGGTCGACTGGTGCACGTTGGGTTGCCTAGCGACAGGCGCCCGTATGTGTATACGATAAAAATTAGATGCGCGTCGGGATGCGTGGAAGACTAATTGATCCTAATTGTTGTCGAATAAATACGAATGAAAATGAATTCTGTAAGGCAATGATTTTGGCAGTAATGTAATGATTAATGTAATATTATTCCCACACTCTGTGCTCATTACGTGTACGATCACGTCTATTCTCACGTGGATTTAGAAACTAAATTCACAATATGTACATCCGTCCTCGACGAGGCAGACTGCTCGTTTAATCGCCCTCTGCTCAACTCACGTCTCGTCTCTCTCTCACTCTCTCTCTCTCAACAAATGACAGGTATCATCGGTGCTCGTTGCGTTGATGTAAATACTGAGTCATGTGATACGAGTCAGTCATGCGGCACTGGCACGTAATAGACTCCCAAGGAAAAAAGGTTATCTGTAAATACTTTTAAAAAAAACTGGCCAAAAAAAAATTCACAATCGATAGTGACACAAATTTGCAAAAATCTACCCTAACAGCTAGGGCAGGTCAGAAAGCGAATATTTTTACAGTCTGGCCAGGTCACGGCCTGATGAAGCGCGAAGCCTCGAAAAACCTTGATCTAGTTCCACAACTTACATTAGATATATTCCAAAGGGATGTAATAAAGTGACATCCTATCGTAAAGAAGTTACGACGTCTACAGCAATCATTCTGCGTTTCGTTACGGATGTTAACTTTTTAAGTATTTCCCGATAGTTTCGAACCCATATATTAGCATATTTCGATGCGGGGTACATTATCTGCGCGAGACCCTCGAATCAATGTCTCAACATAGCAGCTCGCATCTCGATATACATACATTCGGGAGAATAATATGTTTCCGAACGCGATTAGGCTGCATCGTGTTTGTTCAGGTTTAATTCGAGGGGTTTGTACGAAGTCTGACTCCTAGCAGTACGAAAGCGAGGCAAATATTGACACAACACGTTCGAGTTTCGGTTATGAATGGGCACAATTTATTAGACGTAGGGCAGATTATGTGTCATATGCGCAACGTACAAGTTTTTAGTTACAAATTTTCGTTCCGCTACGACACAGAATGTCGGGCCTGTCTGTGAAAAAGGCAGAATACTTGTAGCCAGTTGTGAACTGCAAGGAATGCCAGCAGAATTTCATCTCGCCTCAGATGTAGTCCGTCCAGGAACAATCTGACGAAGAATACAACGATCTCGACCAATATGACGCAGAGCTGCATGAGGAGCCACGGGGTATGAAGCATCGGGTAATCCTACCAACATGCATGTGTCATTATCGTTGTAACTCGACTGTCTGCACGTGTCATTTGCGAATAACTCGTTATTCTGCGAACAATCAGTTTCATGTCGAAGCTAATGATAGGGGAAGAGTAGCACGAGAGTGCCAATATCATTTACGCGGTGGTTTTCAACCGAATGGTGCATTCACTTGAATTTTAAAATAGCAGCACTAAGTTTTCGAGCTAATTTTATTTATTATCCGACGTTCACACTTACGAATCTAACAGCAATATGATTATAGTTTAATATACATATCGAGCTTTTTTAACAACACAAGCACCTCGCAGGGAAAGCTTTAGTCACGTACTCATTTTCAAGATTACATTTCGTGGGAGAATTTGTTACCATTACGTACATAAAGAAATAGACAACGACTTATGATACAAGTCTCATTAATTGTCTATTTCCTTTCGTATTTTCAGCCCTTTCTTTCAGAGCTACTTCTTTCATGCCACTCTTCCCCTACGTGTGGGTACACTCTGTAACCGGATGGCCTATTGTGATTCGAGAAATACCAACCGTAATAGCTCCCAGCATGATCAACGTGTAGTGTTCTATTCCGAGAATAGATGTCATCAACTTCAAATCTCTTTCCACGTCGGACGGTACTGCACACATTAGTCGAGGAATATTTGGGAAAAATATGCAAATCGGTGAGAATCGAAGAAACTTTTACAGTTTCCAGTAAAAGAGGGTAACGAACTCACCGACATCGCTCCCACGCGAACGACTATGACACTTCAATTGGGCCTTCGAGTTCATAATTCGAATGATGTCGAAACCTGTGATCACCTGAGGATTGATCGCCGTTAACCGGTGATTCTATCACGGAAAAAGACATAGATCGTTGGGAAACTCACTGTTCCGATGAGGCCTAATATAATGACGTAGGCAGGGGTTCCCAAGAAATAGTTGTCGCACACGTTGCAGGCGATTTTTCCCAAACGCTGAAATTCAAGAAGCAGGCTAGTCGCAGGTGTTATCGAGGAGATGCAACGGATCCGTTTCGAGTGACTACGAGAGGGGCGCGCGCGAAAAGTACGTTTCCCGGAAATTCTTTGGATTTCGGACGCGATGTCTACATGATTCGATTATACGAAGAGATCTGATTATATATACAAATCCGGCTGGTTGACATTTTCGCCGGCTACGGATCCCCATGTTCTCGATGTGGCGTCACCTCCGCAGAGATTGTCTCCGTCTCACCGTCGCTGGAGAACAATTTTGCACCACTCCCCGCGCGTTGTTCTCGCGCGTTTTTGACAGATCACGTTCACGTGACAGTTGATAAGTCAAGCACTCGTTCACTCACCGATTTGTTATTCCTTTCAAATAGTGCTGTCACACCGCAGTGGTTCCGGTGACTCTTGGCCGTCCTCTTCATTTTCCCAAAGCAAATTGGTACCCTCGTCGCCGCGCATTTGCCAACGGATAGATATACCGTTGATAACCGTGATAATTTGTACTTAGGAGGCCCGAAAAATGTGCGTACTTTCCCTAAATTACGAGGAAATCCGGTAATTTTTATTCATGGCTACCGCGATCAACCTGGCGCTCCGTTCGCGTCCCTCGAGCTTGGTAGCGATTTGTTTCGTTACAGAACTGTCGACCACCGCATTCTTTCGGATTACCAGCCAACAATTTCTCGAAAATTCGTACGATGAACCACGATCCAGACGATATTTGTGCTCATGGCGAATATTGTAAGAAAACTGATGAGGCGGCGAGCGAACGGTACACTGCGAAGCCGGTATCAAAACGCTACTTCCCCAGCAACCTTCGCGTTTGGTACCAACAGAATGACCTCACCTTTCTCATGACATCGCAGGATCCAGGACGCGATCTCTCATCGGCGACCGAAGGAAAGAGCAGCTTCGTTAAGCCATGGTCGAAAATCTCCGTACCGTTATCAAAAACCGACGAGACTTTCCGTGTTGTTCAGTCAGTTCTGCTTGCCTTTGCCATTTTGGTGCTGAGTTACCATGGCATTCGCTACGGACGCACCGAATTCAGCCTGCTGGATAATGGTCGTGTCGCGAATGGATTCATATCCCATAATCGAGCAGCGGTAACACTGAATCTGGGATATTCACCCGCCTATTCCGCGGCGTCTTCGATCGTAGCACTCATGCTTCTCTATTCACTGCTGTCAGTGAGTATCTTGATCCCTAAATCTGGTCCAGTTTCAACCTAATTTTTCCGCGCCCCCAAAAAACTGTACAACTATTCTGCATAATAATTAAACAAATCCTTTATTTTGCTGGTCTCATCCGAGAACTATATATATATATATATATATATATATATATATATATATATATATATATATATATGGGACATTCCAGACCAAATCGGACGCCTTTGAAAAAATGTATTTTTGAAACAAACCGAAAAAAAGCAGACTGGTCTTAAAAGTTGTTCAAAAAATGGTAGTTTGTGATAGAAAATGTTCACTCGCTTTGAAAAGTAGGATTCGATGTTTAGAACTCAAAATATATATTTTTTTTGAAAAGCGAATAAAAAACGAAACTTTCGAACCTCGTACTTTTCTTCAGAAAAATGTGTAGAATCGTGAAAATTGTACCTTTTTGAAGCTGGAGGCCTCGTTTATTTTATTACGAACAGTCAAACTTTGGAGCGACGCGCGCTGCATTTCGTAATTTTTATTACGAAAAGCCTTGGGCGTTCGCCATTGTCGATGTACGTATGCGACGTGGAGGCCGCGGTTTACGGTTACGACGTAATAAATTTGAACGTGCACGTCGACACTTGTTTTCAAGTCGTACTCGTCGATTGAGTTATAACAATATCGACACGAGTGACAAGTTGTTCGTTGTTTATTAACGCGGCAGTTGTGATTTCCATAAACACGTGTCTCTATCCCTGCTTCCTCAGAAGAAACCGACCTGGAGTTTACCATCCGTGATTTTTTGCTTGGCCGATTTGATCTACGAGATTGGAGACGCCGCTGTAGCCACGTGGTTATTCTTTGGAAACTTGTATTTTACCACAGCATTGTTGTACACTACAGGGACCATATTTGTAGTTCGTACGTCCACTGAACAATACGCCCAGATTCTTTGGTATTGCGGAAAAAAAAATCTCACAAATTATAGTCGGAGAATTCTGGATTTGGCTGGGAGTCCTGCAGCTCTACGAACATCGTACTTGTACCTGAAACTTCTTCGGAAAGACCCAACGCCCCAAAATTGAAGGATACCAATTTTTACAAAATTATGATATTACATGTATTTTTGGCTACACGTTGTATACGTTTCTGTCAATAAGATATATTTATACATAGACACACAGATATCGCTACTTGTATATTGTATACGCGCGAATTTGTTCGGTGTTCATCGAGTCCAGTTTTTTCTTCAACGCCTGCCCGGAAGACACCGGGCTAGGTACCATCAAACCAGCTACGCCATCCACAGGCAAGTAGGAAAAAAACTCCCTTGCTTCTCATCTCCTCATTTCCAATTGTTTACAAAAAAAAAAAAAATTCACACGATTACGAATGCAATTTTCTTTCACTTGACCACGAATGACGTAGTTAGCTGGACGCTACTTGGGCCAATTGTCGCCCTTCGGTTCTGCTTCGTTGCCACAGATTTATGGCACTCAAGCTTAGGCTGTTCCATTTTGTACTATCTGTGGAAATATAGTAGGGCAGCTCAGGTTCTCTGGATATTTTTCGGCGTCCGAGACGGGATCGATTATCCGTATGCCCGTGCATCGCGATGACCTGCAAAGGCATGAGATTATTACGTTTGGGGCGCTCGGTGTGCGGTTCGTGCGGACTGCCAGTCGACGGAGCCAGACCTTGGGCAAAATTCGCGAATGGCTTGTTTCAAGGTCGTTTGTTGATCGGGCAGCTCGTTTATGGCGATTTCTCGAATCAGGAAGTCCACGAAGGCCTGGCACGGTACAGCGGAGGCTTGGATGTCTCCGTTGAGTTGCATCACAGCCACGTTGTCTCTGACGCAGTCGTTGTCTCGCAGCCCCCTGGGAACGAGATGTGACGTTATCGAAGTCATTTGCGTTGTGGTAACGAATCAAAGTCGGCGTACTAACTTGCAGAGGTACTTTTCCAAGTATCTCAAGTTCTGGTAAGTGGACGGGTTCAAAGCGACGCCGGGGAAGTTCCACAGGACGTAGGATCGAGCAGCCATCTCTACCATCTCTCGACTCAAATTTTTCGTGACCTCAGCTAGTCTGGACCTGTGATGGTAACAGAGTTGGGCGTAACGCATGACTGTGTGAGATCCTCATCGGCGTGCAACGTTACCCCTTGAAAAACTGGTCCACGGGTACATCGATGTTCCTTATGTTCGCGTTGGACGTGGCCAGTGTTTTTCTGCTCCGTTCCTCGGCAGAGTCGAGAGTACCGAGTGGAAAGTTTGTCAGTCGTTGCATAATGTCATTGGAACTGTCGTCTTCGAGTTGAAGGCCGGCGCGCGTTTGATTGTCACCAGCCAAATTGATGAGATATACCTGCGCGAAATTTTTTAATCAACACCCATTTCGCCGAGTCTAATCTACGCAGCAGCGGAATCCTCGGACGTGTTCGAGTACCTTGACATCCGGGTAATTCCTCGCCGTCGTCTCGATGTAGCACAATTCTGTGGAACTCCACGTTCTATTTGCATGTTTGATGAAGTACACGTTCGGCTCGCGATCGAAACTGACGTCTCGTGCGACTCTGAAATGTCGCGTTTCCATCAATTAGCAAAATAAAGACGTCCGGCACCACTATCATCGACGTTGTCATGCCTCGACTTCGACATTCCCACTTGTGTCAACGAAGTTTTGTGTCAACAAAACACGGTGCACGAAAATATTTGGCACCAGAAAGCGTCCTCTTATCCGATACATCGTTTCTCCCCATCGAAATTCACGCAGCGGTGTGGGCAATCGAGGAGATGAGCGGAACAACGCTACGACGCACAAAGCGGGTTTTGGTTCCCGAGGGATTTGTCTCGAATTTTGTTACGTAGCACTTCTCAAAGTGTCTACAGCCACCAAGTTCAAAAATCGACCAGCAATCAAGCCCACAAGCTTTGTGTTAGAGACCTCTTCTTGTACCCAAACTTAGTGCTACCTCGACACACTCCGTGTGTAGTGACGCGGTAACGCGGCGCTATGCAGAAGTAACGCAAAGCAATTCGAGAGTAGCATTTGCTGAGTGTTAGCATTTGTGTGTGTTGAAAAACGGACTCATCGAACAACACGTTTGTGTGGAATCAACCCACGTTTTACCGCGTAGTATTACTGCATAAAATTGATATCCTGACGATGCTCACGCAGCCTTTTGCTAAAATCCTAGTTTTCGACGTTTTTTGGTCTTATTTTTTTAAATCATGGTTTTCGAGTTTCTGCCCGTCCCCTCGATTGTAGACTCCCGTTTACGACCTACCGACATCTTTCGCTTGACGGCAACACGAGGAGGATGGCTATCAAGCCAAAAACGACCAGTGCGATCACCATTAGGCATCCCACGACGAAGGCAGTCAGCAGATGCGAAGGCCATTGACCGATGTGACGGACGGTGCCTCTGGTCACCGCGGTCTGACATCCGGAATCACAGTACACGAATTTCCGTGGATCCTCTTCTACCAGCAACAGCGGGCGATCCTCTCCGTCGTACGTTTCTGCGACGACGACAAGATAGATAATTCCCAAAATATCGTAAAACCATTATGCAACGCTGTCGAATAACAAATGTGTAATTCCAATCCTGCGATTATCCAACGCTGCCGAAACTATTCAAATTGGGCTTATTTCCAGCTATGTCATTGGCATGGGAGTCGAAAGTGTGAGGAAAAAAAATGTTATTTTGGTAGGTAGATAGCTCCACGACTCGAAAACCGCGAGGAACTTTCTCGTAGCAAATTCAATGCCCACAAAAGCTGCCTACTCGTTTTGCGCCCAAATTTTTTTTGTAATACCGAAAAATCCATTAGAAACCGAAACAAAAATTCCCTGTGTTATTTCTGTGGGGAATCGAATTTTGGAAATATCGGAGCCTCTGATGTACTTGAAAAAAATTCGAAAAGTCTGTTACCAACAGCGGAACCAGTGCACACAGTCTGAAAAATGAGAATCTGGAGATAAGAAGCATTTATTTAAAATAAAAAACTGCCACAAAGTGGGGTCTCGTCGAATTGTGGACCAAAATTCAGGATTTATTTTTACGAAAAAACGGGTAGCGAACACTTGGGAGGTGGATGTTATGTCTCTATAGCTATTATCGTCGCAGAGAATGAACGTCCTACGATTCTAACAATAATTATTACGAGTAGGAAAAAGGTTTGAACAACTGTATACATACATCACATCACCCGCCGTCGAGTGACGTTTTCGAGCCTTTGTTCTGTCAGATAAAGCACGACAGTCTGAAGTGTGACCGTGTTCCTATAAATAAGTATCTCTCGCCAATTTCTTGAAACTCTTTTAATTTATTTTCCAAGTTTACTATTCTTATCACTATCGCGATTAGTTTCCGACGACTCCACCGACACTCGTTGCTCGCCGTGCCACGAACTCGTTGCGGAGAGTACATAAAAAATAAAAAAAACTGGAGCAACATTTTTTTTTAAATCGAAGCACTCGTATGACCTTGGAAAGCTGCACATTGGCAAATTGAAGGTCGAACGGTCTAATTTCCAGATCTCCGAGCTTTTATTACGAGGTTGTACTTCTGTTCGCAATTTCGCGATGAAAATGGGAATTTGTTAAATTCGTTTCTACGGGAGGAAAAAAATATTTATTACTCACGTGTCATCCTCCTCGCGGCGTGGAAAGTACGAAGCAAAGTCGTGTTCTGGTTGACTGGCTAGAATATTTTCATTGTCAGCATTTCGCCACGCGAAATGAGAACAACAACCGCGATTGCACAAAGCTATGTAGTCGCGAGCGCATGAAAATACGAGCATAAGCGCGAGCGATTTAAAAACCACATAGGTTACAATTTCCGTGGAAAATGATTTTCGTCCATTCGGTAGAAATATGGTGATGGATCCTCGCGATCTTTTGTCACAACCGCGCAGCGCGATCGGATCGATCCGAAGCTTCGCGAACTTGTCGCTCGAATGTTTTCCAGCGTCGCGCATATTCGTGTTAGCGAAGACGAGAAGAAAACAAACAAGGAGAGCGATAAAAACGGTAAAAAGTGTAGAAAGTGGCGTAAATGCAATTTATTTCCATGTTTTTATTTCTCGTTCGATTGGTTCATTAGAAATTAGAATTTCGGCGCAGGCTATACCCATCGTAGCTAAGGATCACAATAACGGCCATTCTTACGTCTACAGCTTTTGCACTTTTTTCGTTTAACGTACATTTGATAAAATTCGTTTGCAGACGCGGGCTGCGATCGAAGTTTATGCGCCTGTTTTTTTTCTGCGGGGAATGACTAATATAAATATACGTAAAATGACAATACGCGTATGATATCCGAATAGCAATAAATATCCACTCTCTCTCTCTCTCTTTCTCTCTTTTTTCCGGGTAAGAACAGTGTCGTTGAAAACCAACGAGACAGACCCGTGCAAGCGGTAAAAGCGCTTCTACAATTAATTAAAACTATCTTAACAACTACGTGATATTGTTGTCTCATCGATGTATGTACATTGCGCAGTCACCGGTTTTCGACAAGATCTTTTACCACTCGTCTGCATTTTTTTTCAACTCCGTACCAATCGCGACTTCGTGTCCGAAGTGACTTTCGAGTCGGCGCAGAGAGGCACTCGATATGTATGCATGTAGAAAAATATCTGTCATTTAGTGATAAAAACCGACCAGCGGTGGCGAACGTTGAAAAAGGTTTGGAGACACCGTTCGTTTAGTGTCAAACACTCTGTCTCTCTCTCTCACGTTCCTGGAAGAAGGTCCCCATTTTTTTTCATTTTTCCTAAAAAACAGTCGATATGCTAAAGGTCTATGCTAATTAAGAAGTGTAACAAGGTGTGACAACCTGATTCGATCAGGTTTCAAATTTTCAGTATCGTCAAACGCTCGTGTAGGAGATGCTTTGTTTGGGCGTTAAGGTGACCCCAGTTTTGGTCGCTACTATTTTCAAGGGCATGCTCGTTTTCGAGGAAGTATCACTGTCCGAAGAACTGCTACCGCTCGTGGGCCTGACGATGCTTTCGTTGACGTCCTGAAGTTGGGCGTGCTCGTAGCTCCTTCTGTTCCTGGCGATGACCGAGCTTGACGGCAGCTTTAGGTCCTTGCGACCCCCCTCGGGGCTGGAGAACATGGAACCGTCGACGATCCCCGACTCGGGGGACATGTCGGAGTAGGAGAGATTCGACTTGTCTCCCATTCGATTGTGATTCCTGAGCTGTTCGCCGGTTGGGTTCTCCACATCGATTTCTACGTCGTTCCTCAAGTTGTTCAAACTCGTCTCGTGGTAGGCTCTCCGTCGTGGCCTGGCCGTCGGCATGTCCGCGTCGTTCCTCGAGACTTTCGTCTCGCTCGCGTTGCGTTTTACGGAGTTCAAGCGCTCCTTGCTCCCCGTGTGGCGTCCGGCCCCGATCAGGTTCTCTTTGCTACCAGCGTGCAGGTTCTGGCTACCGAAACTTTCGCTCTTATCAACGCTGGCAAGATATCGGCGGGAGCCGTGCAGATTTCTGCGCGAACCGCTCAACGATCTCTTATCGTCTTCGTGAGCCAAGTTTCGACTGCTCAGATTTCGACGCGATTCGTTGAGCGACCTCTTATCGTCGTCGGACGCCGTGTAACCTGGATACCTGATGAAATGCCTTCGTCCAGGCACAACAGGCTTGCTGGCCTCGAAGATCTCCAAACTCTTCTTACTGCCGAAAGACCTAATCGCTACGAAGCTCTCGTCTCTGGTCAACCCACCAGGGCTGGGGTCCTCTTCCCACACGATTTCGCGACTGTTCTTCAATATTTCTCGGTTCACAGCGTCAGGCAGCTGATGAAGGTCGTTCTCGTCGATAACTTCGATGGCGTCCAGATCGAGGTCGTGGTTCTTGAAGTGCTGCTGCACGTTGTCGCGAACAGCATGAGCCAATTGAGATGCTCCCGAATTGTCTCGGTACAAACTTCGACCTATCGCGCTGTCCTCCAGACTGTTCTCACTTGCCGCGGCACTCTTAGTACTGTCCACGTGGACCAGTCGATGTCCAGGTGCTCGTATCCCGTGACTCTGACTGCCCAACTGGGAGTTCGCCAGATGATCCTGATAGGCGTCCAACAGAAGTCCATCCTCGTCGACCAAATAACCTGCAAAGTTCTCTGCGACTTGGAAACATCGTCACGCATTTCCCCGACACGCGTCATAGACACCAACACCAGTAGAATTGCCATGAGTAGTAGCTCGCGCGTGTTTCCCACAGACTACGTGTGCGTGTTTGTGGTATTTTTTTTTTTTTTATTATTGTACTTGGTTTGTTGAGTGTGTGTCGCGAGCGTTTGGCTTCGCCTCGTGTTACCTCTTCGGTGTGAGAATGTCTCGTATTGCAAGTTAATTAGAACCGACAGATACCTCAAAGAGTTCAGATAGATTCATGCATAGTGATAGTGTGCGGATGGAGTGTTTCAACGGACAATGAGAGACTCAGGACGGAAAAACAACTAACGAATTCACGTCTCGTTTTCTCGTCAGCATCACAGCTTTGGCACATCAAGGGCAGGTCGAAATTATCTTCGGATGACTTGTGGTCCTCGCGTCACGGTGTCTAGGACAGCAGCGACAAAGGCTCACAATCGGACGGGGACAGTTGACGTGTAGCAGACTACGCACAGTACGTATAGCGTGGACAGATCGTTGTTTCGAAAATTTTGGAAGCCTCGTGTCGTAACAATCACAGGGTATAGGTATGAAGAGGAAAAAAATTGGACGACGCAGCGAAATTGAAAGGTTAGGGAAAAGACAGTGGGAGACGAGAGAAACAGTGAGACTGGGACAAGACAGATCGTTTTCCGATGATCGATGAGGTTTATCGCATAGTTTGGGCCAAGATACGATTAATTTCCAGCTGATTCGTCGATCAATGGTATATCTAGATGGAGCTTCGGTAGGCCTTGAGTTATGGCAGGGTAAGTTCCAATATTGTCTTCCAGATGAGCCGGATGATGGTTGAGGATGACGGGTGCCGATCTCGGTTCGCTGGGTACTTTCCGCATGCCACCGCCATCTGTGTGATACCAGCACCAAAGAATAATGAGACGAGAGACATTGCCATCGATGTTTGGCCCAAAGCATCCTCGTCGAGGAGGACCTCGTCGCCGGGTCTCTCGTAGCTCGCAGGATCGTTGGTGTTAGCGGAAACCGCACGATCATGAAGGCTAGAGAGAGCAACCGTCGAGTCTCGCGTGCGTCGCCGATGGAACGACGAGCCAATACCGAGTGACAGATAGACGAGTGGATAGATAGCAGAAACGAACGAGGACAGATGCAACGAGTGTGATACAAGCATGCAGGGTTGTGATTAGTCCAGTGTCTTGATTAGTACAGCGTGTTAGTTCTCATGCCTATTCGGAAGCGAAGCTTTCACTGGGTACCAAACTTACCGCCGCCGTGTCGAAGGTCATCTTGAACCCTGTAGAACTCGGCCAATTCTCTTCCGGAGCAGAGGGGTGTGTCTACCTGCGTGGTACTGTTGAACAGGGAGTAATCGACCTCGTAGCCTTGTCGTTCCTTGGAGTAGGTGACCATCGGCTCGAATCTGTGACCCCAGAGGATTTCTTGCGGCAGGTAGGAGGACCTCGCCTGCGTCGTTTGCCCCGTCGATTCGATGGTTCCTTCGAGTATTACGACGATTTCGAACCGTTCGGTCAGCATGGTTTCGGCGGACATGTTGTACATGGGCGAGTCGGCGTCGATCTTGTGAACGATCGTCATGGGCCAGATGAAGAACAGGTCGCCGTCGTTGCCGTCCGCGCTGACGCTGAGCTCTTGCTGATTCTGGGACAAGAATTCACCCTCCTTGGTTGTCCTCGAACGAATGATCTGAGCTCGCACGGATGCGCCGATTATGTGAGACTTCCTCATGTCCCCGACGCGGAACATCAGACACAGCTCGCCGTCTCTTTGGCATATGACGGCGTTTCTGGAGAAGAGGAGAGTCTGGGTGCGTTGCTTGGGTCTCGTCATCTTGGCGAATACTATGCCAACCATGAACGACTGGATCATCACTCCGGCGATGGACTGTATGCACATGATGAAGATGGCCTCGGGACACTCCTCGGTAGTCGATCGACTGCCGTAGCCGATCGTGTGCTGAGTCTCGATGGAGAAAAGGAAGCAGCTCGTGAACGAGTGGATGTTGTAGACGCATGGTGTCCAATTGTTCGTGGACTGAACCGGGGGTAAATGCAGCTGGTCGAAATCACCGTGGGTAAACGCGATCAGCCACCAAATCACGGCGAATCCCAACCACGACAGTAAGAAACTGAGCGTGAAGCACAACAGCGTCCAACGCCACTGAGTGTCGACGAGTGTTGTGAAGATGTCCTGTAAGAAGCGAAGCGATCGGCGCGAAATCCTGGACTGAAGAACGTTACATTCACCGTTCTTGAGCACGGCACGTCTGCGGATTTTACGAACAGGACCAGCTCGATATCGGCTCCTGGAACAAAGTGGATAACCGCGTGTTACAGATGTGGGCGTCAGGTGTGTCGTGCTACAACGGTGCAGTCTACTTGGCACCTGTCGAAAAAAAATTTCCCCCCACATTTTTCGAATGCCTATGTACCTAAGACTATTGCACTAAATTTGTACGAAGCTCCGAGCACTAGAAATATATTTTTCAACCCAAATGCTACTTCCTGCGCGCAGGTTCCAATTTCGGTTCCATTGGACCGAAAAAAAAGGTTTTTGAAATTTCAACCGCGTGCTCTGTACGTAAGTTTCACAAAAGTAGCGTCATGTTAAAATGTTGATTTTGAATACATTTTTGTTGCCCAAATAACCGCGAAAAAACAGCACTTTTTTCGACTTTTGTTTATTTTCCATTTAAGATGCACGTAAATCAGGACTTTTTTCTTCAAACTCTTATAACTCGGTCGCATTTTATACCATCGCATCGTACTTAGTCTTGATCTGCTCCAAATTGACGAGTCTACAAAAAAGTCCAGTACCGCGAGGATGTAAGTTATACTGGTGCGCTGGTACACGTCACCGAAGTTGATTTTCCCCAAAAATTATCGTGTTTCCGCTGTTACCTCCGAAGCGTTTGACTTTACGAAAAAAACTTAAATACCAATTTTGTTGGAAATTGAATTTTCTACAAAAAATGTTCTATTAGTTTATTCGCTGGGATGCATATTTCCCGAGATATTTCCTCAGCGACGAAGCAGACTACACCCACAAGTAAAAATGGCTCGGAATAAAAGTAACGAAAGGAAAGAGCAGGCATTTTCCGCTCGATGACGTAAAAAGCTGTTGTTTTTGTAGTCTCAAACCTACGCGTTAACGTGGAATTACAACCGGTCATTTCGTGGCGCGGAGTGATCATCGATCGCGAGATGAGATGGCGATACGATGATTAATGATGATTTATCTCGCGGAAAACAAGCGCGCGAGTATAAATTCGCGGGGGATTTGCAGAAAAATAGTTATCTATCTCTGGCACTCGAGGACGACGCGGAAGCCGCGTTTGTTTGCCTACATCCAACGATAAAAATGGAGACGATAATTTTTACACAATTACGATGATCTTCGTCGTCGTTGGGCTTACTCTAGAAATTCTCTGATCATTTGATACTCCGCTATAATTATTCCCCGACGTTGTTGAAACAACTGAACAAACGTTTGGCGGTACGTTGTAAATTACATCCTCTTTGTACGCGGTCGCACGGTCAGTTCGGAAAAAAATCTCCTTAGTTTGAGAATTAACGAGTTTAGATTTTTTTTCAAAAAGTGAATCCACGCTAAAAAAACGTTTGGAAAATTGTGATCCTATTCTTTTTTTTGAAAAATTTGACGCCGCGACTACTCCGCACACCGCGTGTGCTTTTTCCTCGCACTGTGGATTCCTGCCGCAGTGGAAAAAATGGGGACGTTACATAAAATGCGCGCGACTCGGTGAGAAAAAAAGTGACGCCGTTATCTCGAAATTTATTTACTGCGCTGTTTAATGGTGCGTTAGACGAGTCGGAGTTGAATGATTTCGAGCTGGAAACGGAGGAAACTCGGTCACAGACACGCGTGATTTCGTCGTTGCAACGTGACGGGAATTAGGGAGAAAGCTGCAGCGATCAAAGCTCCTCTGCGAAGCTGACGACAAGCGGAATCGAGGGGTCGCAAGATTTCCGCGGTTCTGCAGAACACATTCCGCGGAATTTTCATTTCCCCGATCGATCGCGATAATTTTCGTGCGCGACAAATCCGGCAATCGATGATTCAGCATGACTAGTTACCGATAAGAGTGACCAGTCACGAAAAGTCACGACATCGATTTCCTCAAATCTTCTAGCATTCCGCTGTCACCGCGAAATTCCAACGGACGCTCGTCAAATCTCCGAGCCATATAATTTAATTATCCACGTTTATCGCCGCCGATTGACCCTTCGCCCCCTCGCATAAAGCTGTCGCGCGCGATTATTTTCCATCGGCCAGCCTCGAAAAAAAAAACGAAAAAAAAAACGAAAAAAAAAACGACTCCACTCAAATAATAGCGTCGCAATTATTCCGCGTATTATTCAACGTACTACGAGCACTTATCACCCGATATTTGCTCGTCCTCCTCGCGCGTTGCAACGCGTTTTGCAAAGTGTGTTTACGTTGCCAACGGGACCATCCATTATAATTCCGACGCGCTCCCAACAGACTCCTCAATTTCCCCAACTAATTTCAACTCCTTTTTCTCTCTCAACAAAGCTCATTTTTTTTTTCGCCAACGGTTGCAATTTTTTCCCAACAAAATCCAGCGCCCCTCGTCGAATCGACGTATTCTAACGAATGAACAAGAAACTGCCCGCAAATATCTCCACAATAAGTCAAATATCTATGCATACAGACAGAGCTGTGGGCATTTTTCTGGCCTATTACAAATGACCTTGAAGTTGAATATCTACGAATATGATGTTGGTCTTCGTGTACTGCTCTGTGCGAAATTATAAACATACGTGTCAACGGAGTACCTTCCATGATCCTATCACCCTGACTAAGAATTCGCCGGCAAATTGAAAAACCGAAGTGATTTTTTGAAAAATTTCCGCCATTTTGGCTGTCACGTTTTGAATTTCTCGAATCGGACACTAGATTCGCATTCAGCGACGCCGAGAAAACTCGATGCAACAAGTTCCCCGCAAATCGGAGTGATTTTCAAAAATACGACGTTTTTACCCGCCATTTTGATTTTTTTTTAATTTCAGTTTTGGAATTGATGACCTTGAATTCCCGATCAGTATGATAAATACGTAGCATTTACTCGGTTTGACGGTAATGGTTATGGTTTCTGGCACAGGAGTACACGGGAACTGGACGTTTTACTCGTAGAGATTCAACTTCAAGGTCATCTGTGATTCGTCAATGTCAGTAAAAAAATAATATTCGGATAAACAATTTGGCGGATTAATTATATCGAACGATCTTATCACCTGCTTCTGAACGAGGCAGTCGGACTTTTGGGGACCTCGACGATTATCGGCTGTTGACGCCACGATGGGAGTAGATTCGATTCGTCTCCGCTGTCCGCCGAGTACGAATGAGTCTGCGATTGCAGTCGCGATATTCCCCCGTTCATTTTCACCAGCCCACTTTTCTTGCGCTCCAATTTCCTCGGGTCCGACGAGACACTTGGTTCGAGTCGTCGCGTCGGATGCTGATAGATCGCGAGTTCCGAAAAAAATCGCGAGTTCCGAAAAAAATCGCGAGTTGAGAAAAAAATCGCGAGTTGAGAAAAAAATCGCGAGTTCAGAAAAAAATCATTTTCGCGAAAATGGAGGAAAAAAACAGAAACACAACGGTTAGGTCCGGATTTCGTCGTGATCAGCGCGTAGCCGAGGGAATCTGCATAATTGCACCTCGCGAGACTCACTCCGCGAAGATCGTCGAGACAATTGGGTGTCGCAAGGTGCGCGGACTACTGATCACGCGGAATGAACTTCGGGCTTTTTATACGGTCGACTAGTGTTGACCGTGCAGCCACTTATCAGCTTCTCCGCGCCGAGCAGTTTGCTCTAGCAATTTGCGAAAAAACAAACGACATGGGAAAATAGAAGAGGAATAGGGATCCTCGAAGTCGGAGAGAGACAATGCTTTCGAAACGGCGAGAAAAAACGGCTTTTGTGCCCCCTTTTCGTGATTTTCACCACCCGATCTTCTTCTTCGACGCGAGGAGTCACTTTTTTACCCGCTCGAATTTTTGCGCGACGCGATTTAATTACGAAACTGTGATCCGCGTGACGCGAGCTTGAGGCAAGACGTCGCAACTGCGCGACTGAGCTCCGCTCAGCGGAGCCCGAGTTCCAATTTCTTATCGCTCACTTAGCACCTTGCGCGTAGGTACTAGTTATCAAGATTACTCGCCAACTTCTAGAAAATCGCTAGATTATTCACCGTTCCGTCCGAATCTCGCGGCGCTTTGCAAACGATACCTGTTCGAAGAACGACGAACGAATTACGCTGATCGAAGCGAAACTCTGACTACCAACGGAACCGCGACTTTTGTAACGTTTCCTCGCACCGTCTCTCCTCCGAGGCGAACGCTAAGCAAATTTTGATCAGGTGTGTCGAGCTCGTAACTTCGCCTCGCGTCTTCCTCCTCGACACCTGCAAATCCGAACGTCGTCGCGGATTACGCGCGAATCGTAGATCCCCAAAAAAAGCGGACTTTTTTTGGCGAATTAATTTTTTCCTCTTAAATTGTCTCGAAACTACTGAAGATAATTTAAAAATCTCAAAGTGAAACCGATGAAATATTGTAATCCACGCTTTGTCATTTATTCCAGCCTATTTCGACACCCCCGTTCTGTTTGCAAGCTCCAGGCCAGCGTCGCCCCTTGCTAGTCCGTCTAACTACACACATTCGCGCCAGCCTCGCTGTCGTTATATAAATATGCAGAAATAATAAAGCATAGTTCAACGAATGATATAAAAACGACGATATCTCGTATCTTTCTCTGGCGCCATGATAACAGTAATAAGTTCGCCAATCGAGTAAACTACTCGGCCGCTCACTTGTTGCCGCGAACAACATTTCACCGCACCGTGTTCATTTTTCCCGGCACCGAAGAATCGTTCGATCTAATTCCGAATTCGTTTCTCTTGCGGCAACCAAATTACAACTGCGATCCTCATTTGTTCTGGGATCTATCTACGTAAAATCCCTACGTAAAAAAGTAGATTTTTGATCCTCGTTTATGCGCCCAATTTGTAAGTCGAAATGCAACTGGTATAAATTTACCGCCAGATAAATTTCTCAGGCACCAAAACCGTGGAATTCGTTTTTCCAGACGAATATAGACTGTCGGTAATTTTCCCCACCGGACAACGATATTATTATCGTTATTAGATTCTACAACGAGCATTTCAGCCGTTGTACAACCATCCCACCACATTCGCACTTTGTGCGAAAAAATGATTTCGCGAATTTATTCGATTTTGCGGGGAGCCAAAAAATTTAATAAAAAATAGAAACGGGAATTTTGCAATCGCGACTTCTCGTTAGTCTACCTGTGTTCGGTCAACCAACCAGCTATCGCGACTTCTTCGGCGCGAGAGGTCCTTGTTGCGCGAGATACATTTCTCCTCCTCGGGGTTAGTATCCTCCGGGCTTTCGCTTCCGTTGTCAGCTATGCAGACCGTGGTGCACTTGGTCCCGTTCTCGTTGCAGGTCGTCTCCGACGACATGTTCGCTGTACCGCTCGCGACACCCTCCTCCAACTGTCTCCCGCGAAAATGTGCGATTTGCGAAACGAGCTCGTTCCTTATATCGACTTGACCATATCAGTTGCACTGCACATCTTTGACTGGGGTTGTCTCTTAACAGTCTGCCGTTCGCCGGTGACGTCACGCGGGCTTCGATAATCAAGCACCGTAATAAGACTAACAAGTCGTTAAGTAATAAATGCGCGAGATAATTTTTTCCTAACAAAATGATTGCGTGCGCCACAAAGTGTGTACGCCCTGTCCTCGATCCTGAATACTCGGAGCACGTTCGCCGATCGAGGGGCAGGCATACACGAAATAATTAGGGCCCCCAACGGCGGACGAGGAGAAAATTCGAAGGGGAATCCCCGCGAACTTCGAGGCTGGGTCCATCGCTGGAGGGGCAGAAATTCGAGTTGGGCTGTGAAAACGAAAACGTTCGCGCTAACGATGGGGAGAAAATAAGAAATTCGAGGGAACGCGATCTTGGCGAACATCCGCCCACGACGTGACCGGCGCTTCTGGATTGGTCCTCTGATTACCCATCGCGCTCCTATCGATTTGAATTATGGTCCTCCGTGTGAATTAATGCTCGCGTTTATCTAGTTACTAAAAAACGGATGATGTATTAACGTCGCTTTATTAATTGGACCGTAATCTGTTTGCACCGAATTTACGAGCCTATTTTTCCAAAACGGCCGGCCAACACTCTAGTACTATCGCCGGTGACCCGCCGGGTCAAGCAGTCGTTGGCAAATGTAGTTTCGCAAGAAAACTGCGAAAGAAAGTAATCGCGCAAAAAATTCCGCTCGCCGAACTGGAAAGACGCGTACTTGTTGCTGTGCCGGAAAAAAATATTCCCCCCTATCAACGCGTGAATGTCCATGGTTCGAATCCCCGGGCAGAATTTTTTTTTTCTTTTTTCTCGCACTTTTTCCTGTGTTTTCTCACTCTTTTTGGCATTGATCGAGATGCGCGTGTCGTTACTGTTACGTGCGCGCGTATAAGCTGTCGTCACGCTAATCGAAGGCAAACGCTCGCATGAGCCAGAGTAAATAAATAAGATCTGTAAATATTTAGCCTGGCAATTAGCAGGAAGCCGTTTCGGATTAGCATCAGTCTAAATCGGAACGTTGAGACGTCTTGAGACTTTGAAATCCACGCGTAGCAAGGAAATTGATCGTTTTCCTTCTTCTTTACTTCGCAAATCACGTTTTTTCCAACTCGCGATTTTTATCGAGCCTCGTTTAATTATTCCCCAGAATATATCGAGCTACACGCAAAGTCCCTCAGTTTTCAACGTAGATTCCGGATCCGCAGTAAAAATTAGAGCTTCCTTTCGAAATTCTGAGCTGCCAAATTCGGTATGATTGGATGGAACTTTCAAAAATATCGGCGAATAGAATTACCTCGAGCGAAACTGAAAAAAAATGTTTTTCTCCACGTAGGCAGATTTTTGCTCCAGTAAAGAAACTGGTATTCTGGTTTTAGAATACCACAGTTTTTCCCTAGCTAGTAAGTTGACCTATTTTTTAAAAACCCCTGATCAACGACATGACTGACTCAACATCCTACTTACAAATGCTAGTGAGGTGTTTACAATACTACGGATCTTTTTTTTACTGTAATTGTAATAATAAATTGTAATAATAAAATTGTAATAATAAAAAATACCAGTTTTTTTTTAATATTAAGAAGCGTAAAGTGGATGTAAAAAACTTGGATTAAGATGTATATTCCGGTGGGAAATTTTTTTTTTCAGCCTGGGTTACATTGGAGAGAGTAATGCGAGTCTTCCGGGTAGGTGAATAACAGCGTTGGATCATTCGCGTAAACAATCTCCGTCGATCATTTAGATCCAATTCGTTAAACGAGCTACATTGCTTTTCAGCCCGCTCGACCGAATGAGCGCGTACAGCTTCAGCCTCAAGCCTCAAGTTGCTAAAAGAAGACCGATCCGGCTGTAGTCGCGATCATTGAGATGAGTTAGCAGGAAGCGTGCAAAAAACACGCGGTCCGAAAATTTTGCCAATTCGTTTATTTTCGCTGCGACAAATTTCCATACCGAGCTCGGCAGCGAAATACGCGATAGCATAGCTTGGCAGTTTCTCTAGATTTTACGACGCTAAGCGTGGTATGCGACCCATTGCCCCATTTTTGACAGTGCTGACGCGCGCTGAAGAATCGAAATCTGCGATTTTATTGCTCGTAGTGTAGAAATTTGACGAAAAAATTGGACACACTTTTCAGCGGCGAGAATCTTTGCCCTCGGTTTGGTAGGTCGCGAGCAAAAAATATCCGTGACAAACGATGTATCTGCGATACTTTAATAGCGCGCCCCGCGAGAGCCCTTCGAGGTAATGACGAGACAAATCGTTGCGAATAAAGATATCGCGCGATCAGAGTAACCAATAAAACAGAGTAGCCAGTAAAGATGTTAGATTCGTCATCACCGGTTTAAAACGGTCGGAGAGAAAAAAATCGGCGGACCTTCCAGTTCGTTGTACAACGATCGCTGCAGCCCTCGTGGCATGCCGCCGCAGCGTTCTCCGCTTGGACTACGCAGCAGGGTTTGAATTATCGTTTATTTACTTATTTCTTCCTTCGTTTGCTAAGCATCTGAAACAGGTCGGCTGTAGCTGCTGTATAGCGTGGTTTCGGAGAAATACGCCTAATTTACATGACACAGACCTACCGCAACAACAGCAACGCACGCGCGGCTGTTGAGTCGCGTTGGCATGATTGTTCGCGAAATGATTGTCTTAGTTTGTTTTTGTTGTGGTTTTTTTACCTGGTTGAATCTTGGCGACCAACACCGCCGATACTACTGCTCTGCGTGCTGACTCTGACGAGCGTGATATTTCTGGGCATGTTGGGCACGGTGTGAAATTTTTGTGCCAACAGCGGCGATTCCGATCTGGGTTGATTTTCCTCCAGACCTTGAGCCTCCAGCTCGCGTTCCTCCTCCTCCTCCTCGATTGTTCCGGGCAATCTGAAGAGCTTTTGCGGCTCCTCCATTCCATCGGCTGCTGGACGCATAGTTACAGCTGAGGCGTGAATCACGACGATGGCATAACCGTTCCGTGGAATCGTCCAAGGCTAACAGAACGCTCGGTTATGGAATCTCTGACTGCCGATGTTTCCTCTACATCGAAGTGGCCATCGTGGCCGTCGGTGCGATTCTTCTTCGAGTTCTCTCGCGAGCTTAGGAGAAGACGTCTGTTTTGTTGAAACTCGTCAACGAAGCTTAAAGGAACTATTTGTCTTTGGTTTATACATCTCGTTCTCAGATTCTCGATTCGCCCAGCGACCAGAAGCGGGAGACATTTTCGTCAGGACATTTTCGCGAAGTCCGATCCGTTGTACTTGTTTACAGCCTTATCGTTTCTCTTCGTCGAGTGGGCTGACCAGATCTCTCCTTATCCGATCGTAACGGACTCGAGTTTTCCGTGATGACCGAATTTAGATCTTGATAATGTCGATGCAGAATATCTCTTGTGCGCGCATCGAAATCACCGTCGTTCAGTGGGCTGAAAATCGCCGATTTCCGCGATCCTCGCTCGATGGGCGCTCCTCGACGGTGTTTCGCTTTCCCGCAGATTCGAGACTCTTCTCCGAAGCACGCCGATTACTCCGATTGGCCCGTCACGATGAGGGAAGGCACCGATCGCTCGTAGCCGCGAGGTTTTCTCTGCACGCGAAACCGGTCTTCGATCGGAGTTTAAATATAGAAGCCTCGTGTAGTAGTTACCTAGCCGGCGACCTGCGAGTACAAGATTCCAACGTCACCGTATTTGCATTCGAGCTAGTATCTAATCTACGTAACATATCGCCGAACCACTTTAAATTTCCCGGCAACGCGCGACTCGCGAGACAATCTGAAGTACTAACAACCGATAAACGAAGAGAAGGTGGCTCTCTTCTTTACTCTAAATTTCCCGGCAATGCGCGACTCGCGAGACAATCTGAAGTACTAACAACCGATAAACGAAGAGAGGTGGCTCTCTTCTTTACTTTAAATTTCCCGGCAACGCGCGACTCGCCAAACAATCTGAAGTACTAACAACCGATAAACGAAGAGAGGGTGGCTCTCTTCTTTACTTTAAATTTCCCGGCAATGCGCGACTCGCGAGACAATCTGAAGTACTAACAACGGATAAACGAAGAAAGGGTGGCTCTCTTCTTTACTTTAAATTTCCCGGCAATGCGCGACTCGCGAGACAATCTGAAGTACTAACAACCGATAAACGAAGAGAGGGTGGCTCAAAACGAGTTCTTTGTTCGACGATATGTAAAATACACTGCATACAACACACGACGTGTCCTTTTTGGCCAACTTTTTTTCTCTTCCCGGGCATATCGTACAGATTAGTAACAGTAAAATACTTTTTTCACCGTGATATTTAAAAAGGAAATGGAAATTCGTAGCCAGGCACCGCTTATTATTGATCTGGAATTTTAACAGACTGCTGCTTTCACCCTCCTGAATGTATACATCCCGTGTCCGAGATGAGAAAAAAAAAGTTGTCCGAAAATGACGCACCCTTATATTAGGTTAAGAACTAGATCCGTACAAATGCGGCTGTAGAATGCCGAAAAGTTAGCGGAGAAGCGAGACGAGAGTGCGATAGTTGCGCCGTTACGTAAGACTGACACGTTGGTCGGCGTGGTGATAATTTGGAATTTTGCGAATGCTCCGAGTCGTCCTTTAACGCGGGGTACGATTCGCACCGACTGCGGTCGAACGCGCGAGCTCGAACGCGCGACTGTCAACTGTTTCAGGTTCGCGTCGGGCACGAGATCGCGCGAACAAATGCTATGGCATTTACCTCTTATGGCGGGGGCATATCGCGCACATTACATCCTGTAGAATACCATTTCCGCTTCTACCTAACTATACCTACGCGTACATCGCGAGGCGCTACTACGGAGATCCATCTCGACGATCCGCAGCTCGCACTATCATTGTCCACAATCGCGACACAAAGAACTTATGAATGAACGCAGCCACCGCGATTTATTCGCACTCGTCGTCGATGGTAAGAAATCGCGTTGCGTAACCATTAGTTGGAATTTAGTCGTATAAATACAGCATCGTCATCAACGTGATGCGGTTTTAATCGCTACGGAGGATCTTTCGAAACAGATCGTGCGATTGGTGGCTGCTCTGACGCGGTGGACTCGCGTGAGCGCGAACGAAGTATACGCTTCACCTGTCGCGACCTGTTCACTCCTGCCGTTAAGTGGAGCAGCGTACCTTCACTTGGCGCCACGAAACGTGCCCGAACCAGCAAAAAGAACCGTTCAAATAGAACTTTGACTGCGATCGGAATGATTTGAAACTCGACCGCGTCACGATATGGTCGTGAATGATTTCGCGTAATTAATGATTTCGAGGCTGTTCGCATCGCGGTACACGGTAAAAAATGAGTTCCGTCATTGCGTAACGTGTACAAGTTCGTGCGTAGAATATTCCACATTTCACGCTGTCGTACTATTTTCGTTACATTTTTTTTCCAAAGTAGCATTTTCTGGGAGTACAATATCCAAATTTGACTGCAAAATATTAAAAATGGGCAAAGTTATGATTTTTTGAGCGATAAGGCGTCTTTTTTGCATTTTTACCTCTCCATGATTTTTTTTCAGTAAGTAGCAATTTTTTTTTTCAAAAATCAATTTTACGGCTATAATCTAGAAGGTTCGAAGTATCTTCCGTAATTTTTCGAAATAGTTTGGACCGATAGTTTGCTCACAATCGCTCTTTGAAAACTGACTGGGTCAAACTGGCCCATGCGCGGCTGCGCTGATATTACTTGGTAGGGTGACTGTGGACGGCTAAGGGTAAATGACAAAATCAGGTTACAAATGCCGTGTTCAGGGATTGCGACCCTTTTTTGTTGCGAACAAATTTGAGGCCAACTTACGTGGCAAAAGATTGTTTCGAAGTCGAAAAGTGTCAAGAAGGTATGGAAAACGAGACGAAAATTGTTAGTAGACTTGTGTGAGTTCAAAAAATCCGGGAAAAATCTCACAGAGTCCATGTAACGCGTAGAAAAGTGTGATTTTTTTGAGAATTTTCAGAACCGGAAGAATGGGTTGGGTTGGGTCGCGGAAGAATGCGTCGTAGAGCTGTGTTAGGCTGTCAGTACACACGGCGCGTGTTGAGTACGAGAAAAAAAAATAGTAGTCGTAATTTTCTAAAGGAACATTTTTTACCGTGTCGCTCGTGCCGAACTCGCTGAGTCAAGAGTACGAATCGCGAGCGTTACGTGGCGTTATTGCAGATTCTGCAACTAGCGATTACGAGTCGGAATTCTTGCGCGTCCAAGAAGCGGCGAACAACAAGATGTGCTCGCCGCTTCGCGTGGGCAAAAAAAGAAAAAAGGGAAAAGCGAAAAAAAGGTATTCTCAGCGGAAGTTGAAGAAGTATGCGGGGTGTCGAATTTGTTGGGTAAGACGATACGGATTGGAAAAATGAAAATGTGAAGAAAATCTAGGGAATGCGAAGACGAGAAGGAGGCGTTGCGGGTAATCCACCGTTTCCGGATACGGTTAAACGATTAAGTAGATGACGAGCGCGGAGTAGAGGTTTAAGGATATTAGAAGAGTGATATTAGAGGAGATAGAGTGCGCGGTGCAGCTCTGGAAGGTTCTTCGGTGGCTGTTTAATTCCTCGTTATCACGATTCGTCGATCGCGACGAGAAACACGTGACGCGTTCAGATCGTTACCTAACGTGAGCCGTTGCGTTGAACTTCTCGGTTCGTCTTCGCTTCCCTGGTAGTTTGCGATATCACGTCGGCGAGTCTTCGAGCCTGGGCCTGTAATATCCCTGTAATATCCGAGGTTCCATCGGCCAATGATAGGAAAACTCCTGCTTCGCGATTCAAACTTTACCGCCAGCTGATCGTCAACTGTCACCCACGCGCGATCACGACGCTCGTTCGCCAATGATACGAAGATTGTCCACACAATTTTATCCTCCTCCAGGCACGTCGATAACGCGATAGATAGGAACCGTGACGCGATTCGAGCGCGAGACCCTTCTCCGTGGGCCAACGAAACTGCGAGCGAAGAATGAAAGCGCAAAATGATCGAAAACAAACGAGAATCGCGAGGCAAGATGGTGGCTCAGGTTTCAACTGCCGCATTGCTCTGTTCGAACATACAACGAACCGGCTCGATGTCACTAACATGCACGAACACAGTGGCGAAATGTGATCGTGCATAGCTGCTCGTGACGTCGATGGTCCCCACACACTCGTTCGCGTATCCCTTCTCCCGAAGTTCACGACGACGACGTCCACGCGATATCCGCACACTGTACAATCCGCTACAAGGCACTACGTAAAACCGAACGGTTCGTCGTCGTTGATCGAGCTGACTCGTGGAGAACGGCGTTTGCTAGCGTATCTCGTAACTTCTCTTCTTCCACAGGCCTCAGGAGGCTCGTACTATTCGAAATTCGAATAATTCGAAACCTCCAGAACATAGGGTGAACCAGGGCAAAACGGCAAGACGGCTCAAAAATTGCCCAAAATTTTTTAAAAAATTTAAATTAAAATCCAGTTGTACAGTACTTGGTAGGTAATATGTTTGGAAAAAAATTAAAACGCTCAATTTTTTTCCACAGAAGTGAACAAATTACTCGCATTATATCAAAAAAGGTTATTTCGAGTAATATAAAAGTAAATACAGTTGTTAAAGAGAAAAATATAAACATTTATAACGCGGGAAATTTTTTTACAATTAAAAAAAAAAATCATTTTTTCGGAGTAGGCCATCTTGCCAAAAAAAAAAAAAAATTCAGGAGCTTCACCAAAATTTTGGTGACTTGAGTTAAAGTTGGACGAGAGTAAATCGACTTGATGGCTAAAAGCCACAAAGAATAATAATCGGCTTAGGTGGGCCGTCTTGCCCCGGTCTCCCCTAACTACTACTTGCGTATCTACATGTTTCTTCGCTGTATCGCTTTGTCCAAATTATTTTCCCCATTCTCCTGTTCAGAGAATCTATCGCTGGTGTTACGCGTAAAAATGTATGCTACTTCTGAATAAGATGTGGTAGCTTATCGTAAGTCGCTGGCCACGTGTCTCTGCGAAGTCTACGTACAGCGACGAATTTACTCTTGATCCGCGTGACTCATCGTGAGACGAGCTTCACGCGATAAGAAGGGAATTTCAAGTTTACCGGAAACGAGCCGTTGAAAGCTCGCGAATGTATTGGGTTGGGTACCCCTCCAACCGGAAACACGAGTCGCCCTTTTCTTTTGTTTGAATTGACTCTTTTCCTCGTTTTCTCATCGCTCGGATACTCGAGACGCCGGATATTGGCAACGATCCGTTGCCTTGGTGTTCGACGCCGATCGCCGAAACCGATTAGATTTCGGGGAACGCGCGGGGAACAGGTTCCGAAACCCGTTATTCCCTCGTCTCGGCATCGACTTTCCGACGCTGTTTGATGTTTCCGCTCGTTTTTGTCCTCTCCTCTCCGCGAGCATCGAGTGACTAGGCTTCCGAGTGTGAAAAGTTGTAGAAACGTCGACATTCGTCTCGCGTGACATCATCGATTCCATGACACCCGCCGACATCTTTTTTTTCTCCCCATTAGGGGAATCCCGCGTCTTTCCGTCGTCACTGCGACGTGAAAGCTCGCTATCGTGACAGGATGGGCCTTTCCCTCGCGCCTCCTTCTGCAAATGGGTGCTCGTTCCATCGTTTCGATAACTCGCCTTTATTTTCAATTTCGACTTCGCACATTCCACGATGAAGTCATTCGCGTCGCGCCGGGATAAATACCTGGCAAGTGTTCTACCGTGCAAAACAAGACTATTAGTATTCGCTTGTTACGTCTCGCGGCGAGATTTCGTAAAGGATACACACGGATTGTTAGTATTCGTTATATCGAATCGGTTTCTCACCCGTTACGTATCACTTGCTCGACCGAATATTATCACGAATACGCTTATCAGACCCGCGACAGTGACTCTTCGCGGGGACATGTTCGAGGACGTGGAAAACGCATGGTAGGTAGACCAGAACTAGGCTAACGCGGCATTCCAAATTGCGGCATACCACGATGCAAAGATAAGTAGATCGATGTCGATTGGAATTATCTCGTCGCGGCGGATTCGAGTTCCGTAGCGTTAGAAGAGAGGTCGTCAAGCGATGCCAAGGTCGTCTAGATTGATCCTATCCGTGGCATATAGATAAACTGGTAATGAAACAGTAGACGGTATCACGAGAGATTGCGCGTTCTTACAGAGACAATGTCCCCGTCTAGGATGACCCCCTTCCAACAAAAGGTGTATCACACGCGAGGGCTTGCACCATAGTCGCGTCTGTCCTCGGTCTAATATGTTGATTACCGGTCTGTCTCGTTCGTTGCTATTGCGAACAACGTCGAGGAGTTCCATGCTTCTTGATAGCGTTCGTAGTCCAGTACCGTCTTGGTCTATTGCATAACCCTCCGCGTGCTCGCGGTGCTGGCGTAGCGTCTGGTATCACTTGATACGACGATCACGACGTGTAACCTACGTACGATACCCAACGAGCTATGCCAGTTTTATTGACGCGGAGCAGCCGATAGAATTTCCAGTGGAGTTACAACGTTTTCTTCTCACATTCACCGCAAGACGTTGAAAACTGTACCGGTGGTTCCCCGTAGGAGGGATCTGTGACTCATCGGTGACTAGAGCAAGGCGTATCGACGCTCTATCCACGATTTTCAAATCTGACAAATTCCAGACGACTTAGCTATATACGCGACAGCTGGTCGACCTCCCAGTGGATAACTGCTGCAACGTTCGGCAGAAAGATAAATTTGACAAACGAGAGAGTTGGAGCTGAATCGACAGGGGGAGCAATACGTTGGCGGGCAGGATGGATTTAGTGGCGGGAAGTGCCCTCGTTATCACGCCCGTCAATTGCTTAATCTCAGATATCCCCTACCCCACCCCCACAGCCTTTTGTACCTCCGGCGTTCAGACCACTTATCACCACACTAGCATTGCCTGACATGACACCACGCGAATCTAGCTAAACGCAGCTCAGGTTTCTCGCTCGTAGCTGCAGAATTCTCGGCTTCTCTGGTACCTTTCGCGTTGTTTCTTTGCGTTTCATGGGACACTTTCCTGCTGGATGTGGCTGCCAGGCGTAGTGACCTTGAAACTCGCGTAGCACGCTCGCGGCGATGGTTCGAAAACTCGGCTCAGGAAGCGACTAGGAAACTTTATCCGCGGATGGAAACCCGGAAGTGCGTAGGTACCGGACCTTCTCGGAACTCGTTTAGGTCGGATCATTTGGGATAGGGTCCAGCTGTACCCGCATGAAGAAAAAAAATGCCCGAGGGTTAATTGGTTGATGGTGTACACGGGATGCTGTGCGTGCGATGAACACCTTTACGCAGCCTTTGTATTCCAGTTAAAGGCCAGACCAATGTCCGTTCGCATGGCAATCTTTTCATTGCTCCATTGAACGGCGGGAGGCCTGCTAAACAGATTGGGACGCTGCGGATTTTCACGTACCTCCCATTGGAAATCTCGCGTGACGACATTTTTCACCTATCGAGCACTTTTTTCCTTATCTGTGCGTTGTAACGATAATGAAAGTCTTGACGCGATAAGAGAACCGTTCACGGTCATTCTGGACTTGAATACATGAATAGCACCTGCTCAGACACCGGATAACAGTTGGGAAATAGTCGTAGTAGTATCTGCGATAATTCATCGCCGAGGGTCAGATCTAGTGCCGTAAACTGATAATCGATTCAAGACTAGCCGCGACCCAGAAGCATAAATATGAATACGAATAAAATTCACGAATACAAATAAATTCGTAATCAAATTTTTCGTACCAATTTCCATAGAATTATTCACATTTGACAAAGTGATGGAGGAAAATTCTCGTACCCCTTCATGGAGAAACGTGATGGATGTTAGAGTACGCTTTTCAAAAAACAAACTCACCTATACTTGTTTCTCGGGCGTGTCGTGAGGTGACTGATGATGATGATGATGATGATGATGATGATGATGATTCACCTTCCTAGCGACGTCTGCTGCTTCTGGTCTCACAATTATTCTAGGGTCGTCTCCAGACGACGACGTCAATCCGAAAACCAATTCGTCTTCGTTGTCGATCCTGATGGGTTCTTCGTCGTTGAGTACGAAGCTAGTTTTCTTCTGAGGTGCGCCGTGAGAGTCCTGCTTCAATCTGTGGCCATCGCTGAGGCTCGTTTTCCGAGGTAAAGCCGTAGAGTCACCAGGTTCGTGAGTTCTCTCCGGCGAATTGCAGAATCTCGTATGTCTACGAGCATTCAGTGAGATAAGAATTTTTTATTTTTTTTTCAAAATTGAAATTTCGTAATTGCGAACAACTTGTTCGACCCATACGTCCAGTTTAAGCTCAAGTATCTCGAATATTTCACAGTGTAAATGGGACTTCTGGTCGTTTACCCAAGCTTCGAGCCTCGTACTATACGTACCGCCCATTAATCTCCTAAACCGAGCATTTTCGTGAGCGTGATATCGTACCATTTTTTTTTTCGAAACTACCATTCTCCAGGAGTTTAACGTCCAAATTTGGCTTTAAAATATCACAAATTGACAAAGTTATGATTTTTTTCGTGAAAAAACGATTTTTTGCATTTTTACCTCTTCGTGATTTTTTTCAGCAAGTTGCAAATTTTGCTGGAAAAAATCAATTTTATGGTCATAAGGTAGCAGGTTTGGAGCATGTTCTGTAATTTTTCTAAATAGTTAAGAGTGATAGTTTGCTCGCAATCGCTTTTTGGAAAGCGACTGGGTCAAATTGACCCATGTGCGACTGCGGTGATATGATTTGGAGGGTTAAAAAAACTAACGAAAACGCGCTTTCAGCATAGATGGGAGTACAAAATGGAGACTGAACTGTGGGTTAAAACAGCTAAAAAATACGAAGCTCAAAAGTAAGAAATAAGATCCAATATGAGGATAAAGGGATTAAACGATTTTGTTACATGCAAACAAAAAAACTCGCATACACGCGAAGGTAATAAAAGATCGATACTTCGAGTTTGGGAAACAGCTTACCTGGAATCTATCGTTGATCGCGACGGTGACTTCTTCATAGTGCTACCATGGCTGACATTGTCCAAGGTAGACCTGGACGCTGATCTCTTGATGTTGTCCAAAGTAGTTCTAGACTCGTTTCTCCGCGACTCCAAAGTCGCCCTGGAACCTTCCCTCGCCAATTTCTTCTCCTCCCTCGCGGTTATACTGTCCTTCCGATTCTTCCTCAGACAAGCATTGATGTCCTCGAGTACTTTGTTGTAATCGTGTTGGTTCTTCAGGTCCTCGACCGTATAGTTGGACGAGCTGAAGCTCGGATTCCTTTGAAAGCTTCCCGGATCTATGAACTAAAGAATTCGGTATGTCTTAAGCGAATAATTGCGATCAACCGCGACGAATTCCGCTGCTCTTACCTCGTCCTGAGTGTAGAAGCTGGCCAACTTCTCCCCCGGTATCATAATTGGCCCGTAGTCCATGCTACCACGCCTCGACGAGTCGTCGGGACCGGTGACCATCACCGGTATCGGTGTCGGGGGTGTCGATAACATTTGCATCTGCAGACCACCGGTGGAAGACGCCAAGCTAGATCCGGAACTCGTGGCCAATGAGCTGCTGGAATCGTCGCGTATCCCAGAGAAGATACCGGAACTGGTACGTTCTGCGAAAAACGCGAAAGCGTATCATCGGATTCGTGCTGTCGCAACAAGCCGACGCGACTCTAACGGCGTTCCACATCACCGGATGACCGAATTGAAGGGGATTATTCGTGACAAACGTTTCGCCCGTGCTACCGGTGGACTAGCAACGGAATAGGAAAGTGCAACGCGATACGTGACCACTTCACGGTCTGTCAATAGCTCAATTGACCGCTGGACGGATCTTTTAATGATACGCATCGGTTTCATTTTCTACGATTCATATGATAATACTACTTGACATGATATCTCTCACGTACTAGTAGTGTCGCCACAGATTTAATAAACCTAATTGCTCTTCAATTGGGGTTAATTACATTTTACCGCCTCACCAGTACCATCCTCGCTGCTGTCACAAGTTTCCAACGAGTTGCTCGACACTGCTAGCAAAAGAACTACGATCTGCAGTCGCATGTACCATTTCGCATTTTTTCTTTATTTTTTTAGCCGTCTACGGCGCAGCCAAGAGGAAGGGCACCGATCTTGGCAGTCTATGTATGTGTGTATGTACGTATCTCCCGCGTAGCGCCTAAACTACTGAACCAATTTTAATGAATAAGGTGTCAATAGCTTCGTCGCAATAGCCCGGTTAACATGGCCTACACAAATTTCATCCAAATTTCATACAACGGAAAATAAACCTAAGATTCTATCCTCTAAAAAATGAATCCGAGCTCCGAAACGGCTCGACTTACGTAAAACTTCGTTCAGAGATTTTTTGTAGAGCGTTCAATTCCCTACCAGAATACGCGTTGATCATCCTTGTACGGGTACTCGTTGAGGAGTTACAAAATTCCAAAGTTTTGGGACGAATTTTCCCATGGTATTTAAATGGGAAATCGAATTTGCAAATCGTGGAATATTTTTTTTAAGAGCTGCTCTATGGAGCTCGTCAGGGTGCTTGGCTAGGAATACGCGGACGATTTTTCGATACTCTGCGACAAAAAATAGGCGGCTTTTTCTTTTTAAACGCGCTAATTTGTATGTGACGCGCGACTAGCGGACGCCTGCGCGCGACTAGCAGGCACGCGCGCGCGTAGATCGGGTTGCCTGCCGTCAGGCGGCGTTCGCGCGTCGTGGGAAAGGTTGGTAAATGTTTTTGGCTTACCCTCCTTGGTGCGGTGCAAGGATCTCAGTTGATCCAATTGCGCCGCCGAGCACAGCGGAGTGTCGACCTCGTAGGTGTTATTGAACAAGGTGTAGTTCACCTCGTATTCGCTGCTTTCTTTGCGAAATGTTATGATATGCTCGAAACGATGACCCCAGAGAATTTCGGACGGTAGATAAGAGCTCCTCGCTTGCGTTGTCATACCCGTTGATTCGATGACTCCTGATGGACGAGGAAGACGAGTGCAAAGAGATTAGGTTTACGAAATGAGGAAACCCGTATCGGTGTTGAATATTCCATCGGTGGATCGTTTGGTTTATTCCTCGAGATTCGTTCCGAGCGGATGTTACAAACCTTCAAGAATAACGACTATCTCGAACCTTTCCCTCAGCATGTCGCTTGCGGACAGGTGATAGAGAGGAGAACGGGAATCGATCTTGTGCACTATCGTCGTTGGCCAGATGAAGAATATTTTGTCCTCCTCGCCGTCACCGCCGACTTTCAGTTCCGTTTGGAAAAATGGTAAGAGTTCTCCTTCCCGGGTCACCTGAAATGCATTTCTCACTTGTAGCTACTTCTGACGAGCTTCCGAACATGTCTCTTCCCATTGGCTTCTACTTCGCGTGTTTCTACCAAACTTGTGAAAAGAGTAACGTAAAAGTAACGCGGTACCCATTACTTCGAACCACGTGTTTCGGTAAGTTCTCCATTACAAATTAGAGAAAGTAACGTGCGACGAAGAAGTCTATCGAAGTAATGCATTATTCACGACTCTGGTTTCTACGCTAGATTTCAATGATGCTGTTTTAATGGCCATAAAAATGTCTGCAAACCAGATTTAGATTCGACAGGTGAATTTGTTTCCCTATTTTTGAAATGGGAAATACCCCGCCCAATTTACCCACCCACCTTTCGCTTGATGAGCTGTGCTCTGACGTGAGCTTCGATGATGTGGCTTTTCCGCATATCACCGACGCGAAACATCAGACACGGCTGGCCATCTCGTTGGCAGATGACGGCATTTCTCGAGAAGAGTAAGGTCTGGGTCCTCTTCTTGGGCCTCGACAATTTGGCGAAGACGATGCCGACCATGAAGGCTTGAATCATGACGCCCGTCATGGATTGTATGCACATGACGAATATGGCCTCCGGGCACTCTTCCGTCGTGTGTTTCGAACCGTATCTAAAAACGAGCGGAATGCCACGGATCAAATACGCCGAGTCATCGTCGTTGAGTCGCAAACGTTACGCAAACTCACCCGATCGTGTGTTGCGTTTCCACGGAGAACAGGAAGCAGCTGGTGAAGCTAGCGATGTCCGCGACGCAGGGCTTGCCGCAGGTCACGTTGGCGTTTTTATCCTCGTTGCAATCGAAGTCTCCGTGCGTGTAGACGATGAGCCACCAAACCACGGCGAAGCCCAACCACGACAGTAGGAAATTCATCGCGAACACCAGAAGAGTCCAGCGCCATTGGGCGTCGACGAGCGTGGTGAAGATGTCCTGCAAAGGCGAGGGAACGGTAAAAACAATAAACGTTACGAGCCTGATCCTTCAGCAAGCACCCCGATCGCTCGCCGAGCAAAGTGTGAGGGTAAATCCGTACCAGTGAAAATCGGTCCCACTAAGCAATTTGTGAAAATCGGTCCCACTCTACAGTTCGCTGTAACAATGAATACTGGCTACTTGCTACCAAAAAATTATGATCCTATCCCCTGTGTTATCATCGCTGAGAAGAAACGAGGTACCGTCACCCATAGTTAGTTGTTCTGCCTGAAGATCAACTTCTTTAGATGATTTTGGTTCTGTCTGCTTTCCTTGTGAACGGGCGCGATGGTTGTACAATGTCCTTTTCGCTGATTGCTGTTCCGGCATTTCCGTAACAAAATCATAACCTCGATTACGCAGATTACCCAACTCCTCGGTATATATTGTAGGGATCGAAGTATCTTCCTCTCGCGCTCTCTTCTTCGCTCGGGCTAGAGTCCTCTGTACTTCCAGACGGCTATCATCCGGAGTTCCACACCGATGTTCTTTCGAAGCAAGTACGTTGGAGTCTTTGGTCTTAAGTATACCTCGACACTTCGTCGATTGTTGTTTCGAACAGCGCCAAACAACAGTTCGGTCTACATTTCTTCTTTTTACGACATACGAATATCCTTCAAAGTGAGCACATGCCTTACCGTGGCTGGTCGTTGTCACTTCCATACCGAACAAGTAATATCTACACGCAAAGAGCTCGCGAACTAAACACTAGCGAAGTTAGAACAGCAACGAGGGTAGTAGAGAGAAAGCTGGTAGGGGTTGACTAGGAGGAATTCCCAAAGCATTGTTCAAAGAGCATTGGCTCGGGGAGGCTCGGGGCCAGGTACTAGTAGGTATTCCCAAAAGAACTCGCCCTGGCTGTTCTCAGAAATTCCGCAGTGGGACTGATTTTCAGTGGGACCGATTTTCAGTGGTACGAATTTACAGGACACCGCTGACACATCTACGAGCTACCTCTGCTCCACACCTCGATACCGATGGTATTACGTAAACTAGACGTGATTACAGCTCGCACCGACGCGCCAACCGTGGTGAAGCGAGTAGAGCGGGGACTCACGCGACTAAGTCCGGCGAGAGAATGTACCTCCGAGTTTTTTCGGATCTACGTGTGACACCAGCACACCAATGCCGTTCGCCGCTAAAACACAACTAGACGATGGAAGATAAACCAAAAAAACGCCCCCCGAACTACTTCTCTAGCTCAACCCTGCGGTACTCGCATGGGTCATAGTGACCCGAGCCACTATGTGTGAAGGAAGGCTGTGGAAATGAAGCGAGTACTGAAGGGTTACGAGTGAGATATCAAGCTATGAGTATAGTGCGTCTACGTTGAAAATGAAAAGAGCCATGTATCTTTTTACTGCTAGTCAGACTTCGCACGAATGAAGAGTTTCATCCGAGCTTCTAGAACCAGCACCGTTCCGAAAATTGCTGATTATTATTTCGAGAAATATCGAAATAAACATTTTTTTCGGTCAGTAGCTTGTAACCTTTTTGCTCGAGGCATCGAGGAGAGTGATAAGTAACGTGGGTCGATGCAAAGTAGGTTGCTTACTCGAGAGGTTCCGCCGACGCGAGATAGACTCTCCGCGATTAAATTAATACTTCCGGAATTATCGAGTTTGAACATCCACAGATTTTTCTGACAGTCGCGTCTACCGCGAAATAATTGTTTCCCTCGGAATCCGGGTTTTCTCGTAGCACTATTTTGTCCCTATTTTTTAAAATGTCGACAAACTACTTAAAACTACTTTAAAAATGGAAGAAAAAATGGTGATTCTCATCGGCTCGCTGTACAGCTTCCAAAACATGATTAAGAGTGATGGGAGTGGAAATTTGGTGCAATTTTCTACAGTCTATGGATTCAACTCGCCCTGCTTTTTCCCATCTATCGAGTCTCGATTACCTGCATATACCTTCGACGCCGTTTGGCTACGTTCCCCTGCACGACGTTGCAGTCGCCATGCTTGAAAACGACCCTTTTTCGTACCCTTCTCGTGCTGAATCGCGTCTGTCGATATCTGTGGAGCAAAAAAACGACAAAGCGTTACTTTACAGTGTAATAAATTCGCTTTTTTTGCCATCGCACTAGTCGTGCCGATGTCGTGGGTGTCGAGGCAACGATCGCGATCGTTTCGTCTAGTTAATAGCATCGTTGATCGGCCAGACATCGTAAACAGATTATGTCTAGTGACCCGGATCGGTTTTTTACCAAACGTAGGTCAGTGATGTCCACACAGCTCCGTCGCTACCTAAGTACCAACCTTATCTGAACATTACGTACGAGTGGCAAATGATAATACGATGGGGAAATTTTTTTTAAAAAAAATTTAAAAAATGCCCCGTACTCTCGACCTGATTGCGAGACTCGTTATTTTTAGATCCAGCTTTGTTGAAGATATAGAGTGATCTTTTCCGGAGCGTTTGGTCAGCCATTAAAATTAAGTTGAGTTATATATAAACGTTTCGTCGCTGGTCGATAGATATTCGTTGTGCATAGGCACGGGCGCCAGGGATACGCGACCACGACTCGTCTCCACGTACACTGAGCGCGACAAAAATGTTCGGAGCGTACGAATAAAATGGTTATTTTTCATCTCGTATTTTTATCTCCGCAGAATTTGCCACATTTTTTTCCTCCTTTTACCAAAGAGTCGTTGACACCGCCAGCTAACTAGGATCTTCCCACGTTTTTCGATACTCGCGTCGCTCGGGAACTCTGCCGATCGCGAGGTCGAAACGATACCTGCGCTTCTGCCAAAAATGCGGGCAACACTCTTCGTCTGCGAGGACCATGTCATTGCTGTGAACTTCGATAACCGCCCTTGAGACTGCAGACGTGTTTCGCACGATAGATATATTCCCCGGATCTCGACAGAATTCGGCAAAAATAATTCTATGCTACTAGGAGTGAAGCCAAGACGATTCACTCGCGTCTCAAATCCGAAGATCTTGGCCGAGTGAACGGCAATGAAAATACGCACAAAATGCGGTATTACTGCGCGTAGAACAAAATCTTCCGATGCTACTTATTACACCGCAGCTTAGCAAAGTCGATGTATCACCGATCATGCTACCTACAGTTGACATAATAATTTTTTTGGTACAAGATACTAATAATTCAGGCTCCCATCTCCGTTATACAAGTTACCCAGGCACGAGCTTAGCGAGTGCACAGTGGCTACAAACACTTGCATGTGAAAAAAAAAATTCGAAGGCTCTTTCAAAACGAACAAAATTGAATAAAATTCCGGTGAATTGTGAATAAAACGTTCCTTTTCCAAAGTCGCTGGTACAAAAAATAAATACGGAGCTTGTAGGCGGAACGATGGACCATCTACTAGCTGCATCCAAAATGCTGTCCTTGACAGTGTCGATCGCTCTAAAATCATCGGCGATCTCGCTGCGCCAAAATTCGGAGAAAATCTTGCAGCATCCAATTTGGAGTTTTATTTCTGATTGTGCCGCATAATTGTATGCTTATTTTCACGACATGTTCTGGTCACCCGAAGACTACTGTACGATATAAAAAATGCGCAGTACATAAAAGTGCCTGAACAGTATTATCTCGCGAATACTCTCTTCTTTCAACCCCTATCGCGCCATCTTTAATTCTTATACTTGTTCGGTGTGTAACCGGCTCTGAAATTGCCACCCAAAATAAAGCTTACTCCACAAAACGTGATAGTTGTAATCTTCGATGTGATTCTGCCAAGAAATGAATTTTTTTTTTTCATAATTGAACTTTAAAATTAAAAAAGAAATGAGAAAATAAATGACGGTGAAAAAAACTAACGATAAAAGATTCGTTACGGAATAAATTGAATTCAGGAAATGGAGGATAAATTATAGTTTGAAAAAGCTAAGAAACAAATGTCAACGTGGGAATAAAGCGAATAAGGAGAAAATTATTCAATTGTTATGGATACAAATTAATAATATACAAATTTTTACCACGACATTAATTTTCTCGTTAATCACTTTATTCTTATATCGGCATTTTTTGTTGACTTTTTAGTTCGGTTTATTCGTCGTTGATGAAATGATCGAAGTTGGTTGCGGAAGCTGTAATAAATCGGCGCGTAAACGTAAAAGCTTTGCTGGTGGGTTAAACATCGCTTGAAAATACGCGAAGACTGAAAGGATAGTTTATTTAAATTTCAAGGAATTTAGTACGCTCATTTCCCATCGCCGTCGTTTACGAAATTTGCGCTTTTAGGTAGAAAAATACGATCAGAGTCTGTTATATCATCGCGTATCTCAGAGTACACATTTCGAAAATACGAAATTCTACCTAGAATTAGATGGGAGCCGTCGGATTTTTTCTCCCCGACAAGTTTCGCGTCGATACATAAAAAAATTATAAATAAATAAATGGTACGTAAAAAAAATAAAAAAATTAACGAAATCGAGCAGCAAAAGTTTCGGTGATTCGGGTTACTAATAGATGCGTGTCGAAGCGTCGCGGCTAATTTCTAATTTCGGAAGGTCAAGTTTCGCCGGTTTATTCGGCTTTGAAAATAGATCGCGAACGTTGGAGGAGGCGGATCGCCGTTCCAGCATTAATAATTATACTCAGGAGATTTCCTGTTCTCCGATCGTGCCGAATCCCCAGGAGTGGAGAACATCTGTCGTGGGCGTTCTGGCCGGAACGTGCTCCCGGCATCCGATCAAAGAAATGCAACGTGACGACGAGTTTACGTCAGAGTGACCGCCGAACCACTTTCCCAAAATGTTTGCCTACGCGCGCGCCATCGCGAAATTATATCAGGCCTAAATCACGCAAAAACGCATCAATCTTGCCGCTTGGTTCGCGGCCAGCCTTCGGAACGAGCAAACAATGGATACGCGATGTCGGAAAATTGCTGGCGAATCCGCGTCATATTTCCACGTGACCGAAAAAATCACACGGAAACGTTGCGCAACGCGTCTAGACTCCGCACCGCAAAAAAAACCGCGATACCATTTTTTTTTCGCGATACCATTTTTTTTTCGCGATACCATTTTTTTTTTGCGATACCATTTTTTTTTCGCGATACCATTTTTTTTTCGCGATACCATTTTTTTTTCGCGATACCATATTTTTTTTTCGCGATACCATTTTTTTTTTCGCGATACCATTTTTTTTTTCGCGATACTATTTTTTTTTTCACCGGAGAAGAAATTCCAATTCGAAGAAAATTTGCTATGCGTTATTAACATTCGCCCTTCGGGTCCGCAACTCAAAAACGGGCAACGATTTTGCAGCAACTTCTTTCCACTCTTTTTCTGCGCAAGCTTTTTTCGCGCACCGGAAACTCGAGTTGAAGCCAGAAAAAAATCCCTGTGTCATTCGCACGAAAATCGAATTTTTCGGAGAATGAAGCCTCTGAAATATAAAAAAAAAAAAAAGAATATCGCGCTTTTGCGCACGACAAAAAAAAATGTCGCCCAGAAGTGAATATAAATACGAATAAATTCGTATTCACGTTTTTTGAAGTCACGTTTATTTGAAGAACTGGGGATTTTGGGGAAATCCCCCAGAAATGTGATTTGTAATTAATTGCAAAAAATTAAACAAAATTCGAGACATAGAAATACGAATATTGAAGGTTGTGAGATAGTACCGGGGAAAATCACGGTACTCGTCTCTTTGTCCAGCGGAAACGAGTGGTCGATCGAAATACAGTTAAACTTCGGCACGTACAATAATGAACTCTGCTCCGTTGCGTGCCGCGCGTGCAATTAAACAGACGCACTGTCCAAGTCAATTAGCAGCTCTGTTCTTCGTGGCTACGCGGTCAATTGGAAAGAAGTCCTTGGCGTCAATTTATCGAAGCGTCAACATCCACGCCGATCAATTTAGGTGCGGGAAAAAATGTAGCAAAATACGTCATTTTTGAGCGAATAACGCGGAAGCGAAGGAAACCCCGCGAATCGCTGGTAAGTAACAGGTTCATTGGATTTTTAAACGCCTTGGCATTTCCATTAACCGTTAAATTAATTTTTTTCACAACAATAATTTTCATTAACCATCACATTTATTTTTTGCATTGGAAAAAATGTTCATTGATCGGTAAACTTATTTTTTTCGTGGCACGAATTTTCATTGGCCATCAAATTTATTTCTTCAACGAAAAACACGACGCATTTTTCTTAATCCAGCTACCTATTTCTCGCTTACTATCTCTGACGAGTCTGGATAAAATATAATTTTTTACCTCTTAAATAGACACTCTGCGATTTTTTTCTGATTTTTTGGAGCTCCACCTGATTTTTATCTCTCTCCAACATCGTAAATGGAAAAAAAAATCGTTCTTCGGCTGAATTTTCAAGCTTTGTCGACACATTTTTTTTTTGAAAGCTCCCAAAACATCGAGCTTTCACGTACAACTGCGCATTTTTTTTTTAATATGAAGCTTTGCTCAGTTTTTGCGAGTACAATTTTTTTCAAGGTCATACGACATTAACGACTATAAAATCTAAACTTTCTAAAAATGACTATCGTATAGAAAATTCCAGAAAAATCGGAGCTGGCAGAGGGCAAGTTGCCCGTTTTGGCTGCACGTTGCAAAAAATTCCTCCCCTAAAAAACTTGATATTGAAAAAAAAGTTTTTTTTAAGAAAAAAAGTGTTTTTAAGAAAAAGTTTTTCTAAGGATAAATTTTTTTTTAAGAAAAACAGTTGTTGAAAAAAAAATTGCGCAGGTTTACACGAAACTTTAAAGCTTGGGGAATTTTTTTTTATCGAGAACGAGGCCGGAGAAATATTTTTGTCCATTTGCATGCGCTATTATCCCAGCGCGCGTCGCCAGGTCAATCCGGTTGTCACGTTCGTGCCGGACGCGCGTCTTCGCGAGCAGATGTGTCAAAGCCGAGACATCCGTTTGTCCAAGATGAGATAATTGCCTGGACGTTACTAATAATTGCAAAGGAGTTTATTCCATTTGGCGATGGTTGAGCAGATCTGGCAATGGCACGTTTGCGCGAAAAGTCCCTCGGCTAATTTGTTGTTAGTTGTCACATGAGAATCACCCAATTTAGGGGGGGGGGGGGGGTTGGTCGACCGGAAGAAGAATGGCGCGTGTGGGATTAATGGTAACTCTACATATATTAATATCCGCGCGTCACGTGTGACTCGCGCGTATTCGTATATCTGGGTCGTCTAGATCGCGTCCTCCGCGTCTCTAAGAACACGCTGTGTTTTTTTTTTTTGGTACCGTTAGCGGATTAGGGAAAAAAACAAAAGCCGAAAATGCGAGGGTACTTTTGCGTACTTGAGACACTCCTCGCGCCATGCGGTTTCCCCCGACGTCGTGGCCTTGAAAACGAGCATGGAGACCTGCGATATCGCTCGCCGGAGTCCCGACAGAGCGAGATTCTCGCCCAGGTGAGTCCGAGGAGCTGCTGCGTTGGTGTCGCTGACCATTTTCCGTGGAAATTCTTGGAGTTCGATTATCACCGTGTTTTTTGCAGCTGACGTTAGTGAGGCACCGCGCGTCGATCCCGGTCACGAAAGCTCGGTGAGCCGGACTTCACGAGCCATAATACGACGTTCGGCGCGGCACTGGCTTTCGGAACTCTCCTCGCCTCGGAAAAATCAGATTGATTCCGCGAAGCACAGCTGCGGAACACTCGGTGTAATTTTTATTGGCAACGATGCTGCGGCCACTTTTTGTCACTGGTAGTCTTCGGCATGGATTCTGGCCGGTGTGTTGGTCTAGGAATACGCGAAGTTGGTAGCACAGATCCGAGGCCTTCGAGAATCTCGATGGTTCGCGGCGCCCGCGGGTGTAGAATTTGGCTTTAAGCTGGGAGGCAGCTTGGAAGAGAGAGAGAGAGAGACGCAGAGGAATCGGCGATGGCGGTCGACTTTGGCTAAATTTAGCGTCTTTGCACTTCCCAACGAGACGTAAGTCTGTATACGATTTTGTCGGCGATGGACGAGGCTGAAGACGATGGCCTGGTTATTGGATCGCATGGATCGTCGCTAGATAGTGCGAGGCGTCATTTCTTCGGGGTATTCTCTGGTCAAGCCAAATATCGCATCTCGTCCAGAGCCACAGAAATAGCCAAACGAGTCGTTTGTACCACATTCGGTGATCGTGGATTATGTGCACGGTTTAAGGAGCAATCGCGTTTGTTTTTTCGTCGATTTTTTTTTACCGATTTTTACCGATTTTTTTTACCGATTTTTACCGATTTTTTTACCGATTTTCACCGATTTTTTACCGGGGAGCGAGCTTTTTGCGGTCCGTTTTCGCTCGTATTTGTTGCCCGGAGTATTTGTTTACGCGGAACGCGATGCCAAGTCCGCGACTGGTAGGGTAAGACGGAGTCTCGGTGAGAATTCGCGATCGGCGAATAATTGCGAGTAAACGAACATTTATTTTACATGGCTCCCCACGGTGTCGGGTTGTTTTTCGCGCTCGTTGCTTTATCACCAACTTTCAGCAACACTCTTTGTCGGCGGCAAACCGATGACCGTCGCGAAGTTTATTTTTTCGCGATATGCGCGTGGCGAAAAATAAACCGAGACGATTCGCGAACACGAGACGGTCGCCGGGTAGTCGAAAATAGAAGCAGACTTTGCGTAAGATTCACGGAAACGTCGCACGACACTTGCTGAATTTCATTCGACCACTCGAATTTGCCGCTCCCAAGCGCGTCGTCTTGGTCATTTGGAAAGTGCGTTTCGCAAACTTCGAAGCCCGGCCGATTCGATTCGCTCCGATCGAGAACTTGGTCGCGACTGCTGAACCAATTCGAAGCGATCGCTCGCCCGTTTTTGGCGTCGTACTTGCTTTTTTTCGGACCACCGAGTTCATCTGGCAATTAATTCCGAGAGGTCAGCCAAGGCTGATCGACGAACGAAGAATGCGCGTTATTCACAGCTGTTGTATTCGGCGTCGACGCATGCATTAACCCTTCCACTCACCAAATTTTTCCACCATCGCTTTTCCGTGAAATCTGCTGTATAAGTGTTTCTGGAATTGCTGATTACCAAATTTCAGAAAAACTTACCACATTTCCAAAAAAAAATTATCAGCCATTTTGAATCCGCCATTTTGTATTTTTTAAATTTGTCAGTGGATTCGTGATCAGCGACCTCGAAACCCCTTATATACCAAATTTCAGAAGAATTTACCATATTTACAAAAAATTGATCAGCCATTTTGAATCCGCCATTTTGTATTTTAAAAATTTGACAGCGGATTCGTAATCAGCGACCTCGAAAACCCATGTATAACAAGGTTCAGAAAAAATGAGCATATGTCCGAAAATTTTACCGGCCATCTTGAATCCGCCATTTTGTATTTCAACAATTTGACAGCGGGTTCGTAATCAGCAACCTCGAAAAGGCTTATATACCAAATTTCAGAAAAATGACCACATTTCCAAAAAAAAATATCGGCCATTTTGAGATCGCCATTTTGTATTTTTAAAATTTGACAGCGGAATCGTAATCAGCGAATTCAAAAACCCCTGTATACCAAATTTCAGACAAAATTACCATTTTTAATATTTTATCGGCCATCTTGAATCCGCCATTTTGTATTGCTAAAATTTGACAACAGATTCGTAATCAGGGACCCCAGAAATCCTTGCATGCCAAATCTCAGGAAACATTACCATATTTCCGAAAAAAATCATCGGCCATCTTGAATCCGCCATTTTGTATTTTAAAAATTTGACCGCAGATCTGTAATCGGTATACGAATTTTCAGATATGGCGTAACTATCATCTCGTCTTGACACGAATCCAGTTTGAAAATTCTGCTTTTTGCGATATTAAATTTCTTATGAGCAATAATTATTGTAAATAGTTACTCGATATTATTATTATTTTCAACACTGATTACCACCGAAAGTGGTAGAATGACCGCGCCACATCCGCAGGTACGCTAGTGTTGTCCGTCGCGAATCGTTAAGATCTTCCTCTCGATGGTCGTTCGAGGACATTGCGTCGTAAAATCTCGAGTCATGGGAGACATCCGTTACAATCCTAGTTTTCCGGAGCGATATCGAAGCTAGACACACGCGATTTCATACTCTCGGTACCTTTTCCTACGGAAAAACCTTCGACCGCGGCGGTTTGGTGCACCGAAACAAAGGGAACGTGGCGCTGTGCTCTGCGTTTCGTTGCGTCCTGCGGACAACGAGTAGTTCAAGTCAACGTACGGTGCGTCGGTACCCCATCTGCCCGGGGTCACTGAATGCCTTGAACTCTTCGCTGCAAACGCCGTTGTAAACGGATATAAACGTGTCGACTAGCGTCGGCGCGAACCAAGAACCTCGAACCAAGATCCAAACATATCGTTCCTAACGCGTTGCTGGGTTCTTCGAATGTCGCGAACCCTCGTTAACACCCTCGTTTCAACGAAGAAGATGCGATGATTACAAATAATTTTTTTCCGAGTGTAATTATTAAGGTGATCCAAAATCTGAGATATTTTGTTCGATTAAATTTCCGGATTCCGATGCTTCGAAGAGTTGGGATTATAAACTACAGCGGGTGACTCGTTGAAACGTACTCTTTCGTCCCGTGTATCAGCTGAAAGAAGTGATATTTCAATTACGGGGTGGGAGAATCGCTGCGATTTGGTCGGAATTTAGAGCAGGAAAAGCTATTTTCGTTATTCTCGACACATTGTGGTCCAGATTTGTGAGCGGCGTGGATATTTTTAGAGGGGAAACACCTTACTGCCTACAGTAAGACGAAGTCTCGTTTATTTTTAGGGCTGTATACATATCGCAGGTGATTTCACGCCTCGATAAAGGAGTCTAGCGAGACTTGGGAGTACTTCGAGACTCGGTGCAGCGACGCACAGTTGCCGATCTTCGATTCGGTCGGACAATGCAATTCCCAGCCAAATTGAACCCTAATACTTGCCAGTAATTGTACTTCTCGAGAATCTTGCTTTTTTCCGGTTTTGGAGCGTCGAATCGTTGTGGACTCGAAAACAAGTTCTAAAAACTAGACCCATATTTTTTTTTCACTTATTCACGAACCAAAACCGGAAAGCAGCATGACTCTCGACAACTACACCTAGTTACAGCATTTTAAAACCAGGATCGTGCGCTTTACTGTTTAGAATTCGGTAAAAAGTGGCGCACGGTCGGTAAAGTAGATTACTCCCTTGGGCAGTAAACCTGCGCGCGGGAGTAATCTTCTACTTTACTCCCTCCTCGCACGAAGTACTACTTCTCTCTGGCACAAAGCAACTTAACTGACGAGTTTACAAGGGTTATTTTGTTTTTCCCAAATCTTTCCTGGCGCGCAGCTGCCGATGAAACATTTGCAATCGCTACAGCATCTTTCCGGAATCTAAGAATAGTCGAAAGTAATTGAAAGTAAAAGCCGAGCGCGTGCATTCTTGGCAGCGAAATTCCGCGAGCAAACGAACGAGTCCGAGGTCAAGTCGAGCCCAAAAGCACTTTCGAAGATGCGCGCCGATGAGTTGTACAGAGATGGCATCTTTGGGCAGGGTGGGAAGAGCGTTCGACGCGAATCAACCGAGACTCAATTCGCAGAAAATTGATGGAAGAATTGCGATTCGCGTTTTCAGGATACTTCGTCGCTACCTGGTACAAAACTCGCGTGGGTGTTGTCCCGTTCTACGTAGATCTATTCGAGTTTCTTTGTGCCGCCCGATTTCTCAAAATTTCGCAATCCCTTGGGCGAAAACGAGATTAGCGATTAATAGTCCTAATTTTCTGTCCCCAACTCCGGCGTGAAAACTGTTAGCAACTGTTTTACCACTTCCTCGCGTTACTTGAGTGTTAACCAAGAGATTTCTCGAGTACGAACGATCTCCGAATGAAGTTATTAGGATTTTTAGTACTTTTCCAGCGGTGATTTCCCCAAAAAAGTGGGGATTTTTTGCCACTTGTCATTTTTGGCGCGAAATTCAAAAAATGACCTTGAAACGGTGTCTTCTAGTTCTTCGACTAGACTAGCTTCTACGATTCTGACTAGATAGTGAAGTCTTAAGGATGACTTCAGTTTGCTCGGCTTGCAACTTCGCTCGGTGTACACCGACAAGTGTTCCGCGTTTTCACTCCCAAGTTCCGAGTGATGGGAACTGAAATTCTGAAATTCACCCGGCAATCTCGGACGTTTAGTGTTGTTGCTTTGTTTGTTGCTTTTATCCCCAAATAGCTCCATGTCAGTTATACTTGTAGTGCTGAGCTTTTTTTTGGTGCCATTATTCGCTAGGGCCGTCGAGTACTAAAATCTAGTGGCGCTTTGCCCGGAGCCGCGAAGATAACAAATAAATACGTGTCAAATCGAGCGGAATTTACGACTCTGCTCGTAAGAGCAAACGTAAAGACGAACGGCCTACCCGGAGCAAGATTCGGACTCGGAGCTCCGCTGCTGCATCCATCGTCGAATTCTATTTTTCGCGAAAGACGCGCACGCCAACGCAATCGGCTCTCTGTAGTTCCTGTCTTGATCGATCGAACCAACGACGGGCTTGATCTCTCCGATATTTATGAAAAGTTCGTCCGTCGAATAAATCTCGAATGAAAATCGAACCGACGCGTCGGATAAAAAGAAACTGGCCGTTTTTCTTCCGATGACAGATGTTTCGAGCTTTTTACAGCCTCGCAAATTACCGCCTGCCTTTGATTGTACGTTTTCCTACGTACTACCTCCATCGCGCATCTTTGCTCCACTATACAACGAGCCATTTTCCATTTTTTTTTTCATTCAACTCGGGTAAAATAAAAATACGTATGGAATTTTTATCGACGTTTGATAACGATGCTGTACGTCGGCGCGCTCCCCCCCTACTGGACGGAGAGAAAAAAATAGGAGTAATTACCGTGTAAGTAGTAGCACTAACCAGACTCGTTTTATACAGTGTGTCCCAGTTTTTCCCGGCCGGTGTAGCTGTTATAAGTAATAGTACAAAATAGTAATGAAGTGTAGTAATGTAATGAAATAGTAGTGGCGTGTCATTGACACAACGTGCGCACGTATCACTCTCTTTGCCGAATAGATTGAGGACACCATTTTTGGGCTTCTTGGAAAACGAATTTGAGACTGAAGTAAAATCGTGAGAAAAATCGCGAAAAATCGTGATCTGCATTTTCGGTACGATAAGAGCAAATCGCATCGCGCGCATTTCTAACTTGCACTCTCGTTCTATTAATCATCCGGATCGCTCGCAATCCCGTTGCCTTCTATCTTCGTTCTAGTTTCGCGGATGCCGTTGGAAAAGAGATTACGCGGCGATAGCCACAGGATGTGGCGGTAACGTTTGCGATTAGATATCAAGCGATGGAAAAAAATTAGAAACCGATAGAGAGGCTGCAAACGAATGAAAAATATTTTCTCCCTGCTTTTTTTCTTCTTTTTTTTATTTTTACTCGTATTTTGCCATTTTTATAATTCTACTCTCATCAAGGTCTCGCTCTACTCGGGCGGCCCATCACTCGCCGCGAACCTCTCTATCAAAATTTCTACGACCGATGAGAAATTTCTCATGCGAACAGGTCCGACGAGATTAATTCGCACGGAGATTAGATATTCTATAAATTGCCGAAAAAAATACGAACAGACTCTACAACATTCCGTTCACTTTTCCACTATCGCCCAATTTTTTTTCAATCGAACCAGCTGCCCATAAATTCCACGATTCATTGCCTTAAAAAACCTTTTTAGCCTTAGTAGTTTCGGCACGTTTTACATTTAATTTTTTCTCTCCCGAGAAAATGAATATACAGTGATGAAAGTTACATGATTTTGTAGGAAATTGAACGCTCTACAAAAAAGCTGCCTAGCAATTTTTCAATAAATTACCTGGTTTAAGAGTTATTCAAGGTCAAAGTTGAACTTATAGTAATTTTTTTACATTTTTTTACTCTGACAGCAAAGTTATCACGACATTTTCTCATGAAAATGGATTGTTTATTTGGAAGAATATGTGATTTTCATTGTATTAGTGGAAAATAGGAATTATTGGAAAGAGATAAGCAAAGATATTGACGTGAGATTCCGATAAATTAAACATTTTGTACTACATTGCACGAATCTGGTATGATTTTTATGTAATTATTTATAATTTTTAAACGAATTTTTGAAGAAAAATGGAATATTATTTGTAAATAATGAAAAATTGGAGGATTATTTATTTTCGCAGCACTCTGCGAAAGCTATTTCCAGTTTATAGATTGTTATTGACGTGGCAGTCGGTATCACTCGGGAAAAAATAAAAATAAAAAACGTTACGCGTCATAAATCAGAACTGTGGGAGCGTAGGTAGGATTCTTAGCAGTCGATACGACACTAAACGACCATGAGTCGACTAGAGTTGTGGATTCCGAATTACGACGAAACGTGAAATATTTAATTCGTATAAACATTCAAATTTTCTCCAAATTCTCAGACAAGTGGAGAAAAATACGTCGTGCTAAACGAAAATACACGTTGCGCTATCAGCGAACGAAAATATAGTTCGATAGATGGGAGCAAATAAATAAAAAATAATCTCGCGACAACAAACGAAAATACATTTTGCCGGCAGGTAAATTGTGTGACGGTGGAAATTTTTTAGCGCAATTTTTTGCTCCCTCAATTCGGCTCCGCGAATGCAACAGGCATGAAAACGAGCGAGTTCCACGCGTAAAGAGCGACCTGGTCGCCGAGTGATTCTCAGGTTTCAGGTGGAACAGAAACGAACTACGTTTGCGAAAATTCGAGCGCCGTTGGATCTTTGGCGCGGCGTAATGAAAAGAGCTTTTGACGATTACCTGCTAAGCAACGGTCCATTTTCTCCCTTAAAGCTGAGACCCCTTTTATGAAAAGTGCCGATAGCGGTATGCTTACGAGCATCGTGCTCGTCGTCGGGCGCTTCTCGGCAGCATTTAACAGCCACGGCTGTCGCGGGCACCGCAGTATTGGCAAGAAGCTCGCTCCAAGGACTCGTCGTCGTCGACGCGTCGTCCTCGTCGTTACAAATCTTCGTCATTTTCCTATCGGACATGACAAACATGTTCTCCCGTCTTGCTTCAAGACCCCGTCTCGATTTTCATCGCGAGAGCACGCTCGTCCCTCCCTCAGATATCGAAATACCGGCTATCAAGAACCAATCATCATCGAAAACCAACCAGCGATCGAAGTTCTTTGCACGTATTTCAGCCCCATTTTGCACCGATTAAACCACGAGTTTCTTTGCTATTTATCACAAACTTCGCCAAAACTGTTGTTCACGCCTCGCGTTCAATTTTACTCCTATCTGCGCCTCGAAACCGGAGAAATGATATTTTTACTCGAATATACGAATAATTCCGCACTTCAGCTTTTTTCACACTCAACGTTACGCTCGGTTCCTGATCGACGTACGAAAACTTCGGGAAAACGGTCGGACAGATTTTTTTGCCAGTTTGTAAACTGGTTCGGTGGAAAACGAGACACTTTCCGAATTAAACGTCTCGTTTATGACGTTTACAAGCCACGATGCAGGAGTACAGCAGAGTTCCAGGGGCAAATTGACATCGGAGCAGCAGAGCCGCGTTTACATACACATGAAGGACACGGTCGATGCTATGTGACGATCAGAGGGGAATCTCGTAGCTTCTCCGTCGATCGTTACTAATTGTCAAGTGATATCGAATATGTTTCTCCACCAGTTTTGCCACTCGGTTTATGTTAATTAACGGCTTCTGCGCCACGTTTATTTTCCCGCGACCAATCGAGCGGAACGAACAGGCGTCACAGTCGTAATTTCATTTTTTCTTCTCGCTTCTTATTCAACCTCGAAAACGTATCACACGCGCATCACTGGTCACCGATATTTTACGCGACACGCGATGTGCAGAGTGCGGAATCGTTAGTTTGCACGATTCAATTGTCACTCGGGGAGCAGCGACGCTGAAGAGATCTCGCAGATCTTCCGTCCGACGAGGTTTCTCCGGACGTATTCCCTATTCTTCTCGACAGTTCGTCGATGATCGATTCAGCGTGCGCGATATCGCCGAATAAAATGTTTTACCAACTCGAGTCACGATTTTCCTCGTGCTTGTTCCCGGCTCTTCGCGAATGACCTGCCGTTTCCGCGGTCGGGTTCGCGTGATTTTTTTTTCCTTGTTTGCTGTTTTCAACAAATTTATCGCGTTCGCCTTTCGGACGGAGAAACTGTGGCTTCGGATAATAATTTACGAGTGATTTCTCGCCGTTCGAAGTCTCTGGAGCAACCGATGAGAACTTGTCAGCGCGGCAGCAACTTCTGAGATTGCGGCAGCACCGGCTCAAGCGAAAATACACGTACTCACACCTATTCCGCGCGTGTTAATACACGCGCGAGAGCGTGGCGCCCACGGACATGTACACGCCACGAGTGCCTTGCCCCGTACAACCATACTGGACCGACCCACTGAATACGCGCGTGGCATTTACTACGCGACTACATGATATACGTAGTAGACGTCGGCCTGACGAATGTGAGTTTCGCGCGTAAGCGACGTCCCTGTGCACCGCGCGTGGTGTGTGCTGCTCCGCGCACTGTGTGTGTGTGCACCGCGCGTGGTGTGAGCGCGCGCGCACCGTGTGTGTTCACCGCGCGCGCACTGTGTGTGTGCACCGCGCGTGGTGTGTGGCGCGCGCGCACTGTGTGTGTGTGTGGCTGTGTGCTGTGTGGCGCGCGAGCGACACGCCGCGAAGGTTCTGTGTAGGTGACTCGACAGTATGTAGGAGCCTCGCCAGTGTGTACGTCGCGCGGCGTCCCTTCAACGGTGCAGACCATCCGTATTTTTGCACTTTCGAATGAAAATTCATTTTTTGACGAAAAGATCCGTGCAAAGGGGGGATAATCGGACGAATTGGGAATGTTCGAGTAGATTTGATCGGTTATTGTTTTACGTCAAACGACAAATCGCACTCGAGGACTCGATCGCAGAACCGCGCGAACTAACAATATTCTACCAACTCTGTCACGACGACGCACTCGTGATACGCGCAAGCTGTCTCTGATAACTCGACCCACGTCCACGATGCTGGAATTACGAATGGTAGCTTAGGTATAAGTCGATGGTCAGAATTTCCATTTCAATAGACACGTATGTTACGTCATTTACGACGACATTGGCGTTTCCCAGCAAGACCCGGCGGAACGATGATAATTACTGTAAATTCTCAGGTTTCTCATTCAACGAGTGTGGCACAGCTTTCGATCGTATTGTTGCGAATATTTGTTTAGCTTGATCCACGGTAGGCGGAGTCGGTGTACTCAAATTTTTTTTTCCGCTTTTGTTTTTTTAGCGAACTTGATGCGCCACGCGGACAATCTATGTGACAAACATGCATAGAAATGGTGGAGCTTAGTTGTCTTATCTAGGTCGAACGCTATCTCCATATTTATAAATATATGCATCGTGTTTGGATATTACTATACATCACCGTATACGATGGCCGTAGACGTCCTTCATACGCGTGCATCGAAGTGGCAGACGACGCCGAAAAAATTCAACTGTAAAAGAAAGCGGTCGCCAAACGCGGTCACCCCAAATGCTTATGGGAGTCGGTGTCGTTGCGAATTTGGGAATTGCTTGAAAGGTGCATTGAGCTTTGTATTTTGTGTCATACTTGAAAATTCTGTATAATGCGGTGTAAATTAACTGTTTTCGATAAATACCTGGTCAATTTGTTTTAACGAAATAGTTAGATTCGCGTCGTCGTGATTTTATTGGTAGAAAGTGAATTAGGATACTCACGCGGTTGGATAACGAGCAATCTCGGTAACAATGTAACGTCGGTGAAATTACTCGGATTAGAACGCCGCGGTTTTCCAGATTTTCAGCCGCACTCCGAGTGACCCTAATTTTCATGAAAATTGCTCTGAATTTGAATTGGATCGGGAAGCGTTCGTTGTAAAGATTAAGTTTCGAATCAAAGATTTCGCAACAATGTGATTTCACGAGATAACGAGCTGAAATTAAGCTGTGATCAAAAAATGGAGCACACGCGGCAATACGAAGCCAACGATGGGACACCTGCGAAATGTATTATGCTGCAAGTGAAGTGGAAAATTAATTCGACGTTTTTGTCGAAGCTGGATTCTACGCGAGATGAAATACACGTTTGTTATTTATTCAAGTGGATATTCGACGTTCCCGACTAATGTGTATTTCTTTTCAAACAATGTTTCACATCTGCGCGGAAAATTATCTTTCACCAAACCTACAATGATTGAAAAGCGGATATTCACAAATAGATTCAAATATTATTCGTCGATTAGAATGCAGTAGATCGTACGAATCAACGGCTGTGACTCGTCACAAATTGCGATGAAAAAAAATACACGTACTATCAATTTCCAAATATTGCTAACATTTGCCTCGAAGAGACGCTACCGTCGTTAAGATCTTATCGGAAAAATAATTTTCAGATTCAAAGTAACCTGACGAGCGCAGCTATTTCACTAACGCATCGTTAATTGTTTTATTCCGAAATTTCGGACAGACGTCATTCGAGCGTCGCACGATGAAACGCCCGTCACGTCTATCTACGATTTGGGAACGACTTCCTCGTGCATTCCATCGCATTCGTCGAATTCGTATGATTCGTTCTATTTTTTTCATCGAGCGATAGGAGTTTCCAGTACGATATCCCTGAGAATATACACGTCTCGACAAAAGTCTCTCGTTGATATGGGATCTCGTTGCGAGTACTGCGAATATTCGTACGCTGCGCGCCTGGATGTCCGCAACTCTCTCGACAGCTCGTTTTTTTCTTTTTTTTCAAACCTCGTGAACTTCATCGAAACGAGCGGAAGATTTCTAGTATCCAGATATTAGCGCGATGCCAGCAACTTATTTTACAACTGGCATCGTTCCGAAACGTGAAATACGCCTGTCCTGCGCGCTTTTCAAATTTTACGAACGGTACATACATACATGTCGCGCGGCGTCACTTCGGCGCTGGTGGCGCCGCCTGGCGGATCAATCGCGAACTGCTAGTTACCTTTCGTTGTGTTACGTTTCGCTTCGACATCGGCGCGCGTCGTGAGATCCGCGCTTTGAATTCGGCTCAGCTCAGTTGCGAAAAGATGGACGGTGGTGGAGCTTACGGTGGAGGAAAGGCTGGAGCTCCTTTCGATCCGATTGCATTTGTTCAAAGGCCTCAAGTGATTTTAAGAGCAGCATGTCTGGTAAGAATAATCATCGTTGCACGAAAACATAACGCGATCGCTGCCGCCTGTCATCCCATTCGTTTCGAAGCTTCTTCAAGTATTGTCATCGATTTTGACAGTAACCCCCACTCCTGCTCCGCGCGATGGGGTTGTCCTATTGATTTTCCACGATTTAGCACGATACGCCCCATAAGACGAGGCTGCATGGTGTTTCTGATTTGTATCTAGGTCACTCGAATTCCACCTGCCATCACGAATTCACCGTCATCCGATTATATTTCACTTATCTAGCGTTCACGCATATCACATTCGCGTTTCGTACGTCAGTTTTCGTCGTCCGTCCAACAACCGTAATTGTGTCTATTTCAGAGAGAGCTATATCAATGCGATAGCAAATGCTGCGGCTTATCGGCCGACAACTCCCAACATTTCGTGTATAAATTCTGGACAAATTCTAACACTTGACGAATAACAATTCTACTTTCGACGATCAATTGTCTTGTAGACGGATTATGTAATTTTTATTCCTGCTATCACTAGATCACACCGTTCCGATTCACCCCTGCAATTTATGGAAATAATGAATCGAAGTTGTAGCATTTCCTTAATTATTTATTTGATTTCTTTCCAGTTATCTGGAAATAATTCTAGCAAACGCGTAGAATTGATCTTGTCAGGTCCATCAGGCGAGAACTGCTCACCGATCGATTGATTGATTATTCTTAATTTCAGCTATTTGCGATAATAGTATTCGGATGCATCAGCAACAAAGGTTACATCACGGACACGCAAACTGGAAAAGAAGTTTGCCTGTATAATAAGGACACGAACGCGTGTAATTATGGCGTAGGTATCGGTGTTATAGCCTTTTTGGGTAGCATCGGTTTCCTGACTGGCGAATACTTGTTCGAACAAACGTCGTCTGTGAAGACACGCAAGCATTATGTGCTCCTAGATCTTGGGTATGTATGATTGAGAAGGAATCTGGAGGTTTTTATCCGTCAACTATGCTACTAGAAATGGTATTCTACTAGTAATCCGGCTGATTTTCCGATACCTTGTTCCAGTGTCTCCGCATTCTGGGCCTTCCTTTATTTCGTTGGTTTTTGTTACCTGACTAATGCCTGGGGACAGTCGGTTGCACCTGCCTCCGGATATGGTGTGAATAATGTTCAGGGAGCTATTGCGTTTTGCTTCTTCTCGATTTTCACATGGGTGAGATTCGTAACCGAATTACAAATTTCGCAGCATCAAACTAGTCGGTTGGTAATTTTCTGGTTGTCAACTGTGTTTCATATTTCTGTCGCCTAGGCCGGATGTGCTTGGTTTGCGTTTCAAAGATTCAAGCAAGGAACGGATGCTGCTTTTGCTCCTAGCTACGAAGCAGATCCGGTTGGCGGCGCGGGATATACGAGTTACCCGGATGCTACGGATGCTGCTTATCAAGAACCTCCATTCAATCAACAACAGCAACAGCAACGAGGTATGGGCGACTTCCAGGCACCCGCTTATTAAAGATATTCTGTAAACTTGAATTCGTGCATATTCGCACGTAGAGTCGGCTATTAACAACGGAATTTACTAAACCTCATGATCTTTTGACCGGTTGCATATTGTTATCGTGCATATTTCTCGGTTCATTCCAACCTCTATAGTTGAAAAATGAAACTTGATCGCAAGTGATGATTTTTAGCCCGACAAAATCGACTTCAGCCCATTAAATTTTAACAACAATTGTATTATCAAATAGTTCTATGAACGGCTAAATCATATCGGGTCATAGATCGACGACACTGTTGTAGACGGGAACTAAAGATCGATTCGTTTCTTACGCGACGAAAAAAAAAATGTATGAAAGGCGATGCATAGTCGGAATCTGACATTAAATGGGCAATACTTTCGTATAAATTAAAACGCAATGGAAAAGAATGGAAAAATTGAATAAGAAGTACAATGAATCGTAAAGTAACGTCGCTGTACTACCAAAATCGCTGAAAGACGGTACGCCTCTTTAATAGCCTGCTCTGCTGAAATGTAAGGTATAGGATAAGTATTCAAGAGCGGGGAGGGTTATTTGTTGATATGTGGCGCTTCGTTGACCACTTGTACTTACTTAACTGTGCGCTACCCAATATAACAAATATTTAATAGATGATAAGTCAACCGTAAGTGAACGGAGCGATGAGACCATTTCTTGACTAAAACAATAAATATTGAACACTAACAAAGACGAATAGTACGTAACGATTAAATTAGTACGTATTGGCTATATACTACAATATATTTTAATGTTGTGAAGTGTTCATAGTGACCACAACTCGCATTATACATATGATATAGGAGATTAGCATCACAGAAAAGTTCATTTTTTGCTCCGACGATGTACAACAGAACGTATTATAACTGAAGATACAGTTATCTCCTACGAGCGTCTTATTATTAGCAGAGTTATTGGAATGTGTTGCGTATTATGCCTTCTAACACGTCACCAAGTGATTGAAGCGGACATTATTACAACTCTCTGTAAGTTGCTTTTTGTTTGAATCATGGAAAATGTGACGAATCTTCTGCGTATTACCCGTGCATTATTTACCGTACAAATAACGATGTAGCGATGTTGAAAAAGATCTTGCTATTCCTACTTACGTTTCATAATTGACAGTGATCTGATAACGTAGATGTTAATTTTTAAAACCAAAGTTTGTATTCGTGAACCATTAACGTTCGTAAATTTTGTTGGAATGGTCAAATTTCATTTACTTATACGTTTTCAAATATATTTAAATGTGAGAAATTGTAGAGAATATTATTGAAGGTAAGAATAGGATGTGTATTGAAAATAATATGAGTAACAGTTATTAATAGTATTACTTGAACTGCATTTAACGTAGTACGTTAAAGATGATTGCGCGCAGAGATCTCAGTGTTTAGGAAAACTCTAGTCAAGATTTTGTTGAAACCAAAATTTTATTTTCTCCCGTTAGCCTTATTCTGATTTTTGAAATTCCCAGTGAATCTCCAACCGCGCTGTTGATAATGTTGATGTCGACGTAGTACGGATATCAGATTTGGTACAACTACTGCTTTAAGATACTGCCTTATTGATATATTTATAGGCACGCACATTTTCATTGCCAAAGTTTTTCACGTAATGACGAGTAAACGGCCTAAACTTATAAGAAAAAAATAATTTTTCTTACAAGAATCATAGAAAAGAATTTCTTGAAGAAGTTGCATCGTAATCTGAGATATCAAGCGATTGATTAAATGTTATACGGAAAATCTGACCTACTGTTCATTGCAATTTTTTTAGAGCTCCCACCTTTGCTCAAAGTTATGAAACGATACAATATCACCTGGTTCTCTGAAGCCATCTCTAAAGATAACATGTTGTCTGTTGCGTTCGCCTATAGTTTTGTCGGTAAATAAAAAAGTGTAAATAATGCAGTATCTTCAAGTCGAGTACGTCGAATAAAGGGAAGGAAATGAAGGAAATGCAATGTAACGATGAAAACAAAACAACGTATTAGTAAATGATATGGAGTGTGATAATCTGGTGGCAAAGAATATCAGATTGTGCGCGAAATATGTATGATTTTTGTTCAATGTTACCCAGCGCGTATCACTGTATGAGATCTTGAAATATAACAGTTGTCATTATTCGAAGTTTCAGATACACTCTATAACGCGCTAATAACTGCTGATAGTATTTGCATTGTTTTATAGTATTTGATTTATAAATCATAAGTATATCGTTAGAGAAGCACGCAACCTGCCAAATTATTATGAAGTACACGAAGCAATACATTGCGTGCATCTTACACAGTTTGTACAGATGGCTGAATGTATGTATCCTTTACTTGACATATATTTTATTTTTGTTCAAATTTATTAAGTTGAAAATCATGATATTGTAAATGTATTATAAATGGAGTCTAACCCATATTATTCCCAAATGCAAATAAATGTTACCATCTATCGTGTTAATATGTTGTTACATTTTTTTTTTATTTTTATTCTTTCTTACGACGATACTAGAACTATGGAGAATAAAAGCGACGACACATGTAAAAACAAGCAACTAGTACAACCAACGTTTTCTAATGTTCGCACTTGCAATGAATGCTGATTAAGGATTGACTGTATTCTCATTTCGTTTCCAACACATACAAGCGCCATGTAAAATAAGCAGATACACCAAATAGTTAATTGCAACTAATCTAGCATTTAAAGTCTTTGTAAGTCTTTATTGCCTTCAACGACTTTACACGTAAAAGTATTATAATAACCATATTTTATCCTAGATACGAAGATAACTCTGCGTGTACTGATCAGTCATTCACCACTCTTGTGAAATAATAAAACCGTACTGTTGCATTTCTCAGTGTAATTTGTCCCATACAAACGCTTTTTGTTCGTATCAATTGTCAACTATGTTGACAACAGTATATCCTGATGTTACATGAGAAATTCTATCAGTCTATATTACATCGCTACTGGACGTTCGATAACAGGTTCAAATTTATAAGATCCAAAATACACAATTGTCATCCATTCCGCTTTCGACATCGTAACTCCAAGCTGAGAAACGCGCGCATATTGGGATCTTGTATTTTATTTAGAATTATTTCCGTAACATCTTTATCGGTGCCCTCTAATACTTTGCTCAACTTTTCGGCGTACTGTATCCATACGCAATTGGCACAACCGGACATGCAGCATGTCGTTGGTTCTACTAATTCTTCAGCTTCTAAAGTGACTTTCAAAGTTTCTGGCTCATTTTGGGTAGCTTTATCCACTGTATCGCTAATGCGAGTGCAAACTACTCGCGATGTCTGACACATATTAAGAGTACGAATCTGGCATAACAAAGGATTCAGACGAGATAGGTTCGCCATACCGCACCAACGTGGGTTGTCTAACTAGTGAAAAGACGATGTCGAGGGGTAGCGAATATGACTTGCACCTGACAGTGACAGGATGAACAGTCTCAGCTCACTTCGTGATAATTAACATGTACGATCATCATAAGAGAATCGAAATTGAATGAAATAATAAATCCCGTAATTCCTCGTCACATTACAATTCATAAATATCTTTTCTCTGATAGCAGTGGATGGATATGAAAGCCAAGAGGATTACGCACCTATGTACTAAATTTCAAGTACACTACACGACACGTCCTCCGACGACCTCGCTAGAGTTACGTTACGTCTACCCAAACAATAGCGTAACGCGAAATGACGCCACCTTGCATCTAACGTGTCGTCACCACTGAACTCTATACATAGTATAGAGTTCAGTGGTGATATGTATAGAGTTCAGTGGTCGTCACGCAGTTCCTTTTTTCTCTCTCTTGGTGCTCCTTAGCGACAATTTCATATTTTTTTCTAAGGGTCCCATTTCAGCGATCCATTGACGCCATGTCAAACGATCACGGGATAATACAAGTCCGGCTTTTCTGATACTCTCGGTCACGTACGTCTGTGTCTTTTGCACCAATCAGACGACTGCAGATACTTGATCGAGGAGTGATACTGAATGTTGCGGAACTGAGTCACTCGTAAGTCGATTTGTGGAATACGAATGACATTGGCAAACACGGCAAGTAACATTTAACACTTTGAAAACATCTGCGAACTCGGTATTCCAACGCTTCGCAATAAACGATAATAACCTACAGCAGTGGTATCGTAACAGCTGACATGCGCACAAGCAATCCTAGTATACAATTCCGTCCGTTCGGCTTTCCAGACTCGGAGAATGTACGATTTAAAAATTATACTACGTTTAAGAATTTCAACGAGATCGTAGATTTTGTAACCTCACCGTTGCAGAATTGCGATTGATACTACAGCCATCCCGCATATTACCGTATTTACCCATGAGGCCAGAATTCATTTCCCCAGTGCCACTGAAACTGCGATTGTAGGAAACCAATGAAGAATCATCTCCGCATCATCAATGGAGACTATGCCTAAGTTCCACAACTTTGACGTGATTTTCTTCGAGGCAAAATTGTGAGCAAACGTGATAAAATAGAGGAAAAGGCTAAGCAGTCAATGATTGTTAATGACAGAATACTTATAATCTGCCCAAGTTTTCAGGCGTTTTACACATTTTCTCGACATCTAAGTTGTTTCTCACAGCTCATATATGCCATCTACCGCTACTGCCCGGTGCCAATAGGCGATGCTACCGCAACGCTACGACGTACGATGGCAGAACACATTCGTACAGTGCAGCCAGATTTTGTCCAGAGAGGCGGAACAAAAATAATGTAGTACGGTGATAGCGGATCAACTAGATATTCTGTCATCTTGATGATACGTGACATCGTCACGTATCTTCTCTGTGTTTTCCAGCTTTCTCGACTTCTAGTGAGCGTAGATGCATTATCAGGTACTGTTTGGGATCCGCAAGGGTCGACTTCGATCGATTGCACATAGTCCCGATGGTGTCCGGTGGCCAGAACACCCTGAAAATGGCGAAAAGGGCATTTTCAGGGGTTCGTCAGGTATCTCTGTTTTCCCGATTTCTCGACTTCAAGTGAGCGTAGATGCATTGTCAGGTACTGTTTGGGATCCGCAAGGGTCGACTTCGATCGATTGCACATAGTCCCGATGGTGTCCGGTGGCCAGAACACCCTGAAAATGGCGAAAAGGGCATTTTCAGGGGTTCGTCAGGTATCTCTGTTTTCCCGATTTCTCGACTTCTAGTGAGCGTAGATGCATTATCAGGTACTGTTTGGGATCCGCAAGGGTCGACTTCGATCGATTGCACATAGTCCCGATGGTGTTCGGTGGCCAGAACACCCTGAAAATGGCGAAAAGGGCATTTTCAGGGGTTCGTCAGGTATCTCTGTTTTCCCGATTTCTCGACTTCAAGTGAGCGTAGATGCATTATCAGGTACTGTTTGGGATCCGCAAGGGTCGACTTCGATCGATTGCACATAGTCCCGATGGTGTCCGGTGGCCAGAACACCCTGAAAATGGCGAAAAGGGCATTTTCAGGGGTTCGTCAGGTATCTCTGTTTTCCGGATTTCTCGACTTCTAGTGAGCGTAGATGCATTATCAGGTACTGTTTGGGATCCGCAAGGGTCGACTTCGATCGATTGCACATAGTCCCGATGGTGTCCGGTGGCCAGAACACCCTGAAAATGGCGAAAAGGGCATTTTCAGGGGTTCGTCAGGTATCTCTGTTTTCCCGATTTCTCGACTTCAAGTGAGCGTAGATGCATTGTCAGGTACTGTTTGGGATCCGCAAGGGTCGACTTCGATCGATTGCACATAGTCCCGATGGTGTCCGGTGGCCAGAACACCCTGAAAATGGCGAAAAGGGCATTTTCAGGGGTTCGTCAGGTATCTCTGTTTTCCCGATTTCTCGACTTCAAGTGAGCGTAGATGCATTGTCAGGTACTGTTTGGGATCCGCAAGGGTCGACTTCGATCGATTGCACATAGTCCCGATGGTGTCCGGTGGCCAGAACACCCTGAAAATGGCGAAAAGGGCATTTTCAGGGGTTCGTCAGGTATCTCTGTTTTCCCGATTTCTCGACTTCTAGTGAGCGTAGATGCATTATCAGGTACTGTTTGGGATCCGCAAGGGTCGACTTCGATCGATTGCACATAGTCCCGATGGTGTCCGGTGGCCAGAACACCCTGAAAATGGCGAAAAGGGCATTTTCAGGGGTTCGTCAGGTATCTCTGTTTTCCCGATTTCTCGACTTCAAGTGAGCGTAGATGCATTGTCAGGTACTGTTTGGGATCCGCAAGGGTCGACTTCGATCGATTGCACATAGTCCCGATGGTGTCCGGTGGCCAGAACACCCTGAAAATGGCGAAAAGGGCATTTTCAGGGGTTCGTCAGGTATCTCTGTTTTCCCGATTTCTCGACTTCAAGTGAGCGTAGATGCATTGTCAGGTACTGTTTGGGATCCGCAAGGGTCGACTTCGATCGATTGCACATAGTCCCGATGGTGTCCGGTGGCCAGAACACCCTGAAAATGGCGAAAAGGGCATTTTCAGGGGTTCGTCAGGTATCTCTGTTTTCCCGATTTCTCGACTTCTAGTGAGCGTAGATGCATTATCAGGTACTGTTTGGGATCCGCAAGGGTCGACTTCGATCGATTGCACATAGTCCCGATGGTGTCCGGTGGCCAGAACACCCTGAAAATGGCGAAAAGGGCATTTTCAGGGGTTCGTCAGGTATCTCTGTTTTCCCGATTTCTCGACTTCAAGTGAGCGTAGATGCATTGTCAGGTACTGTTTGGGATCCGCAAGGGTCGACTTCGATCGATTGCACATAGTCCCGATGGTGTCCGGTCGCCAGAACACCCTGAAAATGGCGAAAAGGGCATTTTCAGGGGTTCGTCAGGTATCTCTGTTTTCCCGATTTCTCGACTTCAAGTGAGCGTAGATGCATTATCAGGTACTGTTTGGGATCCGCAAGGGTCAACTTCGATCGATTGCACATAGTCCCGATGGTGTCCGGTGGCCAGAACACCCTGAAAATGGCGAAAAGGGCATTTTCAGGGGTTCGTCAGGTATCTCTGTTTTCCCGATTTCTCGACTTCTAGTGAGCGTAGATGCATTATCAGGTACTGTTTGGGATCCGCAAGGGTCGACTTCGATCGATTGCACATAGTCCCGATGGTGTCCGGTGGCCAGAACACCCTGAAAATGCCCTTTTCGCCATTTTCAGGGGTTCGTCAGGTATCTGTTTTCCCGATTTCTCGACTTCAAGTGAGCGTAGATGCATTGTCAGGTACTGTTTGGGATCCGCAAGGGTCGACTTCGATCGATTGCACATAGTCCCGATGGTGTCCGGTGGCCAGAACACCCTGAAAATGCCCTTTTCGCCATTTTCAGGGGTTCGTCAGGTATCTGTTTTCCCGATTTCTCGACTTCAAGTGAGCGTAGATGCATTGTCAGGTACTGTTTGGGATCCGCAAGGGTCGACTTCGATCGATTGCACATAGTCCCGATGGTGTCCGGTGGCCAGAACACCCTGAAAATGCCCTTTTCGCCATTTTCAGGGGTTCGTCAGGTATCTCTGTTTTCCCGATTTCTCGACTTCAAGTAAGCGTAGATGCATTGTCAGGTACTGTTTGGGATCCGCAAGGGTCAACTTCGATCGATTGCACATAGTCCCGATGGTGTCCGGTATCCAGAACACCCTGAAAATGGCGAAAAGGGCATTTTCAGGGGTTCGTCAGGTATCTCTGTTTTCCCGATTTCTCGACTTCTAGTGAGCGTAGATGAGTATGATCAAACCCTAACCGAATTGTAGGTCTCACAACATACGCAAACAAATTCCTTAATCAATTAATCCTAAACCTTCGATGTATCATTGCAGTTCGCACTTGGGATCTGTAGTATAGTCTAACCATCAGTGAAATTGTGCGCGACGCATGCATACTTCCTTTCTACAAGTACTATCTGGTACTATTCCATATGGTACGCGACGTGAATACAGTGATTCAGGTTGAGCCGACCATATTAGGTGAAGATTGTCATGAAGAATTTGTAAAATGGGTATTGATCAATCAATTTCTCATATAACGTTTTCAGAATGACATAGATAACGCCATATTTTCATAGATCATGAAATATGTGACAAGTTTCGAAGATTTGTCGAAATCGATCAAAAATATCGAGAACCATCGATATCGATTAATAGTTCGAAATTTCGCCGCGAGGGGCGCTGAATGCGCCACCACATGAGTAGCAAGAACGCACGTGGCAGCGTCATTATCTCGCCGACCTTCGGGCGACAACTACCAGTTTTCCGAATGTATCTGAACGTGGTGCAGCGTTATATCTTACTTCGAGTATATCTAAACTCATTGTCAGTGCAGTGTTCTCTCTTATTTCAAGTAGATTTCAACTCAATGCAGTGTTCTATCTTATTTCGAACTAATATTTCACAATTCGGGAAGCATATCTATATACAATATTCAACAAGTTATAATATTATCAACGTAAACCAAGCAAATAAACAATTTCACGCGCTTTTAATAAATTTCGGAGTAACTAAAAAGTGTTTAAATTACTGGTGAACCAAATGGTTGTTTGCTGTGGAGAGACACGGATCATCCGGACTGAGGCCATCGTATCTGAACATCACGATGATATTCGTGGAACATCTTTCCTGTTCCCGAGGACTGCGGAATCCGATCAGAAGTCTCTCTTCGCGCGCAAACATCTGACAGGCGGTGAACGTGGGTAAGTATTTCTTTGCTAATCATCATCTAGGTATATTCTCTGTTTAATTACTCGCGTGCTACTGAAAATTGGCGCTCGTTTACCAAACGCGAAACGCTTATTTACGCTGCGCATATCTAATACGATTCGTCTGTCCTGAACTGTTCGAATATAAAGTTGTTCGACATTTATTTAAAGTTAATTTTGACGACTCTGGTATTTTATATGCATATAATTTTCAACGACAAGGTTCGATCGCGCGACAGTTCCACGCGCAGTTTTTCCAAGTAATACTTCGAGTTTCTATGCCAGTCTCAATAATAAAGCAGTTCTAAGAATTGATCAGTGAAGCACGAAAGTTTTTCGTATTGTTTTCAATGTCGTGGAATATGATACACGAGAGCGGTCGCCGGTGTTGCTATCACACTTTGATCGGTGTGTTATGAATACGTACTACAATAGAATACCGCGAACTAACTTTGTTATGATGCTTTCTTTCGCCACGGTCAATTCCGGGAAAACACGGTCAATTCATTTTTCAATGGTTGACGAATTCACAGCTAGTCTAACGATCGATTAATAAAAATCGTTTAAATATCTGTATGAATTGTTCCAACATTTGATAACGAATTATTTTTGAATTACGATTTTCGTGACGTTAGTACGAACCTTATAATCATATTTTACGTATCATATATTTTAGTATTTTCAACGTTACCTTGCAGTTATCATTCACGCTGTGTCTTATTCTATAAATTACAAGTATGTATAGAAATTTTGTGTCTGCACATTTTTTGGAATCAAGCTGCATACCTTGATTTCTCTGCTGGATATAAAATAAATGTATGAACTACAGATTTCGAGGATAAGTTTAGTTACGAATCGTGATTGCGATCTCGATTCTTATTTCGAGGACAGTCGGCAGGAAGTCAATTCTTTCAGTTTGATTCGATATTCACTTTCGTCAGGCGACTTTCAGTGGTCAGATATCTGCGTTTAACTAGTACGGTAGTTAGACTGTAATAGAACTGGAAGGTGAGTATTCGCCTCTATAATCTAACCCTTTCTTCAGTCATTCCTTTTCGAAATACCATCCGTGGACTATGCCTACTGGGGAAACCACTTTTAAAAAAAATGCGCCGCGTGCCCTACCTCGAGAGTATCTTCCGCTAATTTAGCAACCCTAAATTTTGTTCATACTCAAAATTTGTTGCTCAATTTGAGGAAGTTACTCGTGGGTGGTGTGGAAAGGGGCACATCAAAATTCAGTGTCTTGAATTTTGATTATCACATCTCATCCATTATGTTGATAGATCGTGCACACTCTATTTTCTTTTATTTTCTACTGGAATTAGAATACCACTTGCAAAATCTTTTCGTACATGCGACACTTTGCAGCGCGCATGTATATCTCAATTTTTCTCTACTACCTCCACGCGTCGCAATCTTATGCATAACTGGCCACTGTGTGTATGATAGCGGTGTTTGATTGGTACATCGCTAGTTCCGAGTTTCCTGGAGCTCGGAGCGACGTGATGTTTCCTCAGGTTGAAAACTTGAGATATACCCTGAAACGTAGTATCAATAGTCATGGATTATTGTTTGCACGATCATCACATTTTTCACCAATCACCTTTCATCATTCATTCATTTTGCATTTTTCTGAATTATTTTTCTCAAAACATTCAATCCGAAATTTTCCCTTTGCTCGAGTTTCACCGATCTGAACTTATTTTTTGTTCAATTATCATTTTCACAAACTAATATCATGGAACGTGCTACGTTCTTAGAATTGTCATTTCAATTAATTATTTACTCTAATCTATTGATACTGAAAAATTGCCGTAAAATGTAGGGGAAAATTTCGGAAAAAATATTTTTAAGTTTCAGCGTACGGCGAACAGTGGAAGACAGGAATTGGAACATGCACGCAAAGTACCTACGCCGGATACTAAAGTCAACGAAAGGAAAGGCGATACCCACGCTGGACAGCTCATGAAACAAAGGTAGTTAACATGACGAGCATTTATTTGAATATTCAATAGTTGAGACAATCATCTAGTGCAGAAACAAGTCTCTTTGAAAATTGTATAAATCAGTCTTGAAACGATTCAGTTTTTGATCGAATTCTGCTCAGAATCATCATGTTTGCAATATTTTCCAAATCTTGAGGTAAACAGAGCCAACCTTTCAAGTGGTTCTAGAAATGATGATCCATGATCAGTTTGTAATCAATCTGCGATTTTTCGTTGTTGCAGTTTCTGGTCAGTCGATCCAAAGTATGGCGAGGCAATTCGAAGGATACCTGCAAACACTGGCGACGCAAGGGGACTAAGGTATTTACCATGTCTATTTTTCTTTAATGTTGCTTTCTCCAATTATACTACAAATATTAGATTTTTTGACAACTATCCATAAAAAACTGTCTTCTCCAAAAATAGTTTATTCTCAAAATTAATCTTTTTATTGATAATTCTTTGTTTTTCTTAAGAAATAGTTTATTCTACAAATTGATCTTTTCATCGATGATACTTTTCATTTTCCAGTCTTAAAGTGTTAAACTTTGGCGATTACACGCTTGTTCGATTAAAAATTGAAATCTATAAACACCTTTCAAGTTTCATGCATGTATAGAAGTATCATCAGTTTGTAAGCAATCTGGGATTCTTTTTGTTTCAGCTCCTGGTCGTCCAGTTGAAAGTGTTGTGTTGTGTGCAAAGTGCAATCAGTGTTATGCTCGTCATACAAGGGTCGTAGCGGCGTTCCCTGACTTCCCATGCCAGCAGTGTATTCCAAGACGACGTGCGGACGAGATGGTTCCAGCTTGCAGCCGGATCTGTGAGACGACATCTGGCCTACCTCAAAGTAGTACCAAGCAGCGCAGGCCCACCAATGCTGACGTGTAGCGAACGCAAGTTGTCAACAAACCACCTTTAATCCCGGTGAGTCGCATGCATTTCAGTACTTCGGAACTCTAGCAATTGACACAATGGTCGGAATTGTTAGTTTTTTCGATGCCTATCTATCTTTCTCTCTCTTTCTTTCCTATCGCGTGGTATGATTGCACCATATTTATCACCTGCATTTCTTAGCTTTTGTTGGATAGACTCGTCATGCCGTAACGGAAGATTTCTCTATAGATTTATTGTTCATCCAACTCGTGGATGGGATGTTAACATCCATTTAGATTTAGGCTTAGCGTGCTTTCCGTTACGAAACAGCGAGTATCGCGGCAGGAATTATTGTTTGTCATGCGATTGCTAAGACGATGAACGTCTGTAGTTTTACTCTTCTCTTTTTTCTTATGCATCGCATAGGTGACAATTTTCCGAAGAATTGACAAATTTCTTTCTCAAGTCTGGCAATATTGTTCCTTTGATCATTCTCTCAGATACAAAGATCTAATTCTAAACTTATCATTTATCGAAGTACAGATATTTATGTAAATATTCAATGCATATATTTCACAATACACTTGAAATATGAAACGTTCAGCCAGCATTAACGTAGACCGATTAGATACTCGAATAAATTGTTAGGATGTCTAATCTTTCTCAAATCCCCACAGGCACAAAACAGTAAGTAAAAATCCACGGTGTGAATGTGTGTGCGTGAATGTGCATTCAATTATTTTCGGTGGATATAGGTGTAAGGTAGGGACCAGTTTATTTAGGCGCGCGCGAGAGCTGGGAACGCGAATTTTTGGGATGTATGCAAGTGGGATGTATGAAAGTACTAACTTTAAGTTCGATGGGTGGGCAGGAACCAGAGGGGGGTAGGCAGGTCGTGAATACTCATCTTCTTTCTTTCAATCCCATTTTACAGCATCGAATTGCTACAGTATAATTTCAATCGTACGAGTAGACATGCGCGGTCTACTTATGCGAACTTAAATGATGCGTAACGCTCCTTTCGATCAATGATCTTTCGAGTCGTCTCATCGACAAGTCACGTCGATCCAATCTGTAGCAATTCGAATGGACGCGGACATCGCTAGCTCTGAGTTTCGTGGTGCTCGGAGCTACGCGATGCTTTCCAAGTCCGAAGACATCACTGAAGAGGATCGCCGGCAATCATACCACCAAAATCAAATGTCTTTCTCTTCCTTTCTTCTCACTCTGGAGCAACAGCTTTTGGCATACCTTTTTATGCTGAAAGTTGCTGCTCATTATGACACAAAGCACTACATACACAAACAACACTTTCTACACAGGCGCCTGTCATACGGCTGCAGGGGTATACCAATCCGAAAAACCCTCACTTACTATCTCGCGAGTGAAATGCGCCTGTATATGGCTGCAACGATATACGAAATTTAAAAATTCATTCTTACTACCTCGCGTGTTGAATGCGCCTGTACACGGCTGCAATTCTTCCATTGATTCATACGAATCGACGAAATATTAAGTGTGGGCAGCACACCTCACGTATCAAGGTAACTAATTTGACCACTTTTCATCTCACGCATACATCCTCTTGGAAGATCAACTCTTCTCAAATCAAGAGAAATCTCCAGTTTGTAACTGAATTGCGATCTAATTCGTTCCAGGATCTGATGATCGAACATGAAAAGATAAATGCGTCGAATTTCTATGACAGAAACGTGAAACATTAAATATGTGGACACTCTGTAAGAGAAACGTGGAATACTGAATGTGTAGAAAGTCTATGAGAGAAACGTGAAACACTGAATGTGTGAAAACTCTATGAGAGAAGCGATATCCTACTGATCAATCAAAGCTTGTGCAACCATCACTTCACCTATATCACACCCTCGATACCGCCATCACATGCATAGCTGGCCACTATGCATATGATAGCGCGTAGATACGAGTAGATGATCGCTAGGTCTGAGTTTCCTGGGGCTCAGAACTACGAGACATTTTCCAATTCTGAAATCCTCGTTGATTCTTACTCCTCACAATCATACTACCAAAAATTCAGTTCACATCTAGCGCAAGCTTCAAGTATTGATAAATAATAGAAAAACTACATTCAGTCTTCCTCAAAATTAATTCATATTTTCTATTTGATTATATGTAATATTCCGTAACATTATCTACAATATTAAGAACAGAAATCAATTGAAATTGGGATGATAATTACGAATTTTGTCTCCGTGTATTCTTAAACTTCGTGGATTAGGCCTCATGGGGAAACCACGTTTAAAAAAAACGAGCCGAGTGTCCTACCTCTCGAGAAGCTTCCATGAATCACGCAATCCGGAAAGCTTAATGCTTAATTTATGGATGCTCCTCGTAGGTGGTCAGGAAACGGACACATCGTTTATCTCACTAAGGCAAGAATCGTATTTCCATCGACAAATTTTTTATATAAACCCTTCGATGATATACTAGATATTATTAGTAAACCTCGTATTTGGTTTTCGATATCATCAGAGTCATTATACTATGAATCCCTTTCATTCGTAGCTCATTTTGGGTTGATCTGATCATCAACGGTGGATTATGTCTGCTGGGGACACCACATAAAAAAAATACTCGTACTATGTACTTTACCTTCTGGGTGACGCGGAAGGAAGTACATGCAGAAATGTCGCGTTTGAAATAGTACATTACACGACTAACGCGTAAAAAGGCTTTTTAAACCCTTAAATCCTTCGAACAGATCGATTGGAAATGTCGTGAAACGGATCCCCAATCTGGCGCGAAATGACTTATATTGACGAAGAAATGGTTGATTTTGTTTTATCCCCTGACTCGGTCGAGTCTCGCATTTAACATTGCGCGAAAAGGCAACGAGATGAGATTTACAATCGTAAGTACGCACAGTTCGCACCATGGGTCCGCACATTCACGGCATTTAAATGTCTCGGATTCGCTCGGCTTGATTCGGGATTCAAACGTTGGCTATCACACAGATAGGCCGCTGCTTTTTGCGTGCGGTAGCCAGCAGATGGCACGGTGGGGCTGAGCAATTCGTAACCTTGAGCGCTGCCGAACGATGCTTCGGGCGCGTTCGGTCTTCCGAAACATTCGGAAGCGAGCCGAACGCTTTGCGCCACACCGACGTGCTGCAATTTGATTGTGTGGGGCGCGTTCGGTCCACGATCTGACTGCACCGCATACGTAGTCGATCGGAGTACGGATTACGTTCGAGAGGCGTCTAACGCACATTGGTAAATAGTTCCCCCACCGAACAGTGGTGAGTTAAAATATCCTGTAATCGAAGATTTGATGTCAGGTGAACAGTGATATTACCAAAAACGGGCATTAAGTAGACGGTACACAACAGCATGCATTGTATCAATTCACGATTCCACTTGTCGTGTCAATCAATTTTGGCGCGAATATGCAAACAAGACGAGGTTGTATTATAAACTCGAATTTCCATCTCTTATCTGTAAATACTGCATTCCGTTGTTTCTGTAATCTTCAAGGTCTGTGTTATGTTGTAGGATCAGAATGGATCGTATAACTACTGATGCAGTACACGAATTATTTAAAGAGACCCAACTTCACTGCGACATGTGCGACGTATCATTTCCAAAGAGTGACATCGATCTGCATTTCAACTGTTCACATGAATTTAGCGATCGCTGCATTCATTGTCACGGACCTATTTATACATATCGAGTAGTGGACCTACCCTCACTGTACATATATCACAAATGTCCAAACTAAAGTATCACGCGTTTATACTATCTTATTTGTTTATAAGGGCGCGGAGAGGTGTTATATGAACTCATGGGGATAGGACATATTTCTAATATATTAGATGTATATTCGAAAATATTAATATATAATTAGAGGGAATTGATTAATTATGAATAGTATATATTAACCGCGGCGTCTCTGAATGGTTGTAATTGAAACCTACCACTAACTAGCGAAGAACACAAACGGGTGAAAGATGTAAAGCATTCAACTTAACGAATGACCACCAGTTTCTAAAACAGAGTCTGAGATCTGAGACGAAATCTAAGACTTCCGATGCGGCAGGTACTTGTGCACAAATTTACATTGCCCATATTATAGAGATTTAAATCAGAATTTTCATACAGCATACACTATTTTGGAAAAACCTAAGTTGATATTATATAGAAAAATTATCGTTGACGAATCGTGATTAGCCGAGAAATTAACAAGAGTTATACCTAACTACTCCAACTGCAGAAACAATAGTTGGGCCCAAAACTTTTTTACTCATGGTCAAAGTAGTCTTTTGAATTGAATATCTCATAAATTTAAAGCATAACAAATTAGCTTGTACGTATCATCTACAATTTCGTGTAGTGCTGAATGTTGCCAGGGGGGGGGGGGGGATCTATTGTGTTGCACATTTTCGAGGAAAATGGACAGAGCAGGTTTGCGTTGTACTGTAAATTCTAAGGGTTAACATTATCAACATCGTTAATGTGACTGAATGGAGTTTTTCTAATCATTTATACGTAAATTTTATTACAACATTGATCACGGTTTTTGATATGATTGTTTTCTGATTTTTATTTTTACAATAAATGAAATTAACATGTAAATTGTGGTACGAATGATTTATCATGCTTATCAATGTAAGTTGACTATCAGGTTAGTTACAATTATCTACAAAACCTTCTTCACGTGACAGAATATCGATCGGAGTATCTTAGATTCAATGCACACAATCATGCACAGCTCAGCTCATCATTATTCTACTGATACGCGATGTTTCCCTTTCGTTACAATCTAACTTGATTGTCTTTTTTTGTCTTGGAGATCTGATAAAACGATCGTTGGGAAATCTTTCAGATAATCTTCTCGGCATTCTTTTGTTGGTATGTTGGTGAAAAAAATTTCAGTAGATAAAGGAATGATTACTATTTGAATTTGACTTTGATTAAAATGACAGAAACAATATATGTCAGATGAAAACATTCGTTCAAAAAAAAAAACTATATTTATGGACATTAACAGCTACATTCAGTTTCTTCAATCGAGCTTTTCTTTCCCAAGTCCTTCGCGTTCGTTGAAAGCAGCTTTCATATCATTCAACTTCCGCTTCTTTCTCTCCCTTTTAGATGATTGTTTGGCTTGATACGCTCTGGTCTGAGCCTCAATCGATTCATCCCCGTTGATCAAATTATCCAATTTTGTAATCAATAACGCCATTGCTTTTTTCTTATTGTCCCACATACTTCGGGTTTGGTGACATTTTACTACAATTCCAGTAGGTTTATGTTTCAGTATAACAGCATTATTCGTTTTATTTGTTGCCTGACCTCCGGGTCCACTTCCTCTGACAAATTGCATTTCTAAATCAGCTTCGGCAACTGTGGGTACTTTTGAGTAGTCCAAGATTTTATTCAACGACATAAATCTGACGTTACATCGTTGCTCCGTTATGCTCGGAAGAAAAAACTCTTGCAGTATTTTGCGCGGCGGGTAGGCACCAATTGATATTTGATGTTTAACGTTACACGGGCAATGCTTGGGAATTTCAAGTCGAAAGAAACGACGAAATACTACTAGAAACTTCATTATGCACCGCGAAGTGTCTCGTTACACAACTCTCTGATCTTTCAAGAGCTTAAGTCCTTTCTGAAATGGAAAGCATATCAGAATCGCCATTACAAATATTTCTTACCCTTCTCACATAACCAGTTTCTTCGTACTGCATTTATATATAATTATTGAAAAGATGATATCAATAGTTACCTGAAATTGAAAGGTTATCGTTTCAGCATCCTCTAGAGTTTTATTATTTTGAAAATTTTGCCGGATTTTTCTTTTGAAAAATGTTTTGTCGGTGTACTCGAGTCGTTCTCCGTACCTAAGTAAATCTTTATAAAGCCTTAGAATTTTATTTCTCATTCTGACGTTCTCGAATGTTTTCGCTTAACTTTTACAGCGCTTAGAGTTTAGACTGTATCTATGATCATGACGAAGTAGTATGATTTTTTTGATCAAATCCTGAAAACCGTCTACTTCCTATTCACAATTATGGACAACTTGTCCTGTCGTCTGCTGCGTAATTGTGGCATAGAATAAACGATGCTCCTCTGGTAGATGGTAGACTCGGTTGTTCGAACGACTGTACCGCTAATCGATAACGAAGTGAGATATTTCCAGTGGATATTTCACGAATATTTGACTTTCACGCGAAAATCATCTACGCAACCAATCATATTCCAGATTTGAGAAATCTCAAAATTGTTGAGTAGTGTTTCTAATTTCCTTATACAACGCAGCTCATCAATGCCTTGTACGGTTAAGTTAAGTTGGCTGCACTGCGTCCACGCATACCACACGAACGCAGCGCAGCCAACTGAACTTCGAGCGAGCCACTGCAACCAACTTACCTATGTATGCAGGAGCAAATTATAAAAAGTACGGAACAAATAGGAGCAAATCGGGAGCACTTTTTGGTACATAAATTATTGAAAATATCGAAAGTTGCACGCCAACTTCACATAGGTAAGGTTTGAGTGAGATATGGTAGACCCGCTAGGTACCCAGTTTGCCGACAGCAAGCGCAAACTGTTTTATCGACTGAAGATACTATTGTTACGAAAAAAAAAATTTCGCTATTCACAAGTGAAGTAGCAACCTACATCAACATCACTCGATAAGCATACGAATACAATCTTTTCGTATCAACACATTTTACGATTGCATTAACACTATCAGTGATAATTCCCTTGTTTACTTGAGATATCATACGATCACCAACCGTCAACCGCAATGAAGATATGAAGGGGTAGATAATTGTTACTAACTTTTACTGTAAAGTACGACCTCGTTAGGTTATAAGAACATAAGAAATTGCATCATTCGGATGCGACGAAACAAAGACGGATGACTGCCACAGTACAAACACGAACTGGGAATTAACAGAGTTTTTGCGACTATACGATTCATTCGATGATGTTTGACACAGGATCGGTAAAGCCATCGATGCTATTCTTGAATTCGAAGGTCAGGGCGAATTCTTAAGCCATTCAGGTTAGCCATTTTTTGCAAGCGTGTTCTCAGCGGTGATTCCATAATCGAGCCAATATTGAGTGAGAACAACCTACACTCTCGTTACGGTTTTTCTTCGTCACGTGCATTGTTAAACGTTGTATTATCCTTGGTCGAATATGTTGGTCAAATATGTTCCCATAGACTCCACTCGAGATCCTAGCATCGCGAGAACTTTAGCAAACAAAGTCGTGGCGTGATACATTACAAAATTATAACGATACGTTCTAATATATTGATAACAGTTTTTTCAGTTTTCACAGAAACACGGTTTTTGAAACAAATCCGACATGACAGCGCTCCAAAACGCGTACGCTTGCTGGTACTACGCTCCACCACGCGCAGCTGTTGTGCTGAAAAAAACCACATGAAGTGGGGTAGGATGTGACAGTGACGGAATACGTAAGGGAAAACCTTGTCGCTGGCCTCATCACGAATCTTTCGGTAAATTAATAACGAAAATTTTACGAAATAACGTACAATTTGAGGTTTGATTATTCTTGCTTTGTTAAATATGTTACTAACCGTATAATAAAGTGAGCCGCGTAAAATTAGTTTCCATGTGGTCGGTTTCCATGATGCGATTATTAAACTGAAGGATAGTTGACTAGAATTTGAAAATTGTTTTTAATCTTGTTCGACAAATTATCGACAACGTAGTTCGCGTGATATTTTGTGATGCATCGTCACCGTGGAAGATTGGTGCAGTAGAGAGATTGATCCGTACAGGGTACGGTACTGGTAGCGTTTGCCGATAGTTGGAGGGGAGCGACAAAGACGGACAGACATTGACCATGCGCGATCGTGAGAGAGTGAGAGGGAGAGCGGGAGACGAAGACGGAAAGAAAGCTGGCGAAAGAGAGACGGGAAAGGAGCGATGGCGATGAGTACCGGTGCTGCAGTAACCGGCTGGCGTCCGTTGCCTCTCGGGTGTCGAAACGTGGGGCCAAATATTCATTATAAAAAGCGTCGAACAGTACTATTTTGTTATTCGAACGGTTCGACTGTTTTATTACTACCAAGCGAGCTGGATGTATCACGGCTCACGAGATTTTCCATGTCAACACCACGCACTCTGCCGAGGCCAGCGTGCTACGCCCCGTGCTTACAGGCTCGGTTGTTTCGACAAATTTTGTGTCTCGTTGGGGTAAATTTAGTGAAAATACCGCCTCGGGAAAGTCTACGAACATCAAGCACGCCGCTGCAATATTGAGATGAGCGATCATGGCTGCATACACTTGAATAATTTCAAAGCAGCCAAGGGAATACAACCGTACAAAATAATACACTCCTATTTCGTGACCAGCACTTCGGCCGAGGCACGAGTAAGGAAGGTGCGACATCTTTTTACACATCTCTTAGACTAAGCTCTAACATAAATCCCCAAATGTCACGATTCAATCTTCGTGCTCTCTGACTGTGATCAACAATTTTCGGACGACGTAACACAACACACTCGAACGCGATAGTGTTTTCTCGCAGACTGCGATCGTGCGGTGTCACAGCTTGTCAGAACCTAACTCGACCTGACTTTCGACGCATACCCGCGTGTCCATTCACATTTTCACTGTCGCATAGATCCGTGCATATATATATACACATATATATATATATATATATATATATATATATACACGTATATACACATGTACGACTATATAACCACATCCCTTTCTAGTATTTTGCAATGTCTCTAGGTACGAATCGAAAAGATGTTCATCTCATTCGAACTCGGTGGATCAGGATTATCGCGTTTTTCGTACCCAAGCACATGATTTACAACGAGCATAGAACGTTACTTTTACAAAACTCGTATTCAGATCCGATGCCAGTCGAATTTTTTTTCCGGGCACACCTTGTTACCGGCAAATTCATGCTTTTTGTTGGTCAACGTAACCTGTATGCCCTGACTCAGAAAAAAAAACTCGTCAGATAAATCGCTTGTTCAATATTTCGTAAATATTATCTCCCCACACCTACATTCCCATCAGATTACCAAATGATCGTTTTCCCATCGAAGGGGCAATGATTATCTCTTTTTTTTACAGCCACTACTACCAAATAGTAATTGCCTTAAGAATAGTATGATAATGTTATGAGCCAAATTTTATGCAAATCATTCAGTCGCATAAAGTTGCAGTTTATACATTTTTTTTATTTTAACCTCGAAACAAACTCGTCCTAGAACAGGTTTGCAACGTTATGAAGACCTTGGGGGATTTTGATAGCCTTTGTTACAAATGGATTGGAATGCTGCAAAAATGTTATTATATTTCTCTATTAGATTTTATATCACAGTTGCTTAGAATAACAGTTGTACGTCTTACAGAATAAGTCCAACAAAGAAAATTATTTCTCTTCGATTACAAAATAATGAGCCAATGGCATTTATACGACTGCATGATGGAATTATTATTTCTATCGAAAAGTATTTCAGTTTAATAAAGAGTTAATAAACCAAACCCATAACTACCGCAACGTCAGTGTCAAGTTTAATTTTATTAAACGGACCATTTATTTTCAATAAAATTGTTCCTTTATTTTCATTCGCATCCTTGGATAGTCTAGTCTAATAAGTATAATAAACTTAAATGTTGACACGCATTTCAGTTGTTTGTTTGTTTTTAATTTCAGGCAGTGAGCTGCCTGTGTCACACCTGTAAAACCTATCGGGATCGTCTTCATTCCTGTCTTCACTGCATATTTTTTGGCTGTCACACCAAGGGACATATCCAAGAACATGCTAGGACGAAAAAACATTTTTTGGGTAATGAAGAATAGGATGGTTTTTCGGCATTGGGGATAATCAGATCGTGAACTGATGCATTTTCCAAATTGCAGCTGTAGATCTGTGTTACGGCAACATCTTATGTTTTCAATGCGGAGATTACGTATACGACAGAGAATTATTAGCGGTTGCAAAAGCACAGTGGAGTCAATCGGCGCGGTCACTTAGCTTAGGAGAATTCTACAGAGCATGGGAACCAACTCAAGTCGAGGCAGACTTGCTCAGAAAAAACCCACGTCGTAGACGAATTGTTGAAAATTCAACGATAGGTAGATGAATAAGTTGTCTATTGAGGTTGGCTAATTAAAACTCAGTAAACTAAGCAGCTGGATTATCTTTTCACCTTTGGCTGAATTCGGAATAGAGTTCAATAAATAATTTATTTTTAAATGCTGCAAAGGTCTGATATTTTGACCAATTTATTTTTAGGTTTGCGTGGTCTGATAAATCTAGGGAGTACTTGTTTCATGAACTGCATAGTACAAGCTCTAATACATACACCGCTATTGAGGGACTACTTCCTGGCTGATCGACACCATTGTCCACAACCAACACGATGTTTGGTTTGCGAAGTGTCCCATCTTTTCCAAGAATTTTATTCTGGTAGTAAAGCTCCATTGACGCTTCACAAATTGCTTCATCTCATTTGGACACATGCCAGACACTTGGCGGGCTATGAGCAGCAAGATGCACACGAATTTTTTATCGCAACATTGGACGTGCTGCATAGGCATTGCGAAGCTGCCCCGATATTGGTTAAAGATAATCCGCATCATTGCGATTGTATAATAGATCAAATATTCACGGGTGGACTTCAAAGCGACGTTGTTTGTCAAGCGTGCAAGTAAGATTTGTTTTTCTCACTTTTCATGATACCAAATGTTAATAATACTTTGCAGTATATTTCTTTTATAACTATAGCATTTACCTCACCAGATAAGATATGGATTTGATGGTTCTGTCATTGGTAAATAGGTTCATTTATTGTTCCGTATTTCAGTGGTGTGTCTACTACTATAGATCCATTTTGGGACATATCTTTGGACTTGGGCCCCACAGCAGGAGCATCAGGCCCAGACAGTTCGGGTCCACCTACCTCCCTATTAGACTGTTTGGAGCGTTTTACACGTGCCGAGCATCTCGGTTCTAGTGCAAAAATAAAATGCAGCAACTGCAAAACTTATCAGGAGAGCACTAAACAGCTAACCATGAAACAACTACCAATCGTCGCCAGTTTTCATCTGAAAAGATTCGAGCACTCTAGCATCCAGGATAAAAAAATTTCAACTTTTATCGCTTTTCCCGAACAATTGGACATGACCCCGTTTATGTCACACAAAAGAAATGGGAATAATAACCCGACGATAGATAGCTTGCTTAAAAATGGCGATGAAACAACGTTCAGTGATAATAGATATTCCCTGTTTGCTGTTATAAATCATGAAGGATCCTTAGAAACAGGACATTACACGGCGTTTATCCGACAACAACGAGATCAATGGTTCAAATGCGACGATCATCTTATCACGAGAGCAAAATTAAAGGATGTTTTGACGAGTGAGGGGTGAGTTCCATATTCTATAAATATTGGCAAATATCATTTTGTAATACGGGAGAATATACGACTTTTCTGAAAAAGGAGCAACTTGTTTTATACAGATATGTTTCCAACTTGTTTTGAAAACGTTTCGTCTACAATTCGAATTTTCTGCATGTTACAGGTATCTGCTATTCTATCATAAGCAGATTCTTGAATACGGACGGAATAGCAAAGTGTGAAATCAGGATCGTGTAATTAAATTATTTATCTTGATGTCGAAAGCCAGATAGATTTAAGTTCGTTAGATTTATGACATGGTATAATTCGGTTTATATGTTCTAATTTAATACGTCGGTATTGTCTGATGAACGTTCTCATTAGATAAGCGGTTGAACAAATATTTTCAAAATTGATTGCATATTTCATAGAATATTTCCACCAGTTTTAATCTAACAAGACTATAAATATAATTAATTTAACCAATAATTTATACCTATTTAGTTTTACAATTATTTTTCCCAACTTTTAATTTCATGACATATTATTAGTGACAAGATAACAAGCTATCGTGCTATTCCAAACTATCATAGATAAAAAAGAAATAACCCTGCCCTGAACATTATTCACATTTTTAGGAAACAGTTAATGTATCCAAAAGTTTTCATAAGAAGTAGACTATTACGTGTAGGGAGTATATATTATGTAGTCGAGTATTCGTTTATCTGTAGTAATAATTTTAGCGTAATATTTATTCTGCCGATGATTTGCTAATGAAGATTATTTAAATTTGACCTTCAATACGGATTGCCGTGTACGTTGGGGTTGCTGAATTTATTCTTGCTGTTGAAACTTATGTTCCTGAATTAACGCATCTCCAACCATTGTATTCACGTTTTATATACGAAACTAAGCGAAGTAATGCGACTTGAACTTTTGTTACTCGTGTAAACTTGTGTGAACATTTTCAAAATCTTATTTTAATTTCTCTCATTAACGTTTTTTTCTTCCGAAAATGAAGCGAACTGAATCGACAGCCGAATCGTAGTGCATTCAAGATCCAGTATAGGTATGAAATGAATAATCGTTTAGTAAATGTCTTCGTCATCGTTTCAGTGTTTTGAAAAAGAAAACGGTCATTATCCATTCAACAGCTATTTTGTAACCTTCACTCATTTAAGTTTAATTATTAAGATTAGCTCAATTTTCGCAGAACGGTCGAATGCGATTCTTGCGAAACGCTGCGACTATTAAGATGATTTCTTCAATTGTATACACCTCGAATTGGAAAAACTCTGCGCAGCCTATTCACCTAATGGAGTGTGTGTGATATCCGGATCAGTCGTTCGAAAAGTTGTAACGTGTTAAAAGATCGATGAGCTGGTATTATAGAGCGTAGATTGCACTACCCTTGAGTTTGAAGAATTTAAAAAAAATGTCCATCAACAAATCAGTGTACAAAAAAAATACATCCACATTCTGAATAGACTGTGCATAGTGATTCCATAATAAATGAATTTTGTACAAATCAAATGATTGTGGGAAAATGATGAACGGTGTCCTGATACAGTCTAGTTGCTCAGTTTAGTGAGCCTTTGTGTCAATGTATTATACGTGTACCAATTAACTGGACGTTATGTAGCTAGGATGAAGCTCAGCACCTGCAAGCTGGAAAATAACTAACCCAATATGAGGCCTGTAGTAATGATTTTCGATGTGATAATTTACGTCCAATTATGTATATTGTCTTATAATTTGAATACATTTCTGCTCTCGTATTGCGAGTGTGATTACATTTTTCAAAACCCTTGCATACATTGTTAGCGTAACTGCTTGTCGATCAGAATTGTTAGGTCGCCAAACGATACAGAAATTTATTTATTATTCCTACACTGCAATCTTATGCATGTAATCTATAATTTATATAACGTTGACATTGATCATCGCCGCCACGTATTGTTTTGTGACTATAATGAGGCGGCAGTATGCTGTCTAGATACTGTCTGTCTAAAATGGGATGTTGAGATAAATCTTGCCACGTCAACAATGTTCGGTATCCATAATTATCATGGTTGTTATCTAATGTACCAGCTAGCATGTAAGCATTACAGGCTAGTCATACAGTAGAGTTTAATAAATAGTAAATTCTATGTATGTATGTAAAACACGTAGTTTTACATACAACTTTGGAGAGAAAAAAAAACAAATAAAATGACGAGTCCGTTGGTTTTTTCTGGAAAAATTGCTCAAAAAATAAGTCAGTTATCTGAAAATGGGGGAATTAATAGCAATTGTATATTTGTCTATGGCCAGATTGACTAAATGGTCTTGCTATTAGCAGCCAGAGAAGTTTCTATCTACGTAAGTAGCCTTCACAGAGAACAACGGTTTAGAGTCAGTTCGTCAAATATACCGTTGCAGACTTACGCAGAACAGGGCCATATACAATTTATCAAATCCATTATATTAGGATAAAACAATATGGTGACTCTCCAAAATCAATTTCAAAATTCATTCAAACATCGAATCTGCAGTCCTTTTACAACGCATTTCATTTCATTCCGTCAGTCGCAAAAGAACTGCTTATCTCTTCCTCTACCTCGTTTACTACGGCCAATCCAGGCCAATCACCGATCTTTATGGCAGCCCTGCATTTACAATTTTTCTCAACCGGGGCAGAAAGTAGACGGTGCCCCACCTCCCGTACGGGGCAGAGACACGCGTGTGCTGAATGCTAGTTATTCTGAATTTGGAGCCCTTTGAAATCACCGCCCGGGGCAGATGCCGCGGTTTAGCAGCAGTAGTTACTTACTATCTAGTACTAGTAAGTTGCTAGTTAATTTACTAGACATTGCTAGTAAGTTACTAGTTAACTTACTAGACATGGCTAGTAAGTTACTGGATAACTTAGTGGATAACTTACTAGGCATTACTAGTAAGTTATTTAGTAACTTACTAGATAACTCACTAGTAAGATACTAGATAACTTACTAGTACGATACTAGATAACTTACTAGTAAGATACTAGATAACTTACTAGTAAGATACTAGATAACTTACTAGTAAGATACCAGATAACTTACTAGTAAGTTACTAGATCTTGCTAGTACAAATTCCTTGTTTTCCATTTTGAATTTTTGTTTATAACAAAATACGCTAGAATGAGCGATGTCATTTGAAGCTACCATGGTTTGAAGTTAAAAAAATCTAACTTCACGCTCGGACGCTAGTACAAAAGTTACTAATTACTACAAAAAAGTCACTGAAAAATGTGGCAATAATCTGAAACCAAATTTTATGAGATCGTTGGCCGGTAGATAAATTAATAAGACTTTAATAAATTATTAACGTAGAAGAAACTATCGAGTATAAACAAGTACAACATTATACTCTCAATTACAGTTAGATTGTTCACGCTTGTACGCCGTTAGCCACTATTGCCGATAATACTATTAAGAACGAGCTTACGAGATTTAATTTGAAACTCTGACGAATCTACAGTAATCTGCGACTGTTTATCGCCGTCTCGACAAACGTGGAAGCATTATCAAGAAATTATTTTGTTTCAAGATTCATATTCATTTAGATTGTTCAGCGAATCTATCACCGCACACATCTGCTCCACCGTCTCGATCAAGCATTCATAAACGTAGACATAAAGTACTTCTTGGTATAATTGTAGCTTCCCGTTATTCGAAGTAGTAAATGGTGTTTTTTCTTGTCGACAGATACTCTTCGAAGAGTACTCAAGAATACAATTTTGCTTGATGTATTTGCTTTGTTCTTCTATTCTGTTTGCCATGCTACAAAAAATGTTGTAGACCGCTGTAAGTTTTGGATTTCCAATCCCGTTGTAAAGACAAGGCTTTAAACACTGCTGGGACATGTTACTGAATTGAGACAGTATATCATCCCGATGATCGATATTCTTTGTCTGCAGAAGATTTGCCCGCAATGTAGTTATACATAAGTTCCACTCTAGATCATCAGTTGATATGGCAATATGATAAAGCTGTTGCATTTTGTTTACGATATTTGAATGATAATAGTGCGAAGGATTCCGAGCCTCAAATAGTTCTCTTTCGAGAAGAAGGCTGCGATAGCTCGGCTCTGGAGGTTTGGGTGACCTCAGATTACATAGAATGTTATGCAGAACTTCACGAATGGTCGAATCACGAATGCAATGATCCAAGTATGCATCGATATCTGCTGGACTCGTATCAGTTGGTTTCGGAATAGATTGTCCGCGCAGCCGAATAAGCATCGGTTGGATTGAGACTCGAGGTTCCGTAAGAATATACCAAGACTCCGTTAATACACCAACTGTGGATGTATGGAACCAAATTGGGAAATCTATATTTTGTCCTGGCAAAATTAATGCTTTATTTTTGTTAAAGAAGAATGCTGCGCTCGCGGGGAATACTGATGGTACAACGTCTGAGGTCTCGCTAGCTTCCCGCCACTGATAAGTTATGGCCGAAGTCCCTTTGTTTGTGAAATGCAAATAGTTTCTACATCTTTTACCAGAGGTAGACTCGAAATTTAGCGTCCAAGTTAGCGGATCCATATTTTCTGGTGATCGTTCTGCGAAAGATCTCACGTCTCTTTTTATTTCTGTTTCATTTATGCTCAAAATAATGATCACTTCCACGTTTCCTGACTCAAGATTTTGGGGACTTTTTGATGAGTTGTGGTCAATTTTCTCGTCGGTGAAGCTAATGATGGGAATCCTAGAAATCATGGGTTTACCCGTTCTACACTGAAAGAAAAAGTATGCGAGATTATGCACTATTAATTCACAGGTATTAAGAGTTCACGATGGGAAAACTCGAATGAAATTTGAATCGATCAAAAAATATTTATACGTTGCAAGAATTTCATCGAAATCAGCTCGTACAATTTTTTGACGAATATCCATATCGCTTAGACACATGATTTCATATTTTTTTAGAGATGACAATAAGCTTAGTAAAGAGAGCCTTGTAATTTCATTACAACGTTCAGTTAACTTGATCTCACTAACTTTTTTCTTACGTGCTTGAATCAGCGAACGTCCAAGTACCACGAGTTTATCCATTTTAGGAACGTACGGTTCGATTCGTCGAATATTGTTGATAATTTCCCTCCTTGTACTTATCAAATGCGCGTTTTCTTTCCACTGATCATTTCGTTCGCTCGACAACAGTAATTTCTTCTCTCTTCTTATCGCGGTTGGTACGTCGATGTATTCTAGGAGTGAAAGTTGATTCAACTTCTCTTTATTCGTCACAGATTTTATGTCCGGCAGGTAGAAGTTGCCACGTGTCGATAGAACCTCGGGCAACTTCCAAGTATCGAGATCACTTCGGTACTTGTCTGAGATTCTGGGCACGGGATAAGTTTGCGGTCGGATCTGCTCGCAGCTATTCATTACTAATTTCGCTCGATCGCGGGAACCGAGACTTTCTATCGCTTTGTACTGCTTCTCGTGTTCGCACAACCATTTCTGCCAGTTAACCAGTCGACGATCCTCTTCTACTTTGGATTTATCTACCGCAACTGCACCATCGCTGATATCCAGAATCTCGGAGTAATTTCGCTTCACATCCGGCAACTCCCATTTTTTATTGAACCTACGTCGGTAGTCCATCAATGCGCTCTTGATTTTAATCTAGATGAAGCATGCATATTAATCCACATAGCATTAATCCTTCAACCAAACACCATCGACGATTGTTTTTTCTTTTTAATGTGCATCGCTTGTTTTCTGCTTAACCGATCGCACAGTTTGTTCAACCTCAAATCGATAAAATGTAAACTCAGATAAGTACAGCGATCCTGATACTATCATAAAAGAGGTGACCCGTTGTTTTAAAAATAGAATTTGCTAATGAATTAGAACCGAATTCTGGTGAATCAATATTATTATATTAGCTGATTAATTAATTAGCTAACAGCTAATACATCACAGGATATTTAGAATAACGAAGAAATTCTGAAAATCATAGGCTGAAATATAGTACCGAACAAATTGTTGATTTGCCATACCGAGGCTAAAATAATTTATAAAGTGCCATACGTAATAATACAATCATTCAACTACCATTATTCCTAGCAAGCATCTTTTCTATAAAATTCTTGTACAGATGTTTTTGTCCCGGAACATAATGTCCACCTTCGTGTGTTACTATAGTCGCATTGGCAAAGATACCTGCCAAATCTTCAGCCATCTCTGAAAGTACAAGACCCCCGCCGATGAATATATCGCTAAAGTTTGCAATGAACAAATGATACATTTCTTTACTAAAAGGTGTAATTATTACCTGTAGGAATAATTTTATCCGTAGTTCCGTATATCTGCAAACTGGGTGTGTTTATGACTTGATCATAAAAACTAGAATGTGGCTGACAAAGCGATTTAAATCCGGAGATCAGGATGGCAAAATCGAAGCTGATTGGTGACACTGAAATGACGTTTGTAACATATTAACCGATTCGAGCGTCCAAATTAAATTTCATCAAAGTACATACGTTTTTTTTGTTGTACGGCGCATAAAATAGCACCAAAAGCTGCACCCTGAGAAAAACCTAATATGCCGTCGAACGGACCTTGTTCCCTGAATGTTGTTTCCATAAGCGTTAAGCTTTCGTGAAACCCTACAGCTACGTTGCTCGGTTCGGTTGCTTTGAATTGTAAATTTTCGTTGTTGAACCACCAACCATATTCTACAAGTAGAAAAGGATAAGAAAAATTCTTTTTTTCAATACAATTTTTAATATTCAATTAGATTATAGGCAATAAGATCACCTTCCGCATCGTCGTCAGGTGTATCGGTAGGAATGCGAGGCACTCGATGTGGTGCTCTTACAAACGTGAAATCTATTTCTTTCTTGAAACCTTTTCGTAGCGAACCTATTTTCCCATTAAAGACAGCATCAGACTGACGATAACCATGCAACGCCAAGATCTAAAACAATCATGTTGATTAAACCATAAAATGGTCAGCTTGAAAATTTTTAATTCGATGCCTCAAGATCAACTCGGCCATCGTCAAGTAATGAAAAGTTCAATACAAGCAGACATTTTTTTTGTTTCAAATCAAGTAACTGACTTGTGTGGAACGAAAATATTATACAATTATAAAAATTAAATTTTACCCGAAGTTTTTGTCCATTTTCAATCATATTAGAACGTACGTTCCACGTTTGGAAACGTTAGGTCGCTCCACGAATACAATTATTGTAAAAGATTGAGGTTAGAGTGTCATTTGTACTCGTAGGGATTCGCAATCCATATTTTTATTCATCCTTGCTACAATTAATTAAGTTTTATTAGGAATGATTAGAAACTAACTAAAAGTTCATGTATGAGCAATAATTTCCAGTTGTTATATGATGAACTCCAAGTGCTCGATAGTATCTACTGTCTCAGGTTCGAGAAATCTCAAACGACAATGTCTATGCAATGTCTCTGCAATGTCAGTTACTATAACTTATAATTACGTTTCAAAACTTCATAAATTTATATCGACTAAGTACTTAAATTGATATTATGTAAACTTCCAGACGCATTATGTACTCTATTATCTATGAACTGACTGTCTCGTAAGGAACAAAGCATCGTGCAGGATCAGGTCGGAAATTAAATTCTGAAACGAAAAGTCCTTAACCATTTCGATCAAATTTGGCTCAATCGACGCGGCTTTTCTCATCTTAGAACATCGAAGGAGTCGTTTTCTGATGATTTGAATTCCGTCAGATTTTGAAAATTCATTATGTCGAATCCCATAGCGTATTAAAAAATCTAAAAATCCGAAAATGGTAAGAATTTCAAAAAAATAGTATACGTAGGAATTTGGGTAACTAATAACAAATCCAAAGATTGTGGACGCCATATTGGGGCTGCCGTCGTGGAAAAAAAAATAGTACAAATAGGAATTTTTGGTAACTAATAAATTGCAATATGAATAATATTGATTCGAGCATAAATAACGGGAAGTTCAAAGGCCGACTCACTGTTAGCCCAAACCCGCTTGTTTTCGAATCATGTGTCACGCGACATTGACAGACGGAAGTGATGCAAGTTTTTCGTCAAGGTCAAGTGTATTCATGGTTCAAGTTTTTTGATGTATGATTTGTCCAGGGATTCGGACAAATAGGTAGTCTCGCCACTTGAAATTCGATTTTCAAACGAGCATGACGTTAAATGAAATAAAATCGGGCATTCTATTAGAAACTTATACCGTTCACTTTGTTTCCCACTTTTCACGCAACGTCCCGTTTACGTAGAAAGTGACGCGTATTCCAACGTTGCTAGGTCTTAGGTCGTGTACTGTCGTGTACTATCATATAACGGCAGTTGACAGGAACCAAGTCTCACGTGGACGCCACGCACTTGTCATACAATTAGAGTTCTAGTAACGGGCAACCAAATATACACGCGTGTGAATTGAATTGCACACCACAGTGCGTGTTGCCGTGCACCAGCGTTCGCCGAATACACATCCATTGATTGGTTATATCTACCACGCGAAATACGGTAAGAGTACGGAAAATATATTGTAGGGTTGAAACTTTGACTACAATTTATTTTCTCGTCAGGTATGTACTCGTGAATCATGGTAATCGTATTATAATCCGATTGTCATTTCGCTATCGCATCGATTATCCCCAATTGCTCTACGAGTGCTGTGACGTCACGTCACATCACGCCATACCGATACGAGCGCTTTCGCTGGCTTCTCGGGAACGTCCAAACGAGACTGTACCCAAATGTGCTTATTCGTCATTATTTTCCGCAATATTCTTCGAACTGATAACGGGAATCAATGTGATTTCGAGAACCTTGAAAAGACAGGAGATCGAATTTTTTCATTTTACAGTTCGTAACGAGGCTCGGTATCCAGTGCAGATTTCGGACAACGAAACCGGTCTGGCGTTACAGTTTATTAGTTTTTCACTTCGTGTCGGTGAAGTGCATTGGTTCTGTATGTCATTGTAAACTCCGGAGAAATACATAATATAATCTTCACGGAATTCGCATTACCGCTTTTTTTCTCGAAGATCTGAAATTTCGTGAGTAACGCTATTTAACCTTTTCTAATGCGTACCTACCATTGTAAATTGTCGCGATTGTAATTGTCATTACCGGACGCCAAAATTATTCTTACAGTGATAAAATGGAAAATTAAATATTCTTTGGCAACCAGTTTATGCCAGTTGAAAAAGCACTACGAGTCGATGCTTGTCACCGCGAAATTGCCACGGTTTCACAGTTTTGCTGAATGTTCGTATGACATAACCTAAAAATATACTGTGGCGAAGATCAGGCAGGCCAAAGGACAAAGATTACAAGCTGATATAGACAAATATTCAAATTTCTTTCTAGTCATTTGACATCGAGTACTAACCGAGTATGTAAAAATATGCAATTTCGAGTATCTCTTGCTGCTCAAGAAAATTATATTCGATAGTACCGTGTCTTACTTCCTAATCGTGTCGTATCATATGTAATCATAATTTTATGACATGCTTCTAAATACAACAGCTTCTGACGCTCAATTCAGATATACTTCGGATTGATGTAAAAAAATGTCGTCAAACTCTCCAACAAAGGTGTTGTAAAACATAATATGCGCAATACATGCGAGAAGTTGGTAATTCCAATTCTGTTGGTGTCACTCCAGCTTTCGGCTCTGGTAGCAACCTCGTGCGTTGGTTGAAAACTACTTTCCTACCTAGTGGTGCAATGTACTATTTTGCAAGGATTTATTTCATGTCACTGTCAAAGTTATTGATCTGATATAATTTGTTTGTTTTGCCACTTTAAATATTGTACCTAGAACATATAACGGCAACACAACAAGAAATTTCTCATTATATTTGTTATATTTGAAATATTATTATTTTCCAAGAGACAGACAAGTCAATAGGACTTCTATGTTCATAGAATCAAACGACTATCGATTCTTTGTGCAAAAAAGGATGCATCAGAATAGCAATCCACGATCTGATTATAGCTGTAGGTCGAAGGATATGATCGAGAATATAAACCTTCTATCAGGATTAGCGTTTTCAAGTTTTTTGTTGTCACTTCATTTCTGTTATAGATAGCGTTTTGAATCGCACGGCGATCTCTACGTCTTGTGGAAAAATACTCATCGGCAAACCTATTGTAACTTGAGGCAGAGTTGTAAATAATGCAATAGTTCATTAATAAATTGCTAAACTCATTACGAATAAGAAAATGTTTCATGCTAATCGAGAGATACTCCATTACTAATTGCAAACAGTAATGTGCAATGAAAAAAATCCTTGTGACCAATTGCGAAAGTTAATATGTAATGGAAAGATGCCCCATTACGTATAGGAAATGTAGTGGTTAATATAATCGTTTGAGCAATCATCATTTAGAACAAAAAGTTGTTTGAGAGCAAATTCATCGAAAACCTTCAAATAATACCATTTAAATCCTCGCACGATCCCAAATTTATCTTTGATTTATCATATTGTGTTCAATTCGTCATGCAACATCTTTCGATTATCCACCACATTGCTGAATTTGTAATGAAGCATCCTTCTATTACACGTTGTCTTTTATAATTTATAATGCAGTACTTATAAATCATAATTTTCACATCTCTGGCTCCAAGTCGAGGAATATAATCCGAAATGTTTTTTTTTCACTTGTTGGTTCCAGTTTTTTCTCTGGCATTAATCTTTTCAAATCTCGTTTTTGACTTTTAAAAACTGTATTTCCTGAAATTGAAATAAAACATCATTCTCTAAATATACCATTTTTTAAAAAATGAAATTAAAACGCATTTACAAGATTGGAAACTAAATTATCAGCGTCTATTCTCGACCGCTTAATTTAATCTGGCAATGAGCCGGGTAATGAACACGCGCAATACTTATGGACAGGCAGCTCGCACCGCCACATCGGCGAATTTTGTGGGTTTTTTTTGTTGCGAATTAAAAGAAGTTACGACTGCTAAATTTGTACCACACAGTTTGAGCATACTTCACAATTTTTTCAGCCTGAAATCATGACTGATTACTGAGGCACACGCCAAACTATTCATTTCGAAACACCTTTTTTGTCGGTTACCACGATTACGGTTCTGATATTCGAACGGCTTCGAGTATGAGAATGCAACTTCGCCAGCATACTTTACACTATATCTGAATGCAAGTTATGCGAAGAAAAGTCAAGTCTTTGAATCAGTCACACGGGATGATCCATTGAAGGGGTAAACGATTCTCGTGGCCAACAAATAGAGCACACTTAGAGCAAACATTACAATGATGAAGCAAAGAAATATATTTTTTTAATTTGATTATAAAAGTTGATTTTACAATAATATCTAAATGTTCTGAAATTGATTGTTAAACTATAAATAAATTATTTTTCATCACTTTATTTTAAATCGAATATTGCAAGATACGAGATATGGCATGCTTCATATAAATGTATGAAATATGAGAGTAGATACTTGAACACACTATCAATTTGATGTTCTTTGATTTTCTCTCTTCATTTCATTCCAAGTTTCTCACTTTAATCATATGTACTCGAGCTTTGACCGGTAACGATTTAGATACGAGCAAGTGAGAGATACTCACATATTCTCCAGCATAAATTAAAATAGTGACGTTTCGACAAGGTTGTCAACGTTATGTAATTCCTTCCGGGGAACAGATAAACTTTTATACGAACAAGTCATCGAATGAATAAGTTTCAATGATAAGAATAATACATTTCTTCGCTGATCACAGATTACGTGGTCTGATTTTATCGTCACGTGATTGCACGCTGGTAAGTGCCTGCCTACATAAAATTACCTCTCGTCACTGTTTTACAGTGCAAACGCATACATTACCGTCTGCCGTCGTATCTCCAGACCATTTCGTGTAACTCGTGTCGATAGATATGCGTAAAAACAGTATGTTCTTGCATGTTTCCCTACAGACAGACCACACACACACACACACACACACACACACACACACACACACACACACACACACACACACACACAAATATATATATATACATACACAATATATAATTACAGGGTGGTCCGTTTTAATCTTTAATGGGGAATAATTCAAAAGAAGAATGCTTCAGACAAAAGTTGTGGGGATCAACTTATGATGACAATGACCTTGACCGTGACCTTGAACCCCATTTCCAAGGTCAACTCAAGGTCAACTTTGAAATTTCATATGAAAAGTCCTATTTTGTATTGCATATTCGTATTTTCCAGACAATAATACGTGTGTTTTGTTGGAAACATTTTACTTGATAGCGCTTTGTTCTTTTTCTAGAGGGCGCTTAACGTCAACTTCCCCAGGTGTAATGTCTTCAAAGTTACGCAAGATATCAACAATCTTTCGCAGGAAAATTGTAATCCGAAGTAAATGATGATTTTTCAAATGGAATTTTTCATTTGTTGTGAGCCAGATAGAAACTCGCGGTGCTCGTCTGCCACTTTTTATCGATTATTGCTAGCTGACGCTGTAACGTCAAAAACCGAAATTCTTCGCAAATTCGATAAATCATTTCGGAATGAAATGGGGTTTCTTATTTATTGCCTGGATACTGCGATTTTCGCGCGAAGGATTTTTTGGATATCTTGCATAACTTTGAAGATACTACACCCGGGGAAGTCAACCTTTAGCGCCCTCCACCGAGAGAACAAAGCGTTCCCAAGAAAAATGTTTCCAACAAAACGTACGTATTTTCGTCCGGGTAATACAAATTCGTAATAAAACATGGCGGCGTCTATTTGAAAATGCAAAGTTGACCTCGAAAATGGAGTTCGAGGTCAAGGTCATCATTACCATTAGTCGACCCCCACTAGCCCCTGCAACTTTTGTCGGAAACATTTTTTCGTATCTACCCACAATTTCGAGTTATTACCCATTTAAGATTAAAACGAGCCACCATGTGAACGTATACATACATACATACATTCGCAACGCGGAGACATTTCTCCTTTCCCGTGAATGCCATTAATACGCATGAAATACTAGTATCGTTTATTACACATCTTTCACAATATATATATATATATATATATATATATATATCTATTATTTGGTGTATATATATCTGCAATATTACACGTGACCGAGTATGTTCGATTATCTCGTTGATTAACAACGAGATATGAGATCCCAGGACTCTCTTAATAATTACACGACACCCACGATCCGTTTATCTTTTTTGATGACAAATAACGAATTAAAATATCAACGAAACCAAGGGTATTAGACACCTTGGAAGATTCTCGTACGAGCAAAATTGAAGCATCTACCCTCTCCACCCCTGACCTCTTCGCACGATATCGTGCGTTGCCTTAGCCGTCAATAGAGCGTACGAATTTACATAAAAGACACCGAAGACTCGAAAGAGATGAAAAAAATGCAGAATCATACGATATCTCCGCATTCGCCTTCTGATATCGCGCCTCGTTTAATACATACTTATACGCGTGAGCGCGGCATGAGAAAGTTCAGTCTGCCGCGAGTAGTCGTCGGCGTAACGGGTAGTTCGGTACCGCGGCTCCTACATCTACGTGTTGTTCGTTCTCGCTCGTGCCTTATCGCCGCTAACAATAAATCGAACTTTTTTTTCTAAATTTTATTTTTATGCCAACCTCATCCAACGAATACGTACAATTTTATTCATACTACTACCTATATAGGGTGAGTATTGGCGAACGATAATTAATAACGTTGATATATCCAGTGAACTATTTGATAATTCCAAACGATTATTAATCATAGCTCGGAACATGTTATGAACACGATGATTAATTTGAAATCTGTGACTAGGATATTTCGCTGCCTATAGGAATTTTCTATCGCGTATGAATTATCATAAATTAAAATACGCAAGATTATGGTAAACTCGCGCGTTGACGTAGGTATGATTTAATTTTTGTTGTTCCGTACGAATTCATTAGCAATATGACGACGCGGCCGCCGAGTCTTCTGACACTTCGCCGAGACGAGTCGTCGTAAACGTGTAAACGGGAATTAAGCATAGAATGTTATTTTCCATCAACGATACTGATGCGCCAAATGTTCGCGTTCTTTCTTCCCAAATTTTTGTTTTAGCGGTATTTAAGTAGAAAGTGCTTGGTTATTCGAGACTCTTCCGTCGTGTAAATAGGTTCAAGGATGAATTTAATTCGGGGAAGGAGAAAAAGCGAGTCGTCTGTTTTCATGTTTTCGCGGTGGCTTCTCGTGCCACGAATTGGGGAATTAGCTTCGTTCCAACTTTTCGCCGATTTCAAATCTATTTTCAACCGAACAAAATTTCAAATCAGTGAAAGTTGTTACATATCAACGTGAAACGGAACCTAGTTTCTCGAGAAGCCTGTAAGTGAATAGGCAAAGAGAAAGGAACGAAGCGAGTACTACGAAAAACGTACACACTTCGTATTATCCATTTTTCAATTTAATTACCCGGAATAAAACGGCCTTGAGCGCTTCAGTCGATTATTCGTTAATGATTGCAAATGTAACCACTGAATAGTTACCATCGGTATAAGCAAATGTTTCGTAATTTCATTTTTTTGAGATGTCGCGTTCACTTTTCCGTTATGCGAGTACTACACTGGAATTCTTGCAACAATCATGCGCGCATATATGTATGGGGCGTTCCGCGCCGAATCGGACAGTTTGAACAAATTTTCATTTTTGTTTCTCTTAATTTTTCCTTTGAAAAACGTTGCCCAGCATATTTTGCGACTTTTTTCACTACCTGTGTAAATTTCGAATTTTGCCCTCATCTTCTTGAATAATGGACCACATTATTTCTCTTTTTTTTCGCCTCAAAATTTTCGTTTCTTTTTTTTTTTAATTATGTACGTTGAAGAAAAAACGTACATTTTTTTCAAAATATTTGTACATGTGATTTTTAGTTTTACATTTTAAATCTTTTTTTTTCAAGAGAGTGCTTATTGAGATTTTTTAAAAATTGTTTTATTACTAGCTACTATCTATTTAACAACTTTTTAGCTCGGTGTGATCGTGCGATTTTTATAATTACTATTCTCCTTTTGATTTTTGAAGATTTGAAAAATTTTGGTCTCTATTAATTATTATGAATACCAATTTTTTCACTGTGTTTTTTGAAGCTATTTTGAATTAATTTTCTCATTTTTTCATTGTTAACAGGCGTTTAAGATTAATATTTAATCGCTAAGTCTGTTTATAATTTTGAATTTATTACTTTAACTGAAAAAAGATACTCGGGTATTTCCCCGGCTAAGAATATGACGAACAATGCTTTAAGAATCTTGCACGACAGTCGTTTCAGAATTGGGAAAATTCAAGATTGTGTAATTTTAAGATCGGTGGTTGTCTTTTCAAGTCGATCTCTTGGCACAATCTGAATGTGACTCGCACTTTCGAGGTACAATAAAGCATCCGAGGCGAGACCGTTTGGACTGCAGATTTGGATTTAACAGTGAAAAATACGCGGGAATTTGTCTCTAATCTCTAATTTTTGGCACAGGATACTTCTTTTTGTATGGGCTTGTGTTAAGTTATCGCTTCCGCATCATAAAATATGCTTGGTTAATGCAATACCTGTCTTAACTACCGGTTTCTTTATCAAGCGAGAGATATCATCATTTTTAAGAAATCACATGGTTATTCATTGATGAAAACTTGGATTCATTTGGAAAAATTCAACGCTCGTATAAGAATTGTAGCAAAATTGAATCGCACTAGGATTTACATTTATCAAAGGGGAAACATAACAGACTAGGGTTTAGTTTTCGATTCGACAATAGAAACTATGCTCGTTAGCCTCATATCGAATCAGAAAGTATTGTAGGGTCGTACGCTGCTATTGGTCAGAGTCTTGTTTGGCTCGTTAGAGTTATACTTTCAAATAATTTCTCATCACTCGCTGCAGAAAATATTAGAACGGTCATTGAGAAAATATGAGAATCGCTGTAATACAATCCTGTTCGCATCACATTGAGCATTAGAAGATATTCGACGATATACTGTCTCGAGCCAGAGTCCTTACTGAATGACGTGTGTGGAGAACCAATTTGAATTAAAAGAAATAAATAAAAACAGCAATGTAGATGGGGCAGATGAAAAAAAAATGGTGGTTGAATCATATTGATGGCAGTAACAACATGATAGTTTTACATGTGTTTCAGACATTTTTAATACAAAATGTCAGCAAAGGCGATTCGCGAAGCAACGGGTAAAGATCTGATAAATCGACACTTATCTAATGGAACAGCGACCATTAATTCCCGGTTCGTTGCGATTGATGCGACTACAAACTGGGCAAACATTGCTGTTGCAAATCCATGGTTGAAAACAGAAAAGTTGGTCGTAAAACCAGATCAGCTCATAAAACGACGCGGGAAACTCGGCCTCATCAAAGTAAATGCGGATTTACCTACCGTTCAAAAATGGGTCGAGGAGAGAATGAATAAGCTGCAACAAGTAGGAAAGGCAACGGGGAAATTAAAAACCTTCATAATTGAGCCATTTGTACCACACAAACCCGTGAGTATTATATTTATGTGCGTAGAATAATAAATGAGACGTACTGCGGATAATAATTGGGAATTCGATTATCATTAAGCAGTGATCACGGTATTTTATTCATTTCTTAACAGGAAGAGGAAGCTTATGTTTGCATTTATTCGCACCGCAAAGCAGACACCATTCTATTTCATCATGAAGGTGGAGTTGACATTGGGGATGTCGATGCCAAAGCCTGCAAATTGGAAGTGCCTGTTGGCAGTGCGATCCCCGATCAGGCCACATTGACGGAAACGTTACTAGTTAACGTCAGCGCGGCGAAAAAAAAGTACGTAACGACGAATCTAGAAGACCGATGAACTCAGTGCCATCGACTAGTTTCTTCCGATTGTACAAAGAGAAGATACATCTCTATATCTCGATCTCACCAATCAATCACGTTAAGCTAATATATATTTCAATGATGTTAGGAAGTAATTTGAAATCTGTAACTTAATTAGATAAAACTTCCTTGGTGCTGACACTACTACAATGGGATAACGAAGTACTGAAAGTCCTCGAGTGTTGCTGAATTGTCATTCTAGTCCCGAATTTGTTTCTCTAACGATTATCGAGAAAAAAGAAAGTTGTGCCAGCTTTGGCGAAAGTATGAAACTATTTTTCACCTAAATTAGGCCTTCAGACCACAATACTATATATACCTACTTTCAATTACCCTTTGTCCTGATGGAAGTGTTTCCCTCCGTCAAGGCTGGCACTACTTTTGTTCTCTCGATAAACGTTCGCGCAACAGATTCGGGAGCAGAGTAACTATTCAGTACCAAATGAGTAAGAAATTCTCAAAGAACTTTCATTTCCATTCCTTTTTGTGATAGCACGAGTTTCAAGGACGTTGAGATAAACGGTAAATAAACAACTCGTCACCCGCGTCAATGTAGTTTAATATCAACTTTTAATTGGTAATTATGTAAGTTATCGTCTATCAATAACCGAAGCAATAGCGTATAACGTATCTACAAGAAAGTTCATGTTCGTTAGACCACGTCCAGTTTAATTAATGTGGATTTTTCAGCATGGTGGCCAAATTCATCGAAGCTCTCTACAAGCTTTACGTCGATCTGTACTTCACCTACATGGAGATAAATCCTCTCGTCGTTACGGATGACTCGATATACATACTTGACCTTGCTGCCAAGCTTGACACCACTGCCGATTTCATATGCAGACCAATTTGGGGAGATATCGATTATCCGACGCCGTTTGGGCGCGATGCTTATCCCGAAGAGGCATACATCGCTGATTTGGATGCGAAATCTGGCGCTAGCTTGAAACTTACCATATTGAATAAGAGCGGACGGATCTGGACGATGGTCGCTGGCGGAGGTAAACGGTTATAATAGTATGCCAGTTCGTACCATGTAACGATGATACGAATGACTCAAAATCTTCAAAATTATTTGGTACTCGTTCCTTATCCTTGTTTAGAAAACTTTGAATTCGATTAATTTTCTAGGCGCATCTGTCATTTACTCCGATACCATTTGCGACCTTGGATGTAGCGCGGAGTTGGCCAATTATGGCGAATACTCCGGTGCACCCAGCGAACAACAAACCTACGAGTACGCCAAAACTATTCTCAGCTTGATGACCAAAGAAAAACACGCTGATGGGAAAGTATTGATAATCGGCGGAGGTATCGCCAATTTTACCAATGTGGCTGCTACGTTCAAAGGTATCGTCAAAGCTCTACAGGAATTTCAACCGAAATTGATAGAACACAACATAAAGATTTTCGTCAGACGAGCAGGCCCCAATTATCAGGAAGGTCTCAGGTAAGCCGAAGATCACTATCAAACTGGGATGCGTGTAGGAAAAAATGAATCATAACTTTATTGGATGCCGACAGAATTATGCGCGAAGTTGGAAAACGATTGGGTATTTCAAGTTATGTTTTTGGACCTGAAACGCACATGACAACTATTTGCGGCATGGCCCTTGGAAAAAAACCGATTCCTGATCCCGAAGTGCAAGAATTCTCAACAGCAAATTTTCTGCTTCCGTCTGGTCAGGATGTTGGCCCGTCGGCTCCTTCAAAAAGTGAAACTGGCTTGTCCACCGAAGAACTAAAAGAGACAACGAGTGATGTTACTGACAAATCAGGTCCGCGACAGTTGTTTAGTAAAAAGACCAGAGCCATCATATGGGGAATGCAAAACAGGGCAGTACAGAGCATGCTCGACTTCGATTTCGTATGCAGGCGTACAGAACCGTCGGTAGCAGCTATCGTCTACCCATTTGTTGGTGATCATAAGCAGAAATTTTATTGGGGCCATAAAGAGGTATTTCCATTTCCTATGTTTCCACAGTCTCGAGTTTCATCATATACTTTATAAGATCCCGGTTCCTTGTATATTCGCAAACTGAATACCTCTAAATATGCTTATTCGACAGATACTCATTCCAGTATATAAAAAAATGAACGATGCCATGTACAAACATCAAGATGCAGATGTGATGGTCACATTTGCTTCGTTACGCTCCGCGTACGACAGTACTATGGAGACCCTCCAGTTTCCGCAAATCCGAACGATTGCTATAATCGCGGAAGGAATTCCAGAGAATATGACCAGGAAATTGATTCTTGCGGCGCATGAAAAAGGAGTAACGATCATTGGGCCAGCGACAGTTGGCGGTGTGAAACCTGGCTGCTTCAAAATTGGGAATACAGGTGGCATGATGGATAATATTCTCCACAGCAAACTTTACAGACCAGGAAGGTGAGGTGAAAAAACTTCATAACAGATATTTGCCTCAACATGGTCATCTCGTAAAATGTTTGACTTTTAGAGTATGGCAGCCCAAAGTCATTGCAAAATATTGTATCGTATGTTACAGCGTCGCGTACGTTTCTCGTTCTGGTGGTATGTCCAATGAACTTAACAACATTATCTCAAAGGCGTCGAACGGTGTCTTGGAGGGTGTAGCAATTGGTGGAGATCGTTACCCGGGCACGAATTTCATGGATCACATCATGCGGTATCAGGATAATCCTGAAGTTAAGCTCATCGTATTACTTGGAGAAGTTGGCGGTGTCGAGGAATACGAAGTATGCGAGGCGCTCAAGTCGAAGAAGATTACCAAGCCTTTGGTAGCCTGGTGCATTGGGACATGTGCGAGCATGTTCAATTCGGAAGTTCAGTTTGGACATGCTGGCTCCATTGCTCACAGCACCCTGGAAACAGCGTTATCGAAAAACGCAGCGTTAAAAGCAGCTGGCGCCTACGTTCCCGAAAGCTTTGACAATCTTGGTGAACTTATACAATCTGTTTATCAAGGGTTGGTCAAGGTCGGTGTCATACACCCGATGCCAGAAGTTCCGCCACCGACTGTTCCTATGGATTACAGCTGGGCTAGGGTAAGTGTCTCCCCGATCATTTTGGAATGCATCGATATAAGAACATATGACAAACCATATAAGATATCATGATGGGTCGTCACGATTAATATCTTAACTCAATTTCTTACAAATGCTTGCATCATGTCGAAATGAATGGAAAAAGTAAAAAGATTTTCGTCTGATTTTTTCTTCGTGCTGAATTTTATTCTGAAATATACCATTCTATTTATGATTTTACCATACAAGAGTAGCTAAATCTCTATCTGTAAAACTTTAAAGGATGTACCAAAATTGGATTTCTCGGTCTCCAGGAACTTGGACTCATCCGCAAGCCAGCCTCGTTCATGACATCCATTTGTGACGAACGAGGTCAGGAGCTTCTCTATGCTGGGATGCCAGTTACAGAAGTCTTAAAACAAAATGTTGGGATCGGCGGTGTTGTCTCGCTATTATGGTTCCAACGTTGTCTACCTCCAACCTTTTGCAAATTCCTGGAAATGTGTCTGATGCTAACAGCAGACCATGGTCCAGCGGTGTCTGGTGCTCATAATACAATAGTTTGTGCCCGAGCTGGAAAGGATTTGGTCAGCTCTCTTGTTTCTGGCCTGCTAACGATCGTACGTAGCAATTTCTCAGTGCTACGTAGTACACCGCGCTCTGTTTCTTCTTTCTATAATTGGTCGCGTTATCATCGGCATTGGAGCATAGTTCAAGTACCATCGAGCTTCACGTTAACTTGTGAACTTTCGCTTGTTGTTCCAGGGTGACCGGTTTGGCGGAGCTCTGGATGATGCTGCTCACATGTTCTCCGAGGCTTACGATGCGGGTCTTCATCCTCAAGAGTTTGTGAACGATATGCGAAAGAAGGGAAAATTAATTATGGGAATAGGACACCGCGTCAAGTCTATCAACAATCCGGATATGCGAGTGAAATTGATAAAGGAATTCGTGCTTGAAAATTTTCCAGCTCATCCGTTAGTCGAATATGCATTAGAGGTAGAGAAAATAACAACAAGCAAAAAACCAAATCTGATATTGAACGTCGATGGCATGATCGCTTGCGCGTTCGTGGATATGTTGAGGAACAGCGGAAGCTTTACAAGAGAAGAAGCTCAAGAGTACATCGAAATTGGTGCCATAAATAGTCTCTTCATTCTCGGTCGTAGCATTGGTTTTATCGGTAAGTAGAACTTTTGTTACTCTTTCCGATGATCTTTCAATAACAGTTTCACTTCACGCAGGCGGGAAAGGATATACGTTCCACCGGATTGATTTAGAAAAGATAATTTACTTTAGAAAATCTACATGATATCGATTTTATTTGCAGAAACATTCCATTCAGCTCTGAAAATTTCAGACGCATCACTGTTGATGATTCGACATTTTAGATTTCGAATCCTGCATCCCAGTGGATCACCTCAAACAAAAAATTTTATTCTTAAGCATAAGCTAGATGATTCCTTACCGAAAAAAAAGATAAAGACTTCACGACAAAATTATTGGCCTACTAATAATACTATATAATTGAATTTTATTGAAAATAATGATCTTTTCATACATTGGAAAAATTTCAATGAAACATAGTAGGCGATATGTCAGGTCACAGATCTGACATTTGTTCATGGAAAATGTATTTACAATTGAATGGTGACATCGTGCGTAGACAGAATGCATTTAACCGCTACTGCAATTTACATTTTCAGGTCACTACATGGATCAAAAAAGATTAAAGCAAGGCCTCTATCGCCACCCTTGGGATGACATCTCATATGTGTTGCCGGAGCAGTACAACTGAATCATTCACGCGGACTCCTAGATATTTGTCATAAACGCATAATAATTCGAGTTAATTATGTCATCGAGTACAACATAGTTTTGTTCTATTTCTCTATTCAAAAATGAGCTGGGTAGCATTCTCAGGTACATTCCACGCAAAGCCAATGGCTGATTGATTATATCACAGATTAGTATCGCCCAATAGCTATCGTACCTCTATACTTGATTTCATTGATGAAGCAATGTTCTGAAAAGCTGTTGAGCAACGATGAATACAAATTTGGAGGTGGTTTATGAACGATAAGTTCTATCGTAAACGATGTAATATCACGATGAAATTATTTCAATATATGTATATATAAATATATATATGTACAAACATATATATGTGTGTGTGTGTGTGTATATATATATACATATATATATAAATATAATAAATGTATATTGAAAGGAAATGATGTTCTTTTTGAATATTGTTAATCTTCAATATTGTCAAGGGGTAGGATCAACGAGTTGTTTAGGAAGGCTAACCAAACGTGTGTACAATACTTGTATGTATTATTAGGTTTTATTTAACGTCGTCAGTTTATTCGCACCGAATGTCTGGTTTAGGCTATTCATTTATTCAGTTATAAATGGTTCACGAGATGCTTGAACATGCATGAACATCTAAAAGTCATACGATATTGAGGAAAATGTATCAAATGAAAATTGTTTACTTTTAAGGGGAAAACAAATGGGACTATTTATTGTTGAATTGGATCTTCAAGATTATTTGAAAGTTAGTATCATAACTTGAAATAAAGGACCATTTTTCTGTCTGCAATATGTAATTTTCCGCGAAGAATCCGATCATGCTTGTTTACACAATCATTCTGTTTGTCACCTATTTTCCTAAATACTCATCACTGTTTAGATTAATGAATTCAGAAACAAAGTGGCTGAACATTTTTGTAAATATCAGTTCTAATAGGTTCTCATATTAAAATAATAACTCGTTGACTTGGCATGGATAAACCCAATATCATTAAATTTCCAAATATTTCGAAGAATTACTATGCACGATTGATATTTCTGGCTAGTAATGAGAACCTGATCGATAAGAAGTGATGTTCTTCGTGTCGCTGTTACAATACTTTATTTCCACATCAAGTGATTTGAATAATGTTGTGAAGTATTCGAGAAGATAGTTACAAAATAAAACAAAAAAATTGCCCAACCAACGTGATACACTTTCAAATAATGTTGAGCCAGTCGAACACTGAGCAGTAGCATATTTTTTGCCCTTGGTTACAAAGAAACTTTGATTTAAAACGTATAAATGCATACCTATAGTTGTCGACTTATTTTGCTGTTTCAACTCAAACGCCCTATCCTGTATATAAAGTAAAGTTTCCTAATCAAACGCCACGTTCAAGAACACGTATACGAAATTATTTGATAGCGTGAAGTATTAATTTAAACGCAATCGAAAGACTCGGAGAGGTGCTCATTGCCAAGCAGTATGGCAATAGGTGATGGCAATTTTTACTGTAGGGATAGAACTGAAACTGTAATCAAACAGTTTATAGAATGCTAAATTGGAAAGATGGAATTTTTATTTATTATGTCTCTCAGTTACAATTACGTTCATTCATATCAGTGCATGTTTTATTATCTGGTGAAACTACTTGTAACGCGCGCGAGAGTCATTATTAGAAAACTATCACGCGTACATAATATTAAATGGTTTCATTCTTCGTGGGAAAAGGAATTATCGTAATAAAATTCGAATCGTCATACTAGTGTATCATTTTTGTTTGTGATTTGCTGTTGGGCGAATAGCTCGCAACTGATCTGAACAAGTTACAAAATATATTTCTGCCATGACATATGCACAGATGCACGTATGCGAATGCAATGCAACTATAGCTGTAGCAAAATCTCCAGCCTGTGATTTTGGCTGTCGTGAATTATCTTGCTGGAAGGGCAATTTTCTGTAAAAGTAACTCGAGTCAGAGCTGAAGCCGATTATTGGGTTTGACCCTCTCTGCAGTCGACTTATTAGATTTATCTATAGACGTGAATAAAAATGCCTAAAAGAGAAAATGTGATCGAATAAATAGAAATGAAGTTGAATCATCCCTCCGTTCTTTTTTTTACTGCACGTCGTAAAGTTTAAATACATATATCGAAAGACGTACGTAATACATGTTCGCACTGAGAAAATATTGGATGTTAGCGAGTTGACGAATCGCTTAAACCGCTGAAAACCGTACGTTTTAGCAACATGAATTACAGCTATAATTCACTGTCACCATCGTTGTGCGAGTTGAAAGCAGTAATTGTAAATCCAAAATTTGTAACTATTATCGATGATGCTGAAATGTAATAAATTAATGCTCTCAAGTTATTCAAAGTTTTGTTTAACTTCCATTTCAAATGGGTTTATTCGAAGTTATGGTACTTTATCATATTAGTTGATTTTCAGCTTGAGGCTGAATTATTTTTGATTGGGCTTGACTCTACAAAACTTTGAAAAGCTAAGTTCGAACGATTCATTCTTAGGTCGTCTAGTACCGACGTTTTATCTATAGTCAACGTCATTTATTTTTCTGGGCAAACATATGACTGGTTTGAGCTCACTGCAGCATAACTATTAAGGGAAACGCTCAACTTGACAGATGATAGCCCGCCATTTTGAAGGAAAAGTTCGCGGTATATGTGGTACATTTAAATCTATTATGGATAATTTTTTTCATATTTTTGATTTTTCAAACAGTAGGGTGACACATTTTAATACAGTGTTCATCGACAACTTTATTGATGTATTGAGATACGTTATCCTTACAAGTATGTCAAAAGAAATAGTACAGGAGGAATAACTTTAAAGTTCATTTCAATCATTGTGAATCATCGTGTTAGGGTTAAGCATAGATACCGTCGAAATGTATGATGAGAGGCCTGCGTAGTGTTCAAGGCCGATAAGTTTCGATTTACGCCGCCAGGTTCGCTCACGATACGGGTGTCCTAGGGACTCGTTAACGATTGTCCCTAGGGTGTCCTTCCCCTAGCCCCGCAGTCGCGAGTGCTATAGGTGGCTGCACTGAAGTGTACGGTGCAGTGGTCCCATATATGGGAGCCGCCTTGCGGCGCTGCTAGGACGTGTACTTTCGTAGCGCGCCTGCCTGATATGCACGATGCACCCGATTTACAGCTCGGACATGGTTCGGTCACGCAAGTACACGACAGAAAGTGAAAATGCGCAGGCGCCTTACGAAATTAACTAGGTCATACCTTCCCGAAACTAGGGTCCCTATCCTAAACCGATGGCAAGCACCATCTATAGAGAAATTCCGGTTTCATAGGTTCCGACCTGATAACAATAACTATTTTGGGTAGTTCTCTAGTACAAACTTGAAAAGTTTCAATAATTCTGAAACTTCAACAAACGCTGGTTCGCGATAAATCAAATTGCCTAGATTACGCCGCACTGAACTTCAAACGTGATGAACTAATAAATTTTTGGGATATTCAGGTATTGGGTTTTCTTTCACTGGTTTATTACGAACGTAAAGTTGAAGCGTCGATATACAAATTAATAGAGAAATGCGACGTTTTATCCATGTTGTATTTGAAACCGTAAGGCCTGCTTTCGGAGCTGTTCAGTCTGAACTTGAGGTCCAAAGAATCAGATTCGGCAAGTTTTTCAAGAACGAAAACGACATGACACGATGTTTCATCAAACCTTTAGTATTACTTATTTACACAGCATTTGATTTTTTCACAGTGTAAATAATTCTCCAGAATTATCCGTACTAACGTGCAAAAATGATCATCTATCACAAATAAGCGTATTAGGTTTTGAATTTGTTTATTTCTTCCTCCTTAATTATTTATTATTTCCTTAGATTTACTAAACCTACAAAAAATGCAAATCAATATTGTCTTAAATACAGAATTAATTTTTAGATGTCGTCCTTCTGCCGTCCAATGAAACGTTCTCATGGAATTGAACGTCTACCAATTTTATATTAATTTCATATATAGAATAATATAATTACATACAATTAGTGATTAATAATAATAATAATAGTAATAATAATAATAATAATAATAATAATAATAATAATAATAATAATTTTTATATTTCACTAGATTCGTAAAAAAAAGTCTCTTTTCGCCGTTGGAGCAGGGATACACGATCAAAGCTGCTCTAAGTCGCGGTTAGCTTGCTTTTATCACAGAAGTCCATTTTTGACCACGGTTCGACCACACTCTGATACAGCAGACTACTAAAGTATCAAAATCTTAAACACTAATCATACAGCCGCGGGCTCGACGTCGCCGAGCTCGGCTGAATCCTTTTTCTGTTTCGTTAATTCCTGATACTTTCTTTCATCAATGTCAACGTTCATAGTTGAGCAAAGTTCAACGTCCTAAACTCAGTTCAGATAGAACAGATTAAATGCTATAAAAATATTTTCGCAATTCAGCGTGATTGTACTCTTCTGGGCTTTTCGAAAGAATGAAAGAAAAAATCAAAAACAAATGAATTGATCAGAACTTTTCATAATAATTTTTTTTCAGATCGCGCCAGTGCTACTCACTTTTGTAACTCTTAAGCTAATCATTCAATCAGGAAATGAGATTATAAATAACTGCATGGCAATACTCCTGTCTTCCGATTGATTTTGAAATATTTTTTCCTCTATTTTCAGCAATAATAAATTGGGTGAGTCGTACGGAATGTCTCTGTCAAGCACAACTCGACAGCAGCCAAACGAGAGGTCAACAACTCTGAGGGTTCGAGATCTAGAAAGATAAGTCCATTTATACTCTATATAGCACAACCACTACATAACGAGAATGTCGAGTCACTAAACTTTAAGGAATAAAAGGGTTGCGCTGTTCTACTTCAGAGATTAAAATTGTCGCCATGCCCGAATTCAAGGAATGATAATCTCTGAACGTTCAATACCCGAAGACATCAAATTCATAAATTCTACCGAACGAATATATCGAACCTGACAATTTTACTGGTAAAATGCTGCGTTGCTTAAAGATGGAACCTGGTTCAGAGAGTTGAGATTTTCGGTATTTTCTTTTCATCACTAAGCAGTGCTAATCTTAAGTATCATGCTTATAAGATTTTCGAACAACATTTTTCATATTTTCTCAATTACAGCTAAGAGAACAAGTCCACACCATCCAGATATTGGTATCGATGAGCATTCGGTCCCTATCATGCTAGCAAAGCGGTAACGATCAGTTTTCCAAGTGATTGCCTAGCTTTGCATGACAAGCAGTCGCAATCAACGGTTCTGTTCGATTAAGCAATATTATTCAAGAGCAACATTATTTTTCTATTTCAAGGTATGAAATGAATAATTTGGAAATTTTGTAACAAAAATCGCTTGCATTCTTTGTACATAACAAGCTTCTCAGAAAATTGGTCCAACATCCCAAACGAGGTTCCTCCTCAAGTGTACGTAGGACAGAAAATATCAAGCTCATCAACTAGACGCAATACGAAAATATCATGCTGTTTAATCGCACAGAATAAAAATGTTGAGATTTCAACTCCGCCTACCGAGTACATCGAGATACTTCATTGTACAGGATGGAAAGGGCGAGGTGCCAGATTATACAAGACGTAATCGTCGCTAGTTCTCCAACTTTCCAGCACACAAATTGCAAGTGGTTCAAAGTTGCTGTTTGAATCTATAGAATGCAACTAATTAATCTCCTTAATAAATCGGACCCTTAGAAATTTATTCAATTCATTCTCACTCGATGCCGCTGCTACCGCAAAGTCTATCCGTGTGATTTCAGCATTCTATAATGTTGAGCAACTTCGTACTTTTATTACATAGAATTAGATTATTGTCTGGCAACAAATGAACTAGAGCATGTAAAGCATCTTTCTACTCAGTTGAACGTCTCAACATTTCTCTACCATAAAACTCCACGTATTCGAGATTTCTTTCCTTAGCGTTGACCTATTCGCGAAATTTCAATCCGTGAAGTGAGCATGCACACGACTACTCATTTGCGACTGGTTGAAAAATGTCATAACGGAGGAACGTTTGTGCCACGATCAAGTCATGCTCGTTTCTTTTACTACATACATCGAGTATGTACACCCTGTACGGAATATAATACGTTGAAGTCAAGAATTTTCACTGCACGCTCGGGCATCTCTCCGCCGCATGCCAACATCTTTGCCTCAATTTCTTCTAAGTCTTGCACCCATCCTTCCCGACCCAGTGAACACGTTCTATAGCGGCAATATAACATGGAAGTTACAGGTAACGTCGCAATGTTACTTTTGTGATACATAGCTGGTATATTACGTACCATTTGTTTCATGCTGGTTACATAACCTATTACCTTGCAATATAACTGTTATATACCAGGTACACAACGCGTTACATTGCTGAGTAGGAAAGTTTAACTTACGTGTCACTGACATGTAACTGTGTTCACTGGGCGAGTTACTACCCCATCGAATACAGATAATATTCCATTTCGGTACGATGCTTGCGACGATACACGGAACACGATCCATAACTCTATCCACGATCAATCGTACGGTGAAATGCTCTCTGTACAAAGTTTGGTAGCTCGTCAATACATAAAAGAAAAAACTTCACCCTAACAATAAACATTCAGTCCCGCGTGCCCTTCGTATACTCGTTACTTTTACTTTCCACGTTACGTATATACGGTTCTTCGTAAACTTTCATCTACCAATGTCACCTCGTGCTCCTGGCCACCCTCTAGCACTCCGAATGGACCCACCATCCTTGGTCTCTCGTTGAATGAAAACAATGACGATGATGATGCTGACGACGATGATTATATAATGATGATGTTGGTCATGGTGATGATTATGATTATGATGATATAGAAATAATAATGTTACTGGTAATAACATAGAAATAGTAATAATAGTCGTGATAAGACGTTTGAAGAGAAACAAGATTTACATGCGTGAGACGCGTCGAGGATTTCACGAAATACCCCCTTTTGCCCGTTCGCAACGTCGACGTTGGCCAAATTGCGTCGAGTTTAGTATCTTACAAACGACACACGAGCCACGCTTCCTTGAAACCGATGGAGCACGCTCTCTGTTCCTTATCAGATCCGTAAAAACATCCGAAAATATTCACACGTCACGTGGTGAGGTGCGGTACGTTAATGGATCACAGCCATTCCGTCAGACAACCGCCGAACCACATCACCGCTATAGGGAAGAGGTACGACGTCAGTGCTCTCGACAACGACATTTCCTGTCTGGTTGCAGCACCGTTATTGGATTCCGTTTTGTTGTTCGCCCTCGCATCGTGCTCGTCGACGACTCTCGGCGGTGAGCCTTCCTCTGGATCTATCACCGGTGTCAGTATCTTCGGTTTGGTTGCTATCGCTGGATTCAGCGACCCGTCGTATCCGGATCCTTCTCTCACCGGTTCGGTACCATCATTATCATTGTCCTCGTCGTCGTTCTCGTCATCGTCGTCGTTGTCGCCCGTATTATCGTCGTCTTCTGGTCCATCCCCAGAACCGCTACCGGAACTGTACCACGTTTCTTCTGCAAGGAGAACGAAAGTTCGTGAAACGTGTCGATTGAAGGTCTTCAGCGCTCCAAGCCACCGGGACCCAAGAACCTTTCGCACTGATGGCGAATGCATAAAAAGGTCAATTTTGGATAACTGCAATTAATTATTCAATTGCAATTTAGCCACGCAGGACTTACTGCTTTACACAAGTTTAAATACAAAGAGTGTTTTATAGTATTAAAAACACATAGATAAAATAGAGGGTAACTCAGATCGTTGTACTAATTTTTTCATTTATTTACAGCACAAATGTGGGGAAGAATCGGAATGAAGAAGGAAGTCTAAGATTCAGAAGGCCAATTGCAGAAATTAAAGAACTACAAATAGTAAAAAATGTAAAGTGGAACTTGAAGAGGAGTCAAGAGTGGGGAAAGTTGGGAAGCGGATAAGAAAATAGATGGGAAGAGGAAAAGAGTGGGATACACCGAGCAGCGGATGATATCAAGTTATTGCCAACTTGTAGCAAGCAGAATCAAGCAGAGCCATGCTCGATTTACCTGTATCCAACCATTCCACGTCTAAACCGTTGAATGCTGACCGCAATCGATTGGTAATCATGGAGAGTGCGTAGAGCTGTTCTTTAACGACGGTGGTTTTGAGACCTGCGGATCGCACTTCTGGATTTAGCGCCTGATATTCACCGCTCGAAGACACAGGGTAGATGTACCTACGATGGATCAAGAAATAAATTGGTTTTCCAGTTTGGCAGAAGCTGGAGTAACGACCTAAGATGGGTACTCACTTGTCAACGTGCGTTCCGTTCCAGCAGTCTTTGGTGTTGCTGGGCGACACGACCAAACCATTGTTGCACAGCTGGTAAGGTAGATAGGTCCAGAATTGCCGCGAATCTCGAATCCTTTGACGGATTTCCTTCACGAGTTTGTCGAGCATAGCTGCCGTTGGCGCCCGATCCTCGGCGGATGTGTCTTGATTAAAGTTCAGCGATTCGAGCTGGAGTTCCCTGTTGTCGCGGCGACGCCGTTTGCCAAGACTAGGTTTCCCGCACCCGGTGAAGACTCTTTGCGAGACGTCCGGGCCGTTTTCTTGGAAGTTCATTATAGCCTCGGAAATTTTGATATCGATGGGTTCTACGACCACTTCGATGTTGAACGGACCAAGGAGACGATCCGCCACTTTGTCGACAGCCTCTGCGAAAGGAATACTCGAGCTGTAGGGTATCACCTAACTAAACGACTCATTCCGCGACTATCGTGGACAACGAAGACATGGAGCTGACATGAGCTGGCAGCAACCAAAAGCGATCGACTCCTCGACGCGAATGAGTCATCACGAGGATTCATTACGTTCATTAAAGTACACACTACCGAGGAGGAAGAGGCCTAGTTATACGAGCTTAGAGGGGCGTGCGAAATTAACAGTATTAATCTTAATAACTACCGTGGATCATCGTACCACGGACGAGTTACACGTATATTCACTGTCCCAGCTTCCTGTACACAACGGATGTGTGATGGAACACCCTAGTGCGTAGACTTGTAGTGTACAAAGTACTAAAGTTATTCGCGTTTAATAGTCTTGCAATTATTCTTGACCTTTGTAAGGCTAAAAAATACTCAAATGCAGTTTCTCACATTGTAAAATAATTGTTGGTCCTGAAATGGGCTTTTAAGGGTCTCCCTTGCCTACCAGTCTAGTCAAGAGTCATCAAACATGAAACTGCTAAATACATGCATACATGTGTGGTCCAAAATTGAGTCGGTATTTTTAACATGTTCAAATCTAACAAATTCCTAATTTCTTAATGATTTGGACTTTTGAAAAAAAAAAGTAGACAACAATTTGATTTTTTCCGAACAACCGATCAGCTGTCAGCTCTAGAGTAGAATACTGAGAGCAGCATGCCTGCGAGACGTGTAGGACAGCTGCTTTGCAGCGTATGTACATATAAGTATGCGAGTAGGTGCTAAAATATACGGCTCATGTCTCGACATTTCGCCAGGGAGTCTCCTTAATGCTTTTATTATTTCGCAGTTTCAAAGTTGATGCCAGCAATGCTTCTGCCAAGAAGAAGAATCGCATGCCGGTCAATAGTGAAATTGATGCTGAAACGGAAGCGATAAGGATTCGTAAATCCGATCGGGCTTATGGCCACTGAAGGGAGTGCCAAGTACATATAAGTGCGCACAATTTCTGCGGAATCTGTTCGTAGTTGTCGCGGTTAGCGATTACAACTGTTTTCGCGATTCTACTTTATGTAATAGTGCGAGTATGCCATGATGGCAATAACTAACCAACGAAGTGGTTCCACTCCCCATCCAGCGCCGCATGTTGTGCCAAGCAACCCTTCATCACGTTAGAGCACATGTCGATGCATGCTAAGACATTGCCAGGAATCCCGCTGCAGGAAGGACATGCCGTCATTCTTGTTAAGGCAGCAGCACACTCGGGTGTTGATCTCAGCTGTAAAAAGAACGAATGATGGGTTCGTCGTTGAATCGCTGTGATGTGGCCTACAGATCGGGCAGAGTGTATCTGTAGTAAGCATAGCTCGAAACCCTGTGCCATTACGTTACATCATCTTCCCATCCAATTGGAACCCAAATTTTTTACGACGGAATCAAGATGTTCGGCAAAAAAAACAAGCGAGGTGCATCATTGTTTATCTAAAATCAACATTTCTGGGTGCTCTATCCTGATCCGTCCAGGCGGCTAGTGCTGTAAGGTTGCTAGGCAGAGGTGCATGTTCAGTGTAAATGATCTTGCACTGTTATTGTGCGATCGTTTCTGCGCCATTGCTATTATTATCATTTCTGGTGTGTAAAATTTTCGTTTTAGATGAAAATGATTCGGACGAAACTCACTCGTTCTCTTTCGAGGAATTTAATTACGTCGTAAAAAGTATGGGATCCCATCTAAGAACACAAAGTTGACCTTGAATCCACCGATCAAGGTCAACCACAACTGCGGTATATCGTTTCCTCCTTTGTAATCTACAATTTTTCATTTGCAGCAACACCAATCGTGGATACTTGTGTTACTAGCGTCGCACATCACAAGCGAAGTCAAGCGGAGCGTGGAATACTTAAGACGCTGCATCCTATCCTACTACTCTCAGTTGTTACTTCGCCGATGATAAATCGTGGTAGCGACTCGAGGGAACTGCTGCTACCGTTACGTCGTCTACGACCGAGGACGACAGAAAGAAGACGCGACGATGATGAATTTGCCGCTTCCTTTATCGCGTATTGGGGCGGTGCGAGGTGGCAAACGACGCTTGAATGCCCCATTAACAAGACGTGGACTTATTTGGGCGCGGAAAAAATGCATGGCGCAGCATTGCTGCGAACACGTTTAACTCTCCACAATAACTATACTAAATTTGATAAAATGGATCTACCGGTAATTGAGATCAGTAAAACTAAAGGTAAAGCGGTTTGGTATAGAGCGGCTTGCTCGATCAGAATACGTTGAGCACTCGTTTTGTCAAAGTAGACCTTGTCAAATTTTGAGCTGTTCAAGACACATTGTTCGGTCAGTGGTACACTTAAGACAGACGTGCGACCACAACAGATCGGGACAGACATTCGTATCAAGCTGGAATCACTTACCGTTTGCATGTTCTTCAGAACATCGGCAGCGACGGTGAGGGCTTGACTGAAAGCCCTGGTAGCGACGAACGACCTTTTGATCTGAACGCTCAGCTTCTGAGGAACGTCTCCGAACGGGCTCATCTCCTTCATGTGATCGCCGACGCATTCCAGATATTTATCATCGAAGTTATACTGACTGTTTATGACGGTGAACATCTTCTGGTACAGCGTATTGAAGAAGTTGTCCATCGCATCTTCGAGATTGATCTACGGTTCGAAAAATCCTTAAGTATCTCGTGCCGTGCGTCTCCGACTAATCTGTCGCGCCACATAGGTAACACAATATGACAGTTATCAAGGGATCCCGACCCCCTCAAAAATTTACTAAACAATTTTTTTTTCTTTCATTACTCATAACTAGCTTCTACCATAAAGAGAAAACATAACATGACAAGCTAACTGAACTTCTTGTTACCGTTATACAAGTGGAGGGTGCAGTTATTTAAGGGTGCTTTTATCTTTAAGATTTTTTTATTCTCCGTCCCAACTGAACATTTTGTTGGAAATGTCCGAAAAGAAACTCCCCGAAAATCGAGCTCTTAATATTCACTGGACATTTCCAACGGAGTTTTTATTTGGGACCGCGAATAAAAAAAAAGTGCTGAAAATAAAAGCGACCTCGTATATGTATATATAGTATATATTTTTGAGGGGGTCCGTCTTGCCCCGGGGTCCGTTGTGCCCCGGCTTTTGGTTGTTGAGTTATCGGTGCTTTAAAACCACAAAAAGCTTGTACTCGGTGGTTAAGAAGCACAAAAAACTTGTACTCGGTGGTTAAGAAGCAGAAAAAAGTAGAGTCTTAAGGGGTCCGTCGTGCCCGGTCTTCCTTACATTGGTGCGGAAACGCGGTCGCTCGCTGTTGGTTGTACGCGCGCGTTTTCTAACAACGAATTGTTTCATGTAACAGCGGCCGTTGTGTAATAGTTTCCGTGCTCGTCATGGAACAAAGCATTACACAAAACACATCGTAGACGCGGACGTAGACAGAACCTATCAGCCTCGTCATTGTGCATGTTCCTAACGGCGTTGTATGCGGAAAGGAATACGTGTTAATGTATTTCCAGTAAACCTGTGCCCGCGGGATTAAATGAACCGGAGGGTTATTTCTGGACGAGAGGGTAATGCTGTGTTTTTGTTATTTCAGCCGCTGACCGTCGATGTTATCGGTATGCTTAAAATAATTATTAAGAATTGTACACCGAATGGCGAAGTCTGATTATTCGCGTTAGTTTCAAATCTGTCGGCCCAATTATTGGGGAACAATTAAACGATTTAAGAGTAAAACATAAACTTGCTCAGATTATTTTCGTTTCGCTAAAGAAATCGGATGTTAAACGCGGTTCACCATGTTGCTTGGTGTTTCTTAAAGGATTGTCTAAATGCCTAGCTTAAGGTATCCGCGGAAATCCGCGGCACCTTTGATTTTTTCCGAAAAAAAAAATTTTTATCCAGCCCTCAAAAAGTTAGAAAAACTATTTTTTCCCAGCTCGTTGAGTGCTATGGAGAACTCGGGCTGTAAAATCGCGGGATTTAGATTTTTTTTTACATCATCTTCTTTATGTTCATTTTTTCAAGTACTCTTAAGCATTCCTATTAATGTAATCGCACATTTTTTATAATTCACCCCCATTTTTAATATTTCAAGAACAACTCGGATTTTCGTTGATCAAGAGAGACGTTGCAGTCCTAAAGGCAATACTAGTACTAAAGGTACTAAAGGCAGTGAGCAATGGATTTTGCTTACAATCCAATGAGCAGGAGGATTTTTGTGGTAGATTTTAAAAATAAAGATTTATAAATTGGCAGCCAAGAAATAAAATTAAAGCTGCGCCGACGAAAAAACTGGAAATTCAGGCAACGATTACACTTACCGTTCCGCGGGCATAATAATTCTCAAGCTCCTTGAAGAGATCCGTGAAGACGTACGCGTTTTGTTCGTAGATGATGCCGTAGGTCCTTTTGAACATTTCGTGAAACCCTTTTTTACTCGCAGCTAATAAATCCTTGAAGAAATCTGCGAAGAATAAAAACGAGGCATGATCCATGAACCCCATCGTGCCACAACTTACTCAAGGGTTCAGACTGCCTTAACCGCTGCACAAATAAATCCACCCTAAAAATGTTAATTTTCATTTTATTTTATCGCAAAAAGTCTTGAAAAAAATTCCTTTTTTGGAGAAAAAAACCCGCCATTTTGTTAATTATGCATAAGACTGAATAATTGTACTCGAAGATCGGGCGATCGCAGCATTCTCTCCCGATAAAAGTTGATTTCTTTTTTCCATTCGCGATCACTAGGCGCGTTGCAATCGTGTCAACCAGGGTGCGTCATTCTAATTATTATTATTCCAACATTACCGAGTGTCTGGTAAAAATATTTATTGGTTTTTTATCGCACCGAAAAACAAGTACCTACCTAAAATTCAATATCCCCTTAAAACGACGTGACGTCACAGCGTTGAAATAATCGGTCTCAGTTGAAAACAATTGAAAATTTGGAGTGTAGAATATGTACATTCGAAGAAGTGCGACTTGCCAATAGTGCACAGTGAAAAGTGTTTCGTTAAATTTAAAACCAGAATTTGTGTTAAAGATTTTTTTTACACAAAATTTAGTGCTATTTCCACGCACTTGGTGTGTAGCGATAGAGTAATACTGCTCTATGTTGAAAGTAACACGCGCAAGTGTATTTTGCTGAATCAGCACGCTACAGTGTTCCGTATGGTACACAATTTCTTTTTGCACTTTACACTGTGGCGGAACACTTTTTGCCGTGTGGGAGCAGATATTTCACCCCTCGGAGCAGCATTACTCCACATCTAGATTGCAAGCTCTCGAGGAGTGTTGGTAGACATTGTAATCGCTCTCAGACACACTGGTACCCCGTCACTCCTCCGTCTGCCGCCACGTTTTCACCCCTTGGCACGTAAGGGGTGTCTCGGATACGCGCGATTCCGTCGTTTCGCTCCTTTTCACGGATTAGCGAATCTGTCCCCGTCATTTTCTCTCTGTCAATCTCGCTCCAACTTTTTTACCTTCGGTCGCGGTTCTTATCACGGGATCAACAGCGATAGAACGAATATCGAGCCCGTCGTATTTGTTGGGGGAGCACCCCGTCTGCCGTGAAAACAATTCCTCGCGGAAGCCACCTCTGCAAACCTCCATCAAGGAAAGTGGACAGTCTAGTGGTTCTGGCTGTCGCGTATACCGGCACAAAGGATCTCGCTCGCGAAAGACAAAAGAGTAATTAGCGGATAAAATTGTACGAGTATCTCCGACCGTCGCGCCGACTTTATTTCCCAAAAAACCTGATCCGTGATTTTTTTTCCAGGGAAAAAAATGCTTGAGAATTTTTTCCGGGGGTACAAAAAAATGCAAGCAGTTGAGAAAATCTGGAATGGATATTTTGCAAACCGTCGATTTCACGTGGAACGCCCTGTATACGTGTACGTACCTATACGAAACCTCGTACAATTAATTGGCGGGAGAATTTTGATGGATGGATTATTAACGATCAATTATGACCAAACTCCAACGAAATTAGCGAACTTAATACCTGCTGTCTACATCCTTTACAATAGATCCAAATTTCATTGGTAGTTTGTGACACGTTAGATATACTAATCGGCCAAATTAATCGAACGATGATTTTGACCTGTTGCAAAAGCGAAAGTAAAATCTATTAGCACTTCGTTCTCCATTTGCAATTGTTTCCAACAACTTTTTTTAACGCGACTCATACAACAAGATTCGGTCCATAAATTAAAAAACAGGTTTTTCGAGGGTCGAAGACTGCCAAGACACTTCTTATACTTGAAACGTAGTCTAACACTATACAGTCTATGCTTATCCTCGTTTTCAAATGACGATCTTCAGGAGTTCCGAAGTTACAAACGGTCAAAAAATAGATAGGGTCAAATTGACCCAAAGTGTTGGGCTGATGTTGGAAAAAATAGGTCTGTGCTCGGAGATTTAAAGGTGACTCGCCACGACTGTTGATATACCTGAAAGGTGAAAATGTGCTTACCGTGAAATTTGGTGGCTCTCGTAGAGAATATCTGGTGCCATCGTTGAAGGCTTTCTTTGGTTGCTTTGTCATGTTTGTCTCGCGCTCGAGCTTGCAGCCGGAGCTCCATGTCGGCGGAGCAGCAGACCTCGCCGCCGCTGCTGATGCTCCCGCACGTCTTAAGCTCACGTGCTGCGGAATCAAAAAAAAAGCAACGTGTTTTAAACAAGTGGAGTCTTCCACAGGGATCCGTGCCGTTATATCGTCTCTGTAGACGAAAGAGCACTAAAAATTGCAGCGATATATAATGTAACAGCAGCGATCGTTAAACGCAGCAAAAATGAAGGCTCGTGCCAACTTTCATGGCGTCGCCAAATTTTCGACCAATGGCCTTCCGTTATCTACGTACATCGGCGGCAGTTACTGGACTGCTAACAATGAAACGGAAGTTCGAAGTAGACTGGCGAGACATGAAAGAGAACTCTGCACTGCCTGAGAGCACCTCGAGAGAAAACACTTTGGCACGACTGAAGAACTTCCTCGATGCAATTTTGGAGGACCTCAGTCAACTTCAGGCACGCGCGAGCTGGAGGGAGGCAAATTTCCAGCCCATGAGTCCCTCGCGAGTCCTATGGTTCTGCTTCCTACTCTAATGGATAGTGACGCGAGTGTGTGACGTATCATTTGATAACAAGGAATCGAGCATCGCAAAAAGCTCTTCTGGCTTTTTTGGACGTATCTTTCTTGGGAAAAATATTGGTGCAACTTTTGGGAACCAGAGATGACTGTCCATTCGTGGGGGTGAGACGTGGGTGTCTAGTAGAAATATCGGAAGGCAGAGATTTTTATTACAGAACTGTCGATGATCCGTTAAGTGCTCGCACTTCGTTAGCGAACCGGCGTTATTCTCGTGAACCGTGAACCGAGTTTTTCGTTTCAACACCCTTTCAATAATTCTCAATGGTGACTTGCAATGCGTACTCAACGAGCTTATAGATTTCCCGCCGTTCTCCACTCGACTAGCTCCCCTTCGTGTCAAAATAACGTTCAAGGACATGGGGAATATGAAGGGCGACGTTCAGAATCTGAAGCTCGAGAACAGTTTCGTACCGAGTATTCATCACCCTTGAGACAATTCTGCTCCAGTTGTAGCCTACGAAATTGTCGCATCCGGCGCAACGCGTGGAATGGTTACTCGAGCGTATGATCATCACAATTTCACGGCCTTGCCCATCTCATCGTGGATTTGAAATTTTATCCCTTTCAGTCATAGCCACTATCGATTTCGCGATGATTACGTCATCGATTTCGTCTCGGTTTTTCGTCAAAAATCCGATAAGTGTTTAAAAAAATATTGTTATTAACAAACGAGTATTAAAAAAAAAAACAGAATCTTCGGAATAAATTCGTTCCAGGGCGACATAATAGCTGGTAGGAGCTGAAAATGTGTACCCGGAGATTCTGAGGCCACTGCTTACAAAACCGTTGACAAATTTGTCAAATTCAAAATGGCGGATTCAATATGGCCGACCGAAATGTTTAAATATCGTAAGTTTTTCTCAAATTTGGTGTACGCAGTTTCCCGAGGCCACTGCTCAGCACTCTGCTGTCAAATTTCGTCAAATTCAAGGTGGCGGATTCAATATGGCCGACCGAAATGTTTAAATATCGCAAGTTTTCTTCAAATTTGGTGTACGCAGTTTTCTGAGGCCACTGCTCACCACTCTGCTGTCAAATTTCGTCAAATTCAAAATGGCGAATTCAATATGGCCGACCAAAATGTTGAAATATGGTCAGTTTTTCGGGAATTTTGTATATTTGGGGTTTTTGGGGTCGCTGACTTTGCAATTTAGGTAGAAAATTCGTATTGAGAAATCTTAAAAACTCTTGTGCAGCAAATTTCACCAAAAAAAAAGATGGGCGAAGAGATAAATAATGTATTAATAACGTCATTTTCAAGTGCGGTGCATTTTCGAATAGAAAAGTTCGGTGAAACTGCACGCCTCGTGAATCTCAAAAATATTCACGAGCCACCATAATTAGATGGCAAATATGACTGGTTATTTTAATGCATCGTCTCAGCTTGCCAGACGATTTTTTTTTAGGTAAAAAAAATGAAAAGACGATTATGAGGCCAGTTTTTTGGTTGAACGTGGGAAAATTGAATTGTGCCCATTGGCATTCTTACTCGACTCGTTCGTACCCGCATATTAGGTTGAGTCAGCATTTTTCGCGAGCAATCTGTGATCCGTGTCGTCGTAGATAGGACTCGAGTCACGCGTTGACTCTCTCGCCACGTCGCAGACGTAGGCTTTTTGGTCGGCACAGTGACACTTTCTTCGCGAATCCTCGTATTCTCAGAAAAAGTATGATCGAGACGAAGTTCGTTAGTCGCATAACGAGACTGTCGCTTCTTTGTGTTCCACACGAGCGGTCGGGTTGTTGCCAATTACGTTGTACAGGATGGCTGGCTGCTCCGCTCGGATGGTAGGGCCACGCGCGAATTTCATCGGTAGATTTTGGTAGTAGACCATATCATCCCCGACCAACTGAACCGAGGGGTTCGCACGCCCACGCCCAATTTCGCGCTCCAATAAATTGTACGAAATTCGTAGAAATGGAATATCCATTTCTGACAATCAATGAAGAGTGCGAAAGCACGTACGGCACGGTAGTACAGAGACCCAAGCACCAGTACCCGTTTGGCAGCTGCTCGAAGTAGACTCTACAAAATAGGAGGGTGCTCAACACGCAGTATGAGATTTTTTCTCAGAATATTATTGATCTTTGCTCAGTTTTCTACTCGAGGCTCCAGCAAACACTTCCGAACACTGTGTGTATACGCTGAACATGCGTAGCCTTTGAGGTGTGCGGTCAAAGGACAATTCGCATGAATCGAACGTTTCGAATTATTTAAAACATTGGAATATTTGTAGAATCATAAAGTCCTCGAGCGTTAGTCACGTTATTCTAAACTTTTATGCACTGCAGAAAAAGGATAGCTGCAGGAACCATCCGTGCTCAAATCGTGCTCCGCATCCTAGTAGTATCGTGAGTCGAAGCATCTTGGATGGGCGCGACAAGTAGCCATCAGTTAGCCGGCGTTAGACGGGGATGGTGGCTATCAGACATACCAATGCTAGAAACGAGATTCGAGGAGAAGAGACATGATAGCACAGTTTTTTGCAACTGGTGGCTACTACTCGTATAACGACTAGTATGAAAATCAATACGGACAGCAAATTGTTTCGGCGCGACGCCGGCGAACGCTCCCCTCGTGCAAAGTAAATTTAGACATGCGAGCGAGACACGAGGGTGCGGGAGCAGAGAAGAAGGCGAAAATTGCAAAGCCGATGATGCGCGAAGAAACGTGGATAAAACATCGAAGATGAATATACTCCGTTGGTTGGGTAATTGTAGTTATATAATGATGGCGGAACACAGAGGGGTGTGGGGGGAGAGCACATGGGGGCGAAGCTTCGGGGCTTTCCCTGTATTCCTAAATTTCTCGAGGCTAAAACAGCATCACCGAACAAGGGTAGACCACGGTGTAAAGGAGATGGAGGGCGAATTCAGTAAGAATCGCGATCTAATGTCATTGCGATGGGATGTGGTTGAAAAAATCCTATGGTCAGCTTCGTTCTCATCCGTTGGGGTCACTGGTAGAGTGTGTTCGAAATGGCTGCAGTTTTTGAGGAATACCTCGGCCATTTCGGATTTCGATGAAAAGTCGCGAGGACCAAATTCGTAGAGAATCGAATCTTCTACAACGGTCCTCCCAAGCCCTACTTCTAGATCGTGAGACGCGAGTGGTGGCTAGCGGCACGAAGCAAGGGCCGAGAGCAGAGATTGGCACCAGGCTTCTCACGGGTATACGTTATATGCTGCAACGGAAATCCCACCGACGCGGTGTCCTCGCAGTAGTTGTCCACAGCCAACTCGTAGCCAGGTCTTCAGGGTCTGATGGCGCATGGCGTAGACGATGGCTGTTGGGCAGCCCTAAAATCGCGGTGAGCCAAATCGCGTCGTTTGCTCGCGGGGATGCCCAACAACACCGGGGCTCCCCAACAACACCGGGGCTCCCTTACCAGGAGGGTAGAGGCAGTGTGGGCAACTTAGGGTTTCCCACCAAATTTTGGGGGAAAATCTTCTCCGTTTTTTTTTTGGGTGGAAAAAGTGTTTTGGGATATTTCTTCAGCGGTTTGTCAGTCACACCCAGCTGTAAGCATCGTTAGCTCGCGACTGTGTAAATTCGAATGCATTTTTTCTTTTTGTTTTATTCGACGTCACCAGGAGAGTTACGATCACCTCGATCAGGGTGCGTCATTTCTTGAGTCCCTCCGCTTCATCAGGCTGTAACTTTTTGAATTTTTAATTTATTCCCTGGATTTTTTCCATGTATGCTCCAAACATCGATGAATATCTGGTAGCAATACGTATTGGTTTTTCATGGCCTCCGACAAGACGCCAAAAATTCGAGCGTCTAAACCAGAATTTATATAGAAAAAGAGGAGCGAAAAAAATTGTTAAGTGCAAATAATTCTTGTATGAAAATATACATTTATTTGAAGCGAATGGTTTCATGTGTATATACGCTATCTGACGGCCATTGACCATGTCGAGTTATCCATTTTTCGTAATCTTTTTACTATTTTTTTTTCAGGGCACACAATGTGGAAAACAATGGAATTCTGGTGGACGCGCAGTAATTGAAGTTGATGGAAATCTTTGGCTGGGGGTGAGTATAAATAACAAGCGATCCGTCTTTCATTTAGGCGACAGATGATTACCGTGCAATATGCCCGTTCCACTTTTGTCACTTTCAACCGTGCGTGCACGCCTAACGCGGGGTGAATCGCTTCCATATCCAATGATGATGTAGTAGCGCGAGCATGGAAGCACTTCAAGGGTTGCTACGGAAACACCCCGTCGAAGGGCGACGCGAGCAGAGGGGAAACGACGCGCATCCATTGGTCTATCGATACACGTTCCCGCGTTTGGAGCAAGCCGCGTACTTTGCACTTTCCGATCAGATTTGTTCTCTCCCAAAATCTGTACACTGTGAAAACTCGAGTTCCAAAAAAATTCGTAGTTCAAAAACTAGGAATGTAATTTTTAACCATTTTCTTATTACTAGATAGTGTTTCCTTTGTTACGGAACAAAGAAGCCAGAGATCAGATTTGTTTTTAAATAATGAAACCAGCTTTTAGGAGGAGATTAAAAAAAAGAGCCATTTTTTGTTCAAATGGGAATAACTCGACCGAAAAAAATGGTAGAACAGTTGTTGAGGGTAGAAATGGAAAGGAAAAGAATCAAGCTTTCCGTTGGTCCGAGCAGAAATGCGCTGCGAATTTTTGTGCACTTGGCGAATTTGAACAAAAATTTCGGAAATCGACAGCTTCGTCTTTTTTCGAGGGTCGTGGTGCCAAAGATTGGTGTACAAAAAATCAATTGGATGCTTTCGAAAGAGGAGATTTCAGGCTTTAAAATGCTACATTTTTTAATTTTTTACGATCATTATTGGGGGAGTAATAGCATTTTGAAAATAATGTTGAAATTAGCGAGATGTTAATTTTCCAATTTTGTGCGTCATTTTTTAAAAAGTTTCAGAAAACGAAAAGCGATCCTTATTTTGGTGATCGCTGTTGTCTATCGCAAACTCTGATATCTTTTGCTCGCGAGGACAAAAAATAAGGGAAACTTTTTGTCATTCGTACTCCGTGATTTTGTGTCCGTTTAGAAAAAATGGAACAGGATACGCCGAGGGAAGATTTCATTTCACAGGCGATGGCGTAATAGCGCTGTATCGCGCGCGGTAGTATAATTCGAGACCGGGATTGGGGGAGAGACGGATGTCTGCTTGATCTTAAATAGACGCGTATCTTTTCAGGAGTCGCGCCTCCCCGTAAATATCATTCTCACATCCACGCTTTCTAGCTCTGGTTGTCCTTTCATTTACGAATCGTTCGTTCCTTCGTTGGCCGACGGAAGGGGCAGACAAGTCAGGACAGACGACCAGCAGCGAGACTTTGTATAGACGATACGATGTTTGCATACTCAGTCCTGATATGCATCTCCTCAGATGAATCATCACCTGTGGCGGACAGATGATAATCGCTGGGGCTTTTAAACTTTTCGGCGACGAATTTTTTCAGCCGTCTCTTTTTTTCTTAAATAAAATTTGTTGTACAAGTGTTTTTCAGATTAATCGCAAAATCAGCGACCTTGAAAACTGGAAAACTTGCCACATATCAAAAAATTTTATCGGCCATATTGAATCCGCCATTTTGAATTTGAGAAATTTGACAGAATACAATTTTTCAAATAATACTAGCTATTATTTCGTCTTACTTAGCATGAGTTGATTCTGAAAATTCTGTTTGCTTTATTACCAATTTGTCAAATAGTGTTGTAAAATTTTTTTTTTAACACTCCTTCGATTCTTGGGAAGACAGAGATCAAAAAACAGCAACGGAATCGATAGTAAACTGCTCATAAATGTCATGCCTAGGTGGACACCGGGGTCGAGCAGGTGTCGACATATCATGCTCGTTTTGCAACGAGAATATATATATATATATATATATATATATATATATATATATAAAATATTAAAAAAAATTTAAAATGTGAACATTATTCGATTGGTCGACGAGATAGAACATGAAGCCTGATGCGACGGCTGAGAACGAGCGCAATTGTACATCCGAAGTTTTTTGACTTTTCACGTTTTCGTGAGAATAAACACAGCGACGTTTTAGAAAAATAGACATACATCGTTCAACTGCCGGAAACTACGATGCGTCGCTCGAGATTGAACAGAGTTTACAGCCGGCTTCTGCATCGTGCATTTCTCGCCATGTTCGTACTTTGCTTCGTTTATTCTCCCTTTCCGTTTATTCGTCGCTCGTCAGAGCAACGAGCCGCCCAGGCACCGCCAGAATACTCGCGAGTCGGCTACATTCCTGCATCACCACAGAATTTTTCGGATTTTATATTCTACGAACTTGAAAAATTAATACCTTTCTTAAATAACATACTTAACGATTTGTTTCCTACTTGAGACGCAGAATATATTGAAAAAATATGTTGGCATGAAAATTAGAGAAAAGTCAGTCATTTGAGTTGGGCTCTTCATTAAAAACGGACCACCTGAAATTGTTGGTACCTCGAAATATTTGTGGACCAAATGGGCCACCTGAAATTGTTGGGACCTCGAAATATTTGTGGACCAAATGGGCCACCTAAAATTGTTGGTACCTCGAAATATTTGTGGACCAAAAGTGGCTCCCTAAAATTGTTGGTACCTCGAAATATTTGTGGACCATAATGGGTCACCTAAAATTGTTGGTACCTCGACATATTTGTGGACCATAATGGTCCCCCCAAAATTGTTGGTACCTCGAAATATTTGTAGACCAAATGGGCTCCCTAAAATTGTTGGTACCTCGAAATATTTGTGGTCCAAATGGGCCACCTGAAATAGTTGGTACCTCGAAATATTTGTGGACCAAAAGTGGCTCCCTAAAATTGTTGGTACCTCGAAATATTTGTGGACCATAATGGGTCACCTAAAATTGTTGGTACCTCGACATATTTGTGGACCATAATGGTCCCCCCAAAATTGTTGGTACCTCGAAATATTTGTAGACCAAATGGGCTCCCTAAAATTGTTGGTACCTCGAAATATTTGTGGTCCAAATGGGCCACCTGAAATAGTTGGTACCTCGACATATTTGTGGACCAAATGGGCCCCCTAAAATTGTTGGTACCTCGCCATATTTGTGGACCAAATGGGCCACCTGAAATTGTTGGTACCTCGACATATTTGTGGACCAAATGGGCCACCTGAAATTGTTGGTACCTCGAAATATTTGTAGGCCATAATGGGCCACCTGAAATTTGTTTAAGCCCCCTCCCCTATTTACCACCACCGCGTCATCGGTTATACGACAGTCGCCCGTAAAGATTCGAAGTAGAAATGTGGAGGAAACGAGCGATAGACCGGATATCGGCATGAATTGTTACTTCCGGACTTTAATAGGAACAGGGTCAGCTGGAATCGAGCGTGAATCTAAATGCGGATGTGATGTGTCCTTGAGTTACTGTGAGAAATAGCTCAAGAATTCGATTATCTCAAGAAAATGAGGCGTCGACTACGTATTCCATTTCGTGAATGGGTCGAGTTTCAGTAGGCTTTGGGTAAACTACGTTGAAACGCGGTAGTCCGTCCCTAGCCATAGATATGGATATACACATATATTGTTGGCATTAGCTGCGTAGAAAAAAAAAATAAAATGGCGGACTTTGAAGACTCCATAATTTCTTTCCAAAAAACTAAAAACGCAAAAATTGAAAACAAAAAAAGTAGAACTATTCTAACAAAGAGATAGAGTTTTTTTCTAGCTGGGGAAAGTTCTCAAAGACGTTTCTAGTAGGGTACTACGATTTGGGGAAAAATCGAAGTGGGTTGTGGGAAAAACGGGCGATTTGGCGTGGAACGTCCCGCGTACCTACACATAGACTTTGCGAGGAATTCAGCATATTGGAAATCCGGAAAGAAAGGTGAGGAGCAGGTCGTTGGATGGAACGCAATAACGGCTGATCAGGCGTAGGAATGTTCGGCTTTTTCTTAGCTGCTAATCGAATCGCGTCGAATCTGGACTGCGGCTGTCTCGTGCCGAGCTCCTCAGCTTCGGGAACGGTGAACCGGCCGAAATCGAGCCTTGCGCAAGGTGATTGCCGTCACAGCGGCAGGTGCACCAGTAAAATTCATGAAATAAGGACAGGGTATGAAATTTATTGACAACGCGGCACGAATGATTCTCATTCCGAATCAGTTTCATTTACTTCGCGCCTGCAGCTGATTCTCAGTTTATTATCTGCCTGCCATTGGCCGCACTCAGATTCAGAGGCGATTGCTGGAATTCCTGGGCTCGCGCGGAGGTTCGTTAAATTTTTCTCGACACTTTGGAAGCGAACACGAGGAATCCGTCTTCGAAGAGCTCGTTGACCGCAACGAAGTAGGCATTTGTTCGTGTCATTTTTGGGCACCTTTTTTTTTTTTTACTCTTAAACAAATGACGTACTAACATAATTATTATTATTATCAACAGCTTAACATTACTAGTGGGTGTTGCCCGATTGCGAATCTCTATTTCCCTCTTACCTAACACCCCAAAAAAACGTTTTTTATTATTTCCAATTTTATATCTCGACACCGGCACATTGTACAGAATAATTTGTTATACCTTTTTTATAGAAAATTGAACGCTCTACAAAAAAGGTCTCTTCAACATTTCGAATAAGCGTAGCCATTCGGACGATATTCGAGCCCAAAGTTCGGAGTGGGTGAAAATTCATGTTTTTTTTTAATATCACAGGGAAATTATTGACTTTAACGAAAAATGTGAATTACATTTTTTGTACTTCATTACATTTGCTGTATACACATTTGCTTTTGTAATCGATAAATATTAGTATTCGGAGTTGTTCACGCTTTCAAAATTTGAGTTCGTCAGAAAAGTGCGTTCTAATGAGCCAATACCACTTATAATAGCTAGGAAAAAAGCTGGATAAAATATTCACGAGTAAAATAGACTTTTTCATTCAGGAGAAAATATTTGCAAATTTTTATTTTCATTTTTTAAGAATTATAAGTATTTAATAATTTATTATACTGCGAAATTTGGACACTGCGGCTGTGCTGGTTCAATAGTCTAGCAGACCTTTTTTGTAGAGCGTTGAGTTCCCTACGAAAGTACGTCTTGCACTGCTCCGTACGACATGCCATTGTCGAGGCTTTTTTTTTGACATTTTATTTAAATGGGAAATAGCAATTCGCAGGGAGGCATTAAGAACTCAAATTTGGACACACCTCTTTTCTCAACTTTTCCGATAGTATAAAACCTGCTCGCGGGTTGTAAAAATAAAAAGTTTCCCAAAAATGACGCACCCTAGCGAGCATATACCGTTTCAGAGGTGAAACGCGACACCTGATTCAATTTACACGTCACAGAAAGACTATTGTCCAATTTTTGAAAATATGCGACGGCCCATTGAAATGCATTCGGAACGGCTCGGCTACTTGGACGACCAACCCGGCGAAAAGTACGTGGTCGAGCCAGCGAAGCTTTCATCGTACAATACTCAGAAACTGTTACATCCTGTGCTTTGTGGGCGACAAAGGGCCGTAATTTTATTATATTCCCATATATAAGCTATTCTATTGTGCGCAGCGTGCGTATACACCGAATGTTTGTTGGGTGAGAAAACGATTCGACGAGTTCACGTGCGACTGTCCCAAACGACTCCGGAAACCCATAGACTCAGCTAGAGATACCGACAAGTTACGAGCAATAGGCAAGATCTTCGTGTAAAAGGGAAAAGTAGCCGACTAGAAATAGCCGACTGTACATAGGCACAAGATTCCTTCGAATATCACGCTTCGGTGGATAATTTATGCCAATAACGAACACTCGAGACATCGTCGAAGCAGCTATTGTCGAACCCGAACATGAAACTCAGTGTACAACAACGCAACACGCGTACCACGCTGTTAAAAGGGTGTCAAAAAGTGCCGGAATCCTACAGGGTAAGCAATTAGCACTGAAAGTTGTGCCAGCGATTTTTTTTTGCACACAAACTAGTGTTATCCTAAGGCACTGCGAGCATAACACGAGCACGAGGCTCCGTGTTAGAGGTAACACAAACGAATGGTAGAGCAGCGTTAAAAAGAGTGTTACTTACTAGAGAGTGATAACAACACCGACGATTGCGTTGAATGCTAAATATTCTACCCAACAAGTTTTACACCCCACACAATGATGAACATTCTGCGACTGGGTAGGGTTCGTAGAACTCCGCTGATTACTGTTTTAATCGTGGTCAAAACTACTGTGTAGGGGTCGCTGAAACTTGCGGTCCAGTTGTTAATTCAGAACCAGGAAATCGTTAAGGCATTTCAGTTTGGTGGTTTTCACGAGACGCGGTGTAGCGTAGCTGAAGGGACGCGACGAATAGCTGAGATCTCTATGCATTCTAACGAGAGCGGTCCTTGGAACGTAGTGCTTCTCAAACGATTCGAGGTGGTCCTTTCAAGTGCGATGGTACAGGCTCGTGTACCGGCCTCAAGAGATTTCAAGATGACTGCAGTTGCTTTGGTACGGATGAATTGGCTGCTGACCTTGGAAAATGACCTCTCTGCGGTGAATCATAATTAGCAACTATGTTCTCTATCTCTCTCTCTGTCTATCTATCTACCTGTGTCCTTCTCTCTCTTGCACAGTTGTTCATTCCGTCGCAAGTTGCGTCCGTTGGCCATCTTCTTGCGGATTCTCCTCACCAACGTGGTCGAGTATACGAAACTGCGATGACTGTAAAATGTATGGTTGACAAATCCTTCATCCAACAAGGAAGGATAGATTGGGGCGCCTGTGCCGAGGCAAGATTTACGATACACGTATGTCTGGCATTCTAAATCAGTTTCCGGGATTCGAGTACTCGTGAGACGTCTGTCTCGAGTGGGCGACCATACGGTGTATCTATGCTGGTGTTAGGGGTAGTCGCACGCTTGGAAACAGGACTATGCTAAATACTTCTGTTGGCAGTAGTTTTACTTATTTTATAAAGCAAACGGTGAAAAGCCATAATGTTACGTGTTAACTGTATTTCCCCAAAATTTTAACACAAAAGTGTTTCGCTAAAGTGAATATTTGCCTGTAATCGACATCACTAACTATAGGCAAAGTGGTTTTGGCAGCTGTTCAAGGCGTGTCTCAAATTTTGGGGTATCTACTACGCGTTGTACGGTTAACGAGCGAAAAACAGATTCTTGAACAAAATTTGAAATAAAAATGCACCCAAGACAGATTTATTTATCGCATCCTTTGATTAAAAGTCAATTTAAGTTACAGTTTCGCTGTCTTTTTTAATTTTTTTTTTTTGAAACCACGTCAACTCGTCCGACTTGCAGAATCATAGTGATAGGCAGTGATAGCCGGATGATTACAAGTTGCGGCTGGATCAATAAACAACGTGACCCAAGCCGAACCACCGTAACGATGATAATTCGCAACTGGCAAAACAGTTGATTATCGATGAAATTTGGGCAAGACTAACGCTGACTCCATGGCAAGCAACATTTAGGTTTCACTGGGAGGAAAGTTTCGATGTTCTACGATGTTGGTGTGGTCGTGCATTTAGAATCGCTGAGCGAAGAACTGTTTGATTTCATTTAAGAAGCATCGTTGCTACTCGATGTAGCAAAGTATTGAGTCGGCTGAAATATTTTCGAAAAGCAGATTTTCGTAAATTGGCTTGTCGTCTTTTTGGGTACTCCAGTAAAGTTTCTTCTGACCAAAAAGGTCTGACGCGTCTATGCACATGACATAGAGATTCTTGGATGTTTTCGATTCGCTGGAGTCAATGTTGCGGTCAATTGACGTTGTTTCAATTTGACTATCGCTGTTGGGTATTTAAATGGCAATCGAAATTACGAAATGACATCCGTTCGATAACCCTTCTGGTGGCGTCGCGATGCCATTCCAGATTGGAGTGTCAGGGGTTATCTTGCCAAACGATTTGAGTCCTATTCGGAGCATCGAATCATAACATAATTAAGCGCGCGACCGTATCTTAAATCTTAATCAAACACGTTTGCTCCTCGAAAGAAGGCCAAGGGAGTTTGAGTATCGCCGAGATAATGCGAAGCTTGGGACGAATTAATGGATCAATTTCGACCAATTGTTTCGGAGACACGTGGCGCGTGGGTTGGCGCAAGTCAATGCTCCAACGAACAACACTCTACACGAATAAAAGCAGACCCAAAATTGCAGAATTTGTTATCGTGTTCCTATTTTATGGTATATCACCCAATTCCACGTTACGTTTCGAAACCACTCGATTATTTATACCACTACGTTATATTTACTTCGTGGCAAAAAATACACTTAAGGATTGGAATAAATTATTTGTTCTTAATATTTGCTATTGAAAAGTCCTAGTTATTTTTCACTAGCACAGTTGGTTTCACTAGTAAAATTGGGGAATACTGCTCGTAAATCAAATATGACAACGAAACAACTCGATTAGTTATACTACTACGTTTTATTTACTTCGTGGCAAAAAATACACTTAAGGATTGAAATAAATTATTTGTTCTTAATATTTGCTATTGAAAAGTCCTAGTTATTTTTCACTAGCACAGTTGGTTTCACTAGTAAAATTGGGGAATACTGCTCGTAAATCGAATATGACAATAAAGGGCTTGGTCACGTGACACCGAGCGCCAATGGGGCGCGTGACGTGCGTCTTGCAAAACATTAAGTTTTTTCTCGATGGATAATGCCATTGCTCGGATAATTTGTTCATATCATTGAGTCTTGGACCCACTGATACGACGATAAGAAGGAGTATTTGCAACGGAGAATGGATTCGCGATAGCATGTAGCAGTAATTGGGCAAAATTGATGTGGCTACGTTGAGAAACCAAAAGAATTGAGAAATTTGAAAAACCGAAAATACCTGCCGTGTGAGGAGGAACTGAAGGAGGGAAAGAGATGGGATTGTTTCTGGGCGAAATGACATCCAAGGATCGATCAGAAAAGCTCGATCCTCCTTTAGTAGTAGACTTAAGCAAAGTGCGCCTCGCCGCACCTTGACAATCCGCCGTTCGTGTGGGACGAGCGATGTGGCATCTTGACTGAAGTGCATTGTGGGTCCGGTTTTGAGGCGTCGGAAACTTTAAAGGCATACCAAACAGGTAAGATCCGACGAGGTGAGAGGGAGATGAAAGATTTTGTGAGTAAGAAAAAAGGTACGTGAACGTGGGTAGCAGCCGATGGACCGCGTGCCGAATGAAACACGTGCGAGAACGCGTAAAGCGTTGACCATAACGACGGAGTCTGGCCAGCTAAAGGAGAGATATCCGTGATGGTATCACCGTTATCGGCGCCGGTGCCGTAACACGCGATGGGAAATTCGAGGATGATATGGAACTATAACGAGGAGCGTGTTCCAAAATCGGAGCTACCCCTTTAGCAGTCCTAAATTCGACGTTTTGCCAGTCGTTGCGGTGCGCCTCGGATTCATTCCCACGGACTGTGAACAAGACACATTCCTGATGCTGTCCAACCGTGGTGCAGCTAAGAAAAGACGAGGACCAGATCGTCGAGTGAAAATCGAGTTGACTCGACTTTCACGGTGAACAGTCTATACCCGAATTAAGGCTTGTTTTTGTCCTGCTCCATTCTCTCTCTCTCTCGATATAGTCAATGTCGATGATTTTAATGTTGTGGAAAAAAGCCGCCCGAGTTCTTCTAATTACCAGCCTCGTTTAGGCCAAGTTGTCTCGATTTCTCTGAAGGATTTGGAATGCGATGCGAGAGAGTCAAAGCTGTGGGGTCTACTTTTGAAAACAGTCCAGCGGACACTGCAGTGCCGCTGGGACTGGAAGGGTCAAAGCAGCCCGACGAGAAAGGGTAGTTCATAGTTCAGGAAAATGTAACTTATGCCATGGACTACCGGAAACACGAAAATATTTTTCAACTCGACGAAATTTAGTGCTACATTTCAAGTCCGTTTGTATCGTTTCCGTTCTCCAGCCTCGACTACGAAACTTCCGGCAAATAAAACCCACTGGTAGCAACAGATGTAGCATGTAGCACGTTCTACGCCGAAGAATTTCATCAATCGGCGATAAGATCTGCACGATGACACGCACAGGGCTACGCCATCACGCTCCCTTCGAGACCCTTCGCTATCATACATATATGCATGACACGAGAAATTACCATAACGTCACGGATGACCAACCACCGATCTACAGCAGCGGCCGGTAATATTGGGTGAACGCTAAAACTTTCCATCAGATCGGAATTTCGTTTTCCAGCCGAAACTCACCCACTCGGAGCCCACAGAAAAATAGTTCGTGTTCCGCCAAGTTTCGCAGGTTTGTAAGTGCAAAGATGCAGCGTAATAGGTTTGCGATTACTACAAACATCGTGCTTTTCGTTATTGATACAAAATGCCTGGCAGTTCCCTCAAGGTCTACTCTACTTCTTGAGGTCTACTTTAGACGCCCCAAAAAAGGCTGTGCTTACGAATTGTTTTTGACGTTGCTGTGATAGATAGTAGCATAAAATTTGTTGGGGTTCACTTTTAATCTTGTTGTTGAGGACATTTGGGACACTGCAGAGGGGCTAATATCTAGCAGAGGTGCTACCCCGCAGAAAAAACGTGGCAACTAAATATCTGCAGAGGTACGCGCTGGCAGGTAGTCGTGAAGGTGAACACCATCGCGAACAGCAATGCGATGCGATACGATGATAGTGTTGAGGCGAGGCCAGCGAGGCATCTCAACAAGAGCAAGATGACTCTTTCACTTCGGATCAACTGGTGGAAATGTAGGCGAGATATGTAACGCCGCATTCCATTGGTGCTGTATGTGCACTTTTATCCAGTGAAACGAAACACTACGAGGCGTTAGGATAGCTCGAGAGTTGTTCAGCGGCACCGTACTTTGAGAATCTGATACACGAGGAGTCCTTGTCGTATACTTGGCTGTTTGGACACATGGTAGCTGACCCGGTAGCTGACCCCGAAGGTTTCGGGAGCGAGTAAAGAATCTGGTCGAATCGTTTGAGAACATCTCAAACGCACACGATATCAATGATATCTGGATCATTGACGTTCGTTCAAATACACTCTAAGTATAGACCGATTTATATGCTGGACGAATATGCAGTAGAGTGGTAGGCGATCGCCATGTTGCGTCCGCCGCGTTGCGTCCGCCATGTCGCGTGCTCCATGTTGTGTCCGCCATGTCGCGTGCGCCGTGATGCGTCCGCCATGTCGCGAGCGTGCGACTCGCTGATGCATGGTCGCAGGATCGGTTGCTAAACATAGCCGCGGCACGCGTCACATTTCTTGCTGTCCGCTTTGCTTTCTTATGGTTTATGGTTTTCGATTACCCGTGGGGATTTTAGGGTCAGCCTCTTCGCCGACCAATCGACGTTCCACCGTGTAGGTACCATTCGAACTGCTGTGGTACATGTCCAAGCGTATTCGAAAATTAAGGTCACGAATCATTAATGCAGAATCGAGTGTACAGGTATTCTTTGTATAGCTGTCGGATTATATCTTCCATCTGGCGCCCACAGTTCTGCTGAATTGAAACTCCGCCGGGCGTCGTGCGTCCAGCCTCGTGCTGTACCTCGCCATCCGAATATAGCTATAGTAGGCAAAGCCTGTACGCAAAGGCGTAATTTTTTGGAAAAGGGTTTTTCGAAGGGCACACAAAAAAAACGTAAAAAAAAATGAGGAAACGAAGTAGGACAGTTTTTCAAATTGTCCGATACGGCGTGGAATGCCCCGTACATAGCATCGTCCTCGATACGAAATCTTTTGTATAGTCGTCTTCCGTAAATTCGGTATCAGACCTGAAGGAATGTGAAAAAATCTTGGTTCGAGTCATGGAATGAGTCAATTGGTCGTTGTCGATCGCCTTTCAGTACTGAAACAAAGAACTTGGCCTCGCGTTGCCACGAGGGCAAGAGCGGTCGTTTGCGTGTAGAAATTAAATAAGCCTGGCTGCCTGCCTATCAGGCTGAGAAGGACAGCTGCAGGACGAACGCGCGGACTCGGAAACTCGTTCCCTTGCAGGCGTGAGATTCGAGATGCATCGAGGGACTCGATTTCCAAAACACCCACCGACGAGTATATCGGATTGTTCTCACCTGAACCATACTGCCGCCGACTGCAACCGCATTTTTTGTATCTCTCAGTCCGAAAGCTTCGAACATTCCCACCACCTGTCACGTGGGGTAGAGTTGCTTTCGAATTCAATTCCCCACCCAGACAAAGAGAAATCACCATTCAGCCAAAAATGTTCCGACAAGATGTTTAAAAAACCACATTGCCAGTGAAAAATATCAAGTTGCAGCAGATCTGAGACGATAGTTTTTGGCATGACAAAATTGAGACAGCAGCGAGTAGCGCACAACTAGGCCGAATGACTCTGATGGCAATTCCGTGGTGTCTGTCATTAGCATCTCGTGCAATTACGCTGTTAGTACCTATTGCCCCCGAGTGTCTACTTTTTAACGGATCAGCACTTCGCATCCAGCCAGAGACTCCTCGGGTGGAAAAATAAGAGGTGAAACTCGCGTCTCGCGGGATTATCAACGCGATATAACGTACAAATATCTATGTGTTTGGCGCCGCGGCGAGATTAGCCGCATTAAAGCCGCGGTACGACCGACATCGCAGTGCGCCAGGACGGTTGCCACAAATTTCACTCGCCGCCCGGTTTGCTTGTTGAAGCGGTGGCAATCAACATCGGATTATTCATCCTTTCTGATTCCCCGCGCAGTGTCGGCGAGACGAAGCTAATAAACTCTCAGGAAAATGCGGTAATGATTTATATCGTTCAATTCAACTGCGCGGCCGTTTGTGTAACGCTACTTGGGTCGCGTCGCGCGAATGAATTACATCTTCTGGAAATGGCGTTGCAGTAATTAAATTTCCAGGGTGTAAAGTTTGTCTTTGCCGTATGTCACTTTTGTACGAGTATTTGTGCCGGAATCGAAATTCTTTGGTCGCACATTTGGATTCCCACTCCTGGGCGTCCGTAACGCGGTATACGTGGTACTATACCTACAGCGCCTCACCATCCCTGCGTAGCAGCGCCTCACCATCCCTGCGTAGCAGCGCCGCGCCATCCCTGCGTAGCAGCGCCGCGCCACGGCGCCTCGCGCACTAACTGGCGGGACGGTAAGCGAGCCATCCTGCAAGGCACAACGTTGGCTTGGCTCCAGACCTGTACCTACCACCGTGACCTTGACATAGTGGGTGTACCGATTTGATGAAAAGCTGACAAGCCTTTAGCCCACTGGCTAAAGCTGCTCTAAAGCGCCAAAATGAAAATGGAACTAGGTTAAATTCGTTAAAAAATGTAAGGCAGATGCATTGTTTAGCTGTGGTGGAACGCGGGTCGAACAAAGGCTACGTTATAAGAGGCTAGAGGGGCTTCTTGACCCGGAAATTCACTGCAGCTCGCGAGCATTTTTATCTTCCTGTTTGTCTTCTCCTCGGTCTCCTCTCGCCGGGTCGCAAAGTATTAGCAAAAAAGTGTCTCGGCGGAATGCCACTCGACCTGACCATCCCGACTACCATACGCCCCGTAACCCACTTATTAAACTGTATCACGTTGGTTATCGCCACTTGCTGTTGTGGGACAGCATCGTAAGGGACACGCGACATCGAGTATATGCCACGCGACGGGACACGGAGACATCTTCGAACTTATTTTTACTCTCGTAATCATTCGGCATGGAAGCGAATAATTTTTTGTTGACGTTACTGTAATGGGTATTAATGCGAAAGAACTTGGACTCGATGTACACGCTCTTAACCCTTTCAATCACGGTGCGCCAGTCGTTTGGCGAGAGCGAAAGTTGGCAATGGGGGATTTTCGGGGTGCTGATAATGAATATGGAGTCAAGTTTTAAATTCAAAATGGCGACTCCAATGCAAAATAGTGGGTCCAGTTTTGAATTTTAGAATTCCGAGTGCATCTTCGTTGTCAGCAACCTCGAATACCAACTTTCAATCTCGTCAAACGACTTTTTGCATTTTTGGTCCGCCATTTTGGGTCCGCCATTTTGGGTCCACCATCTTGAATTTGCTCGTTTTTAGCGCAGATTCGGTATCAGCGTTCCCAGAACCCTCCTCTAACAAAACATTTCAAGTCGATTGCACGTAAAGAAAAATGTGGCTTGAAGGGGTTAACATGTATGTTAAAAAAAAAAACTAAATCTATTATACTCAATATTTATTTAGAAAAAAGACATCAAATCATTCGAAATCAGTTGTAACATGCTTGTATATTTTGTGTAACATGCTTGTGTTCTTCCGAGGTTGGTGGCTTTGAAGCTGTAAGGTTCACTTCTTGACTAAACTACGAATCAAACAACCGAAAAAAAAACCTGGACGAAAAAAATAGGAGGATGAACAAAGACGAGAGCAAAGGAAGAGAGGGGAAAGGAAATCTCGAGAGAGAGAGGGCGCGGAAGAGGGAGAGATTTCGTTTTACACAGGAAGCTCATGGTTAGAGGGCTTCGAGTGCTGGAATGCCCGTTTGAATGGACGTAAGACTCTCATTCTCACTGAACAGTGTGAAAATGAAGTTGGAGTCAAAAAATAGCCGGACTGTCTGAATTCGAATCAGCTTGCCTGAAGACTCTAAGTGGTTGAACATTCACGTCAACGGCCAGGTAATCTGGCTATGGATGAATTCCTACAGAACTATTTTCCGTGTTGCGTCCTAAGAATTCTTCCCCTCGAAGAAGATATTTACCTGTTTCAAATACCTTCGCGAAATGGTGTTTTTTTATTTATAAATAAATAAATGTATTATTGTTGGTTGAATCGACAACTCGCAAATCGATACTCACGGACAAGATCCAAGGGGCTAAAGTGTTCCAGCTGCCGTTGCGCGCAAGACTCACAGCTGATAAGTCAATCTTTCTTATATCATCTTCCTTTTTGCCTGGCAACTGCTCTGTAGTTTCAAACAACCTTTCTATTCCTCCGACGATTTATCTAAAGTTTCGAAATCATTTAGTACATAGTCGTCTATTTCGATTCTCCCCATCGGCCTCACTTTCTTTTGATGCTTCTTTCGAAACCAGTTGTAGTACATTTTCTTGAACTGTGGTACATAGGCGTTTTTGAGGTAGCTGATTTTGCAAAGTTGACCACGGATTCGTAATCAGCAATCTGAAAAACGTTCGACCAGCCCAAACGTCCTGCCAAAAACTATGGCTGAAGAATTAATCCGTTTCAACACTCGGCTATAATCTTTTATGGTGAGCAGTGCCCAAGATAATGACCCGGTTTGTTTATTGAAAGTAGTACAACTCGCTTGCCAGCGCCGTTCTCTTCACGAGAGACTGGCGAAAGACGAAGCAAATGAGTCGAATGCTCGAATAGAGAAGACAGCCCACAGTTTTGTACCCGAGTCGCCGAGTTTCAAGAAGCCCTCAACGTTCTTTGTATTCTCTCATTCAATACCGGCGGTGCGTAGTGATAGCAGCACTACTGTCGCGAGATTTGTCACGTATCGGAAACGGTAATAGTAACCTGGCGAACAATACTCCGCGTCGATTGTAATACTCCTGCCGATATGTAGCAGCCTTACAATACCTACCCGCACCCTTCACAGAGAGTGCCCATCATCGTCTTCGCTGGGCATGCGCAGCAGCCCTACACACACGCAAGTTCGATCACAATCTCAACTACTCTACTTCACGCTCCAAGGTAATTCCGTAGCATTGGGATAGTTGCAAATTCTTTTAAAAGTTCATCTGCCAACGCGTAACCCTGTAAGACGTGTGTCAACCAACTTGAAAATGAATGGCTAAGTTGCCACGTACTTCAGCAATGAGCGACGATTTCGGACTAAAGAAATTCTGAAGTATGCTCAAAATGCGGACGAGTATCTGGTCAAATTTTCGCGGATGTATCTTTATTGGATTTGCCACAAAAAGCAGAGAAGAAACTTGTCACAAGCAGACATCCAGCATGCGTTACGCTGCGCGCACACATCGGTGTTGCCCGACTACCGTGTGCAAGTAGAAGTCTCTGTAGATCCTCTCGTCAACGACACCTATTACGAGGATGTTGATTTGCAAACCTTCGTGTCAGGTAAATAAGTTTAGGTAGGAAGAGGGACATGCGTCGCCCGAAGTGACGAAGACGTAGCCACGGTACCGGAGGAGTGTACATGTAATCAGACTCCGGCTGGCAATAGATGATGCCGCGCTGTACCCTGGAAGGTGAACGGTACATGGTACACGACGAAGGTAAACGGACCGCAAAGGCAAGGTAAAGCATTTGCGCGCCGCCAGTTTAAGTTTATGCATTGGCCACATTCCGCTCCCATGCTTCGAACTCTCGAACTCGCCCGGCTCCCCACACCTATACTTACATCCGCGCGGCACACCTTTACGCATACCTCCGTAGGTACTTGTGCTCCTATATATCCTCATATACCTGATACGTACGTTGTACAGAAACGAGTCGGAAACGCGAACAAATCACAGCAACGAAATATGCTTCGAGCCGAGTCTGCCCAACTGACCAATTTGACTCGTATCGAGAACGATTATGGATTTCACCCTAGTCATTTGTCTGATTAACCCTTAACCCTTTCAAGGTCACTGGGACATGAATTTCCCACTCAGTATTCCTCATTCCTTTCGTAGATCGCACTTGATACGCTGAATTCTGTTGTGTCGATATCACTAAGGACTTCTTGCCACCATTCCTCCTGAACTTGCAATCTATTCTTCCCGCCAAGATAGTTATACGCCATTAGGATCCCCAACGACGACGTTCACCACGCAAGAAACGGGGTTCAGGCTCGTGACAATGTGATATTATTCCTGCCTGTCATCAAATTTGTGTAATTCCAAGATGGCGACCAGGACCGCGCAGACGCACTGCCAAAATCGATGCAACCTGGACTCTGTCACCAGGGGTTTTCAGGCTCGCTGATTACCACGTTGACATAAGAAAAACCAAAGTCCAATGTCCAGACCATCTAGTCAAAGTTACGTCGAATTTGCTAGGACACCTGCGCGGAAACGGGTCGCCATCTTGGACCTTCGCGAATCTGATGAGGGATTCGTCATCGGCGACCCCAAAAACTTTGGGGTACAGCATTTTTTTTCAAAAACACTTCTCGAGAAAACGTGACCTTGACAGGGTCAATTGTACTAACGGTAGCAAACACCATGGACAGAATTCGAAGAAGTGGAATATGTCCCGACACATGGTGGTCAATGAGGAGTCGAATAATAAGCTCGTTGGTATGCGTTCAGCAGCTGCCAGGAGCAGACGTTGTTGAAGCGGCGGGCGCCCAACATCCAGTGTGCAAATAGCGAATGAAAACGTAAAGTATAACACATGAAATGGTGTACATTTTGTTGCACAGCTTACGTGATTTTTTTTTCGAGTGTGCAGCTCAAGGCTTAAATAAGATTGAAGGATCCGCGAGAACTACTATTCTGCAATGATCAGCTAGCCGTACTTTTCATCCCGTGCAAGAAGTGCTCGCTACGAGTCTCGCGACAAGTTCAACGAACGCTTCAACATCGATAAATTCTCTTTGGTGACACATCTGGCGACCCGGGGTCGTTCTTCGCAAAATAAAAAAGGGTCAGAAGAACGCCGTGACGCCGCAGCCGGCGACCGCTCATCGGCGCTCCATAAACGATGGGGCGTTATAAATACGCACCGAGGCGTAGTGACTTCAGGATATTCCTGCTAGTCGGACAAAATGCCCGCGAGAATGAGGGGATCGTGATTTTTGTGAATGAAATGTTTCGTTAAGCTCGTTTCACTGGACGTGTTGCGCCAGCACAAAACTCACGGCACGACCCGAACGCGATACGTTTAACAAAGTAAAAGTATCCAACCCACGTGGTCGTTGTATACGTATCGTGAAACAGAGTCTTGGAGTCGTTTCGAATCACGCTATTTACGATTGCGGTAAGCGCAAGAAGTTTTACTCTGCGGTTCCCAAGTCAAGATTATTGAATTGAACAGGCGTCTCGCAATGTGTGTGGAGACTGTGCTGGAGTACGTACCAAATTCATGTGGGACGTGAACCGATCCGTTCAGCATAATCGTTGGAGTGTAGTATGAAATTCCGAAGATTCAGCATCCTGGTGATAGTTTGGAAATTTAATTAGTTTACTTTCAAGAACAATTTTTTCAAAGGATATATCAGCATGTAAGCATATAATTCAGTATATAGGCAACGTCAACAAAAACACGTAGAAACACCCTTTCTCCAGCGCCTGAAGTGGGCTAACCCCTTAGGGGGTGAACCAATCTAGAGGCCAACAAAAAGTAGAGCAAGCTTTGGAAACAAAATCAAAAAAACTACACAACGTACATGATAAGTACCTTTCCCCGAATTTTGCTACGTGCATTAAAGAACTCTCAGTTTGCTCTACTTTTTTGCACCCCGCCTCAAACGCCCCATGCATCCCAAAGAATCTGACGAGTGCCGGAAGAGCTACAAGTTCGGAGGGATAACAGAATGAAATGGACCGTTACCTTCCGCGGCAGTGATACGGATGGGCTTGCCTACGAGATGGATGGAAGCCGCCGACGAAAGGTGATTTCTTGGGGAAGATTCATCGCAGATAAATATTCGCGCTCGTATCTCTGGTGGAACGATCCGAGTCGATGAATACGGCGGATGAGGAGCGAAAAAACTAACGAGCGGGCAAGCAAACTGGTCGCATACATGTGGTGCTCGTATATAGTAGTACCGTGATATCTCGCGACATTCCGATGCCTGTTTCCACGCGGTGCATACCTGGCATCGGACAGTTACGGTTTCGGACGTACAAAACTGTTCGACGCTCCGCCGACTGTTCCCCCATAGCTATGGGGCGAGAGCGTAGGTACTCCTACCTATCTACCTACCGAAAAATTGCGGGGCGCGAGAAAGGAGGAACGAAGTCGACTGTAAAATTCTCGCCAGAATTCATCCGGATTCTCATGTAAACTACGTCAATTATAGTAATATCGATCCGCACTCGGGGCTCGTCCGGTGAGTCACGTCCGTGAAAAATCCGAAGAATCTTTCCTTACCTATTCTCCTCTCCTCTCGCCCGTTCGTTCTCCCCTGACCCGAAAGAGCGGACGAGGGGGGGAAGAAAAAGAACAAGGAGAAAAAGGAAATCAAACCGTGGAGAGAGATGGAGCGGGATGTATATAATGCCTCGCGGCATTCCGATGCCTGTTCCAACCTGCTCGTCGGCAGTCGACCAGTTTAACCCATGCGCCCCACATGCAACGGATCGGGCGGGCGGCTCCCGTCCTCCACCCGTACAGAGAGGGAGACAGAGACGGAGAGAGGGCGAGAGAGTGCGAGCAAGAGAGAGAGAGAGAGAGAGAGAGATAGGGCCTCGGGGCTACGTTCTGAACCTGGACTTGCATGAGTGTACGCAATGCCCATGGACCTGAATAGTCGGCTCGGTGAAACGCAGAAAGAATGCCCGGTGTGTTCGCTGTCTGAAGAAAACCGGGGACCCAACGCGTAGCTGACTTTTTAGCCCGTATCCGATGCCGTTTGTCAATTTTCATTCTTCCCTGCCCCAAAAGTACCCCGGCTCTTAGTCATCGCAGACGTATGTAGGTAACGACCCTGCGGCGTGGACGGAGAGGTCTGCCGGAAGAAACGAAGAGACATACGGATCGAACCGATTGCACAAATGCGATTTGACGAATTCGGGCATCAATAGAGCGTTACCATAATCGTAGTGCTTTTTTTCGTATAATAACTGGCATTTGAGCTTTTAGTATTTAGTAACCCTTAGTTGCCAGTCTGGGGTGTGAGAGACCCCGGTCGTTTCGACTATAATTGGTAAATCCACAGCATAACGAGCCTTTGCAACGAAAAATTCCTGGTGAGGAAATATTATCAATATCGGGGGTCATTTTTGAAAAATGGAAAGTCGGAGAAATTCGACCACGCTGGAGGAGATTCCTGTTGTCAGGTAAAAGGCCGAATAAAGGACTTCAAGGTTTCGAATGGTTGGGCGTAATTACTTCCCCGATAGTTTTTCACTGGGAAGCGAAAAACTATCCTCCGCATCCCACTGGTCTACGGTAAAGTTGAGGGCAACTTTTCACTCGGAAAATCATAAATTTCCGCCCTCAAATATTTGAAAAGCAAGATAGCGCGAGAGATGATAGGAGAAAGGAAGACGTTGCCGCTATTTTCTCGTCTGCTAGCATCGAAACGAGCCAAGACGAGGAGTGAAGCTTGAGCCAAGATGTAATGGATTGTTTCAGAAACTTTTAGCCAACAGAGGATAAGCAGTTGTATTATAATAAACTCTAAGATCACATTCTCGTCCATACTAACATTATATGTAAATGCGAAAGTAGCTCTGTCTGTATGTTACCTTTAGACGCTTAATCCGCTGAACCGATTTAGATGAAGTTTGGTGAGAACATAGTTCGAGACCCTTGGATGGACATAGGATAGTCGTCATCCCGGAAATCGTCCCTTAAGGGGGCAAACAGCGGGGCAGAAGTTTGATGCGGAATCAATCATTTCTCAAATCAGGAAAACAGGCATGGGCAAAAGGGGCAAGGGCTCCAGGCGCCATTTTGAGACGGCAGTCGAAATCTGAGATCGTTATTTTCAAGAAAAAATTCAGCCATGTTTTCGATTTTTGGCACTATAATCGCTAAAACTGGATTTTAGGCCGACAGTGCCGGAGGATCTCTGTATACGCTGCCCTACTGCCATCCTAGCAATTCTAGCCTCCGCATCCTGCAGCCAAAACTAGAGGTCCCAGGCGAGACTGATTTTGGTGAATCAGAAACTGCTGGCAGTGTCGCACAAAAGATCCACGAAATATATTTTGCAAGAAGAAAAAAGGAGCTTGCAGGAATCTGCGTGAGAAAACAAAAATCAAGTATGCATCGCGCGGCCAGCGGCTCCCTGGCGTAGCGAGCGCGGGGCCCGTCATGCGCCACGCGTGGGGCCCACGCGCGCGCCCAAAGTGCCAAGTTCTGGTTCTACGCAGAAGAAGTCGCAGGCAAAATCTTTTAACATAAAGTTATTCAAGTTTTAACAAACTACAGTTTTTATGAGCACTTTGCGTTCAGCGACATGGGTTCGCGCGCGAGCATCCTGATGCTATTCACTTGTCTCGCGAAGCTCAATGGAAACAGGCGCTGTAAAGAGTGAATTGGGTGCTATTGCGATGTTGATCGGAACATCGACGATATAAATTTGCTTATCGTCGGGGAAATTTTATGCAGATTGTGCACTGATTTGTCACTGATACTCTCACACTCCCAAACTGAAAAAAGCGAACGGGACCCATTATCCAGGCACACAGAAAAGGGGTCGGTTACTGGGAAGCCTCCTCGGTATTTTTGATCGCTGAATACGAATCTGAGGCCAGAATTCGCCCATCGCCCCAGGATTGGGCGTAAAACTGAAATAATAGATGAAAATTTCCACTGTTCAATGTTTTGCGCTACGCAAAACACCTGTTGGACCAGTCGAGGGTTAAACGTTCGAAAGTTCAGATGCGTTAATGTTTCCCGAACGTTTTCCAAACAAACAAGCATAGTTGTTTGTTCACGACAGAGTTACACGTATGCGAATTGTTCCTGAAATTGACGGCGCCGCGTGCTTAATGAAGAATAATACCTCGCGACGTAACGATGCGCTGACACGAACATACCGCATCGTAAACTTGCTCATCCCATGCGGTGTCCTCATCAATTCTTAACCGTTTGTTCTACAATAATTATAGGACTCTTCTGCGTGTTTTTCGCGCGCGATTCTTATCACGCTGTTATTAGGGTCGAGTAACAATTTATCCATCCAATCGTACATACGAACAATGACTTTATTAATTGTCTAACGCGTAACATTTTGACGAGGTGTCGACGGTCAACGATAGGTCAACGTATCGTAACGTATGATTTGTTCGTATCGATCTCTCCGCTCGACTCCACATTTCTCATTGCAACTTTCTCTGCTCTATACTTTTTGTACTGCAACTGATTACCGGGAAAACTTGAAGATGAAAAAAAAATTTAGGTCCCCAAAAAATATTTGCAGAATCTGTACTTTTCGGTAAAAGCTCTCTTTACAGAATTTGTACCGAAGTAGACCGGTTCTACATTATTTTTAATAACAAAGAATCATCGTGCCTAACGTTTGACGTTTTGTTCATCAATTTTCATGTAATAGTGCTCTGTCCACATTTTTTTCTTCTCCAAAACGGGACCATATTCAGCCACTGTGCCGTAGTATAAGAAGTAGAAGAAACAGATGCGTCTCATGTTACAAAATCAATTTTCTATTTCAACTTTTATTTTCTATTCGATGGGAACCAAGTTTATTTGGGCGAGATCGGTCGCGCGATATCTCTGCGCAGTTCGAAGCGCCTCGCGTATTAGTCACATCAGGGGCAGGGCACAAAGAGGCATGGCGAAAGTGTTGGCATTCCCGGTGCCAACAGTTCGAATCCTCAAAAAAAAAAAAAAAGATTTTTTTTTTTTTAAATGGCGAATTACTCACAGCAGACGAACGACGTAAGGCCCAGCGGGGATAATGATTTGTAGAGGCCGGAAATTGTGAGCCAAGCTCTTCGCATGAAAGATCAAAATCGCCGACCGAATAGTTTGGCGGAGCTGCGGCAAATCGGCCGAATTTCTTCGTTTCCTAGAGTCGATTTAGTTTGGTAATGGAATTAACAGGACGATTCTAATCGAATTTAGCAAAATGCATGGATACGAATGCCAGAGCATTTGGTCCGGATTGCAAAGAAATAGTCGACACGGTGTCGTGAATTGGTACGAATCAGCATTAACAGATGGTGAGAATAAACGTGCTTCGCCAACGATCGAAATGTTTGTAATTATCTCGAATTTAAGAGATTCAGCGACGCGCTTTACCGCCCTGGCGAGATACGGTGCCGTTTACTAATAAACAACAGCGGCTTCTCGTTGTTATTTGAAAGGATGCAACACACCCGACCACGCGGTAATTATGGCAGCTGCGATCATCGCAAGTTTGTTTATAAAGATAGAATTTATTATCTTGACTCTCGCTTCTCCTGAAAATAACCGACGGAGAGAACTTCGAGGAGCGAGAAAAGGAGATCCTCGGAAGCTTGCTCGGCATTGTTGAGTCGAGCGAAGGACAAGCGCTGCAAGAGAATTACATCTGCCCACTTTGTCCAACAAGCGATTCGCATTTTTACGAGTTTTCTGCGTTTTCATTTTATTGAACTCCAATTGATTTTCTCTTTTTTAATTTTTCAACATTTTTCAACTGGAATTTAGACATTTTTTAAATTTTTATTCGTCTTGAATTATTTCGTCTTATTTTCAGGAAATACTTTATTTTGCTCTGAAATCGCTTGAAAACTTTAAACTATAAATTAGATTGAAAACAATTATTTTTTAGCATATTTTTGAGGGCATCCGTTGTGCCCCCGGTATCTGTACAGTATTGAGGGAGCGCGCCGTGCTCGGGCGTCCCCTACGTACCAAGTTAATGACAGCGCGTTCAAAACTCGGATTTCATAAATTTTTTTTTTACATTTTCAAATCCTACGAACGATGATTATTGACTCTGCGACGTCGGGTCGCCGATCTGTCGGTTGCATTTGCATGCAAATCGCGGCGGAAGAATCGGCATGCGCTTCGTCTCGTCTCTGGTAAGCCAAACCTCAAACAGACCGCTCCGCGACAGCTTTTCAATTATATATTCTCGTATTTTCCCGCAGCCCGAGTAATTACTTCGGTTGGTCTCTCGGATTCTTGATGAAAGGTGAACCTTTACAAAGTTCGATCTATATATACGTGGTCGCGACGTCTGTTTCATATCGCGTAATTTCTGCATCTGGAAGCACCGTCATTTCACGGCGCCGATGAGAAAAAGCGAGAGCTCGAAAATTTCTTTTCATCTCGTCCCAGATGAAATTTGGATCAGTTTTTCGCGGAGATTGCAAACTCCCAACTGAAATTTCGCAACTGCTGTTCATTCCGTCATGAACGAGGGAAACTGCGTGTTTTTTAACTACGATATAGCATGGAGGGTAGACAGCAGAGGGACCCTCTCTCATGAGACTCCGGTTACAAAAGTCTCCATCTTAATGCCTACAACAATAATTTCCTAATAAGTTTCCAAAATGGCGCTGCCAAACTAATTTGCAGCATGTAGAAGAAATGATGAGCATCAGACTACCTACTAGATAAAGGTACGTACACAGAATGGATGGTGAAGAGAGAACGTCGTCGAACGGAAATGAACAGAATATAACTGCAACAAACTTTATTTCCCTCCATAAAAAAATACAGCGTCATACAATTGAACGAAGTGTGCGGCGCTGGGCAAAATCCTTGGTATCCCACCATCACCGTAGATGACATCGCTCCAAATTTTAATGCACAGGTAGTAGCTGCTGTCATTAACGCATCAATATACACTTCTCGATGCATCTTTGCAAATTGGTAGCCAAATTGACAAGGTTCTGATTTTCCAAGTCCAAAAGCACCTCCTATGCATTTTGACCTCTACTTGATTTTTTTTCACTAAGTTGCAATTTTTCTTTTCAAAAATCAATTTTACGCCCACAATTTCGAAAGTTTGAAGCATGTTCTGCAATTTTTCTACATACTTTGGAGTGGTAGTTTGTTCACGAGAGCTTTTTGAAAACTGACTGGGTCAAATTGACCCGTGGGCGACTACGGTGATACAATTTGGTAGTGTGTCTTGAAAGCCTCGAACAACTATGTTCATGAAAAATACATCAGATTTTCTCTGTCAGGGTCAACTACCCTATTACGGATTCCTATTCCCGTCGTACGTCGATCAGAAAACAGTTTGCGGGCGCCAACCTGAGTATTGTTTCGGCTGAATGGTCGAGGAATTTGTCAGAGGGCGACTCCCGAGGTGCCTATGCAGTAGTAGTGGTAGTATTAGTAGCAGCCGTAGTAGTGGTAATAGTGGGGTAGTAGTGGTCGTAGTAGTAGTGGTAGTAGTGGTGGAGGTGGTAGTAGTAGTAGTGGTAGTAGTAGTAGTGGTAGTAGCAGCAGAACCGTCAGGGCGAAGACGACCCTTTCTACCGAGACTCGAGGTTAGGTAGCAGACGTGAGAACCGAAGCTCTCCGCCGAGGTAAATACGGCCGTCAAAATGTGCATTGCATATGTATAGAGACGGGGAGAACTCGCTCGCGCACGCACCGACAGGTCGGCTCCTGTCGAGACGCGCGTAGCGGCGTTTCGTTTCGTTTCGTTGTAGTGGGCGTTTGTGCGCCTCCCGCGTGATATATTGTACAAAGAGAAAGTAAGGGAGTACGCGGGTTTGTGAAGTGGTCGTTTGAAGGTGTAATTCCCGACGTGGAGCCATTACGGCAGCGCGGTCACCACCATGGTAAGATGATGGTCGGTTCGTCTTTCTTATTCCATTCATTTCGCTCGAGACACGCCGACCGCGCGACAGACAGACATTCGTAGATCGCGCCGCAGTGGCACACGTTTATACAGGGTGTGGCCAAAGTGCCGGAAGGGGTCGAAACCTCCGGTGGAATGCATTTTCGGCAAAAATGTTTCAGACAAAAGTTGCGGTAGTGCAGCTTCAAAATGGCGGCCACCTCGCGCAGTTGCGTTCATCTGCTGTTTAGATTTTGAACAAGAACTGGTGAAACCAAATTTGTAGACGATTTCATGTTGCACTCGATGGCTTTTGATGAAATTGGGTGTGCTTACTCTGGTGGCATTGGAAACTAGGGTTGAATCGGAGGTAAACGACTTTTGTCACATAAAATTTATTACTATTCCAGCCTCTGGCTGCACCTCACCACCTCTTACATCGTAATGTTCGTAACCTACCTTGATGGTATGTTTTGGAAAAAAATTGAAAAAAATTTGATAATCCGGTTTTTTGGTTACGAACATTATGCCGACCGCAGACAAGTGCGGGAAGAGGAATTTGGGTGGTGCGAATAAATAAGGCACCTCGGCGTTCGGGGTATGGAGGGAATGCGGCGGCGTCGAGGAGAGCGACAGAGAATCGACGGCCGCGACGGGACCGACGGTGTCGTGTGATGACGCGAAGCGTTAGATAACGCGATATCGCATTTGCTGGTGATTGATCACCGTCAAATCGAACGGTCGCTGCCAGGTTCGTCGATAATTATTTTTGTGTGCTCGGTGATAATTTTGACGGTTCGATGACTTGCCCGAGTCTTCGGCATCGATTTCCCACCGCCGAACGTGTCGAAGCGCAACACGGACCGACGCGACGGTGCGACCCTCGGCCCCCTCTTATCGACCCTCGACCGAAATTCTTTCCGCAAAGGGCAACGAGTCCCGAACAAAGGGACTCGTTTATTTGTAATTCTGTCCCACGATTACAAATAAACGAGGAGGCTTTTATTTATTTAAGTATTCTGTGTCTTCTCCCCTCCGAGGCATCTTTCCCGATCGGATTCCTCTTATCGCGAGCACCCTCTGCTCTCGACGAAAAGTGAAAAACTAAGAATGGCCGCGCTACGTGGAAGACACGATCAGAGTTACTGAAAGTTCATGTTGCCTGGTGTCGAGATAACAACTGCCCGTTGAAATTCCTGGGCCCAGGCGTCGCACGGTGAGAAGAATGATGAGTTTATAGACGGAGCACTGCCTACAAATCGAACTGCCTACCCTCAAGGCGTCTGGCCACCTCGGTCGCTCGAAAAATGGGTACCTGTTTAGAAAAAGTGACAAACACGAAAGTACAAATTTATAATCACCCTTTAAATCGACCTTTTCTATTGAATTTCGCGATACAACCGAATAGCATCAAGATGCTCGCGTTCAAAACTTGAATAACTTTACTTCAAAAGCCTGTGACTTCGTTTGCGCAGAGTTAGTACTTCGCGCTTTAGTACCGCGCGTGGCGCACGGCGGGCCCCGCGTGTGGCGCACGGTGGGTCCCGCGCTTGGCGCACGGCGGGCCCCGCGCTCGCGTCCACAACAGGGTGCCGCTGACCGCGCGACGCATACTTAATACTCACGTGGGTCAATTCCGTTTTCTAAACATGTCTCTGTGGTACATACTACGTATTTACTACTAATCTGTCAATGGTTAGTATAAATAGACAATAAATATGGTCTACCACGGTGGTAAGTGCTTAAAAAAAATACATATCACCCCGAACGAACTTGATGGATGAAAAATACAGGAAAATTCTACATCCCATCGAGTCTATTTCGTGTGGGTAATTCAAGTCCAAAAAATCGCCGGGGTATTTGTGGCCTTTAGAGGTTAAGTAACGGAATCTCCGACGCCATCCCCATCGATTTCGATAGAAGTGAAAATAGCTGAAAAAGTGTAAAAACGTAGCCAACTGTGAATTATCTCTGTGACATTTGTTGGTCGTAAATAGCGCCATGGCGTGTTCATCAGCGATGGAATTGCCAACAGAAGAAAAAGAAGTCAGCGTGAAACGCTCTTTTCCTCCGAAGCCTGGTTAAAATAATTATTATTTTTCATAATAATAACAACAATTATCGGCCTCTTCCGGTAACGAAATATCGATTGGGATCCAAGTGAATCGTGCGGCAGGCCATTCAACAGGCATGGCGAGGCCAAAGCGGATCGTGAGAACGAGTAGAAAAATTTCCCCGAGCCAGAATGATTCGATCAATAGGCATTTCATTCATCTTAAATAAGCACCTACGGATACTGTTGCTGTTACGTTTGATCCAGCGTGACCCGTCAGCCCGGCTCCAACGATCCGATGAAATCGGGCGATCACATGAAATTCGAAAAACCGCGAGACCGAGTGGGGGAGATATTTGAATGGAAGAATGATCGATTCCACCTCGTGATACTGCTCGGCGAGAGCTGAAGGTCAGTCGCCAAATTTCGTCCCCTCCTCTTCTTTGGTTTTAGTCAAAGTTGTAGCGGTAACTGTATCTTCCACAACTGTTCCCTACATTTACTTCATATTTTCCTTCATTTTACAGCTGCCAAAGAGCAGGCTGCTGAAGCAATCACAAGAGCCGTTGAAGCTGTAGGAACGAAACGTTTATCCGTACAATTACTACGAACACAACTCTCAAGTTCACCTACTGATTGCAATCAGTACGCCAATAATTATTGTCACCTCAATGTACTCTTTCGTAAAAGCTCTCTTCGTACGATCTGGGTCCATAGCTGGTGATCAACGGACGAGCAGACTGAAACAGGCCGAGGAGACTGAAACAGGCCGAGCTTCAGCTGTAATTACGACAGAAAACGGAATGCCGTTGAACGTTTGGTGTCTCCTGAGACCCGCAGTCGGGCGGCACGTGGTCCAGCACGAAACGACTGCTAGGCCGTAATAAAAGGTACGAGAATCAATTTTGAAGATGTAACAGAACATTCCCTTGGAACCGGCTCGAGGAATGACCGTGGAAGTATCGCGTAGGACGAACAAATCGAGTCCAACGAAGATGAAAATTATTCTGAGAAGAGATTTTAAGGTGTGGGTCAGATATTATACACGTACGTCGGTGGGAGGTGCACACAGTCAGAGGCCGCCGTGATAGCACAGTGCTCGGTGTAGCGGCTAAAGTGAAACAGAGGAAGAACACAACAGAGTCGCTGACCGCGACAGCAACTGTTCAGCTGTAATAACAGGTTTGGTTTAATGAAAATATCTCCTGGCGGCGACCGGAAACGACAAATTAAAACGCATGTCTCGAGAAACCAAAGATATAAAGCTACGTGAAGTTAACGTAACGAAATTCGGCATCTCATTGAAAAAACTGGAGTTCTCGCAGCATCCATGGTAGCTTAACAGTTCTAGACCGTTTTCAAAACAGGTCCGATGAAGACGAGTCGAAAAAACTTGTTTCCATAAGCAGCATCTCACTAAAAGCTGATAGCCACAGAAGCATATCTAAACACGCCGGAGCGAATGCCGGGACTTGTGGGTCGAGCAAGCTGTTTTTTTAGATTCGCAAAGAATTTCTGTCCTGCATTGAGCCTAGAAACTAAGAATTATAAAAATTGCATTTTTAGGAGTTACGTTGCTTAAGGTTTCTCCGGGATTATATTTTAGTAGCCGCGAACGTCGGAGAAACGGGAGCGTCGACTAAATACATTGACGATTGTGTTTAATCTTCCGTAAATATTACCAAAAGCAGAGCAAAACGTAGATAACTAGCGAAAGATAAAAATGTAATGATGGAGAAAAACAACGAACATCATCCAAGGCGTAGAACCACTGTGACAGCCTGAAAAAACGGTTTTTAGGCTATTTTTGCAGAGGGAAGAAAAAGTCATCATTTTTTGGTCTACACATTTCGAAAGTGGAGCTAAGAACTGCCTGGCGCACGCGGCGGAATATTGCAAATAGCACTGGCATATTTTATAACAAACGCGAGACCGGAGATGGTGCGAGGGCGTCCACGCAGTGTGAGGAGAACGTTAAAAGTACCTAATCTAAATCAATCAGAACTGTCGTACAGCGCTGGTCGCACGAAACGTAGTTTGGGGCCGCCAAATTCTGTTTAAACGACCATTAAAGAGACTCCCAGTCGTAAAACGACGGATTTGACAAGTTGTTAAGACCGACGCAACAAGGGTGATTCCTGAAACGAGCGACCTTGATACGGAACCATGACCGTCCAGTGGTTCCTCCTCGGCGCGCTTATCCATTTATTTCTGTTTATTTGCTCGTTATAGAAAAATCGTGAAAACATGTTTTCCTGACCCCAAAGCTTATGTAACCCCGTAGAACAGGGAGGGAAATTCAGCGCTGTTCAAACCACATTTTCGCTGCGGTTAAAATTCGACGGTAGCATTTTTTTTCGTCGAGGTAATTATAATCGGGGTACAGCGAGCATTTGTGATTTGGTACCGGTAACTATGCCCGGAATTTAGTGACGTGAACGGTCTTTTCTCACAGTAGGGGAAAGTCGTCAGAGTTGGGCCACTGTCAGAGTTGGGCCACCACTGTATTTGGTATATGACAAATGCTGCCATCGGTGCAAATGCATGAAAATGTTTGTCTCGATGACGGCTAACTTTGTAAAGCATTGACAGTCGCAGAAATTATTTCCAAAAAGTGTCAGGCCCTCGTATTGTTTTTGATAGTGTTGGATGTATTGTACTATTCGAAAAAAAGTGCCCATAACTCGCAAAAAAAACCATGCCGAAATTAAAGTAAGTATATAATAACATTGTATGTTCGATCATTAACAAGTTTCTAAAAGGAAATTTTGATTCCTCAACCTCTCCAGCTGTAGTGAGTTGCGATCAAAAAACACGAATGTTGTTAGAGTTGGGTCACTCGTGTAGTCAGAGTTGGCCCACATCCTTTTCTTTATCTAACAGTGAAATATCATTTCTTAGCATGTTTTTCGCGGCGTTAAACACTAAAATAATAAATAGTAGAAATGAAAGTCTCATTTCATGACTAAAAAGTGAATAAATAACCATTTTTGCAATAACAAAGAATATGGAAATTTGAATTACAGATAAAAAAATGCTTTATTTCATGTTTTGCAAACCTTCAAACACTATAATAAATTCTAGAAATGAAAGTCTTCTTGTTTGTTCTTGTAAACAAAAAGTTTTCTCGTATATCAAAATTGCGACTCTGATTAAATTGATTTTCTGTGTTTTTCATCGTAAGCATGTCAAAATGTATTAAGAACAATAAAATGTTGCGTACCATTCCATAAAAACCGGTTTCAGTACATATTCCATGCAATTTCAGTGGTGGCCCAACTCTGACTGAAATGGCCCAACTCTGACAATTTTTTTTTCTTTCGTCAATAACTGTTTTTTCCCTTGTCGCAGCAAGTTGCCATACATATATGTTTTAGATAAAGGTTTGAACTTTCGAATAAACAAAAAATTTGGAAATATTCAAATTTTTGAAAAAGATACAGACAATAATCAAAAAGTGGCCCAACTCTGACGACCTTCCTCTAATTGTTAGATCTGCTGTGCGACTTCGGCCAAAAATATGGTTCGAGAAAATGGCGGCACTAGAAATGTAAGAGCCGCGATGTTGTTTCGAAAAATTGGTTTGCAGCAGGAAAAAAAATTTGGCCAATTTTTCCAAAGCGTTAAGTACTTCCAAGACACTTCTCGTAGTTGAAACGTGTCCTAGCATCACTCGAAGCGTAGGCCTGCATTTTTTCAAGCGAATGGGCACGTTAATTCCGAAGTTACGGATGGTCGCAAAGTGGACGGGGTCAGATTGACCCCGAGTGTGAAAGACGTCCGAAAAAATAGGTGCGTACTCGTTCGTGGGTCCGTTCGAGATGGGAATACGCGACGACAATAATTATTATCACGCGGCAACGAATCATGATTTGTCGTGTGCGCTAGGCATAGCGTCAAATCATCTATGTATCATTATCCTCGTTCACTTATCGGCGTCGTCCAATCTTCCACCCCACGGCGGCTATCGGCGTCGCTCGTTTCCAACGAACGTGTATTTTTTGTCAGAGGCTCGGGCTTCTGAAAAACGCGGTGGGGTCTCGCGACGCTTTCATCGAAAGCATACGGAGAGACGGGTGATTATTGTAATCTCGTTCTTTCATTTTCCTGGCGCCAACGACAGATCGATTATCATATTTCGTTTTTACAACCGGCCGGACACATTAGTTTGATGTAGAAATCTTATTTTTCCATGCCGCTTTTCACTTTGTCCAGATTCCAGGCAGCTCGTTCGTTCGATAAGAGATACACTGTCTAGACTGTGACCAGTCGAGACTTCGCACTCGAAGGATCACTTAATTATAATTAGATGGCGCTAAAGAGTTCGAGGCGTTGAACGTAAAATATGAAAACCATTTTGTAGAAATTTATTTCCAGAGATCAATCAGCCTAGAAATTTGCTGTGAAAAAATTAGGATATTCGGAAAGGTTGTTCGAGGTATTTTTGTTTTCCTCCATTTTTTTATTTCTCCGTGTACCCATCCGTTTCCAGATGAGTTCCAGGTTCCAGTTCCAGTTGCAACGGTTTTCGCTATAATCCCAGCGCGCAGACTCTGTATTTCCCGGTATAAGTCACCGAGGGGAAAATGACAGATGTTCGTTTGTCAGCTTACGTACGCGCGTATGTATTATATATAGTTAGATGGTCTTTATGGCCGTATAACTGTACATCAAAGATTAGCTGTAAATAGTCGTAAATTAAAAAAAAAATGTCATTTTTCATTAATTCGAACTTTTGATCAAACGCCTTTCTCTGAAAATCCTATTCTGTTTGTATTTCTGGCTTGAAACAAAATCGGGCTTACAGGAATTTGCCTTTTCGGCGTGTGTATCTACCTCTTTTTATGAGAACCAAATAACGATGATTTTTTTTGCAACGTTGTGCAAAAAATTCTCAGCAAGCAAATAATATACAGGGTGTATCGCCGCATGCGTCCAGAGTGGGAGGGGCTTAGTCGAGGCGAAGCCGACTTAACCCTTCGTAGAGAGACTCTCTGACGCTTATTTTAAAACTGTTCTTACCAAAATGGAATGGCCACTCGAAAATTTCGTTACTTCATAAAATATTTTTTTTTCAAAACTAAAGAAATCATAATTTATTAATACCTGTGAGAGTTTCCAGTCGCCATATTAGATGTTATATATAGATGTACAGATACGTTGTGTTTTCAAGGCCGTTGTTGCTGAGACCTCTGGTCGTTGTTGTTTGCTAGTAAGTTATAATTAAAAAAATGTGGTAACTAAACATTTTTCATACGAGTCGAAGTATTTTCTCACGTAATCATATGTATAACCTAAAAACATGCGTTTATGATTTTTTATAATCATAAAAAAGGTTGGAAAAATGAAGCGATCGCATGTTAACTCTTCGCATTACTTGATCAAGTGTGAAATTTCGCGCATGCGCAATAGCGTGAGATTTTCTCTGCTCGCGAGAGTAATGATTGTCGTAAAAAGCCGACCCGTCTGAAGGGTTAACAAGCACGTAAAATCGTGCTCGCCATTTTTTCTTATTGCATCTTCCATTCTCGTGAGAATTTCGGTCTACGAAAATGTTACGGTTGTTCATTGGCTTTTGGCTATATTGGCTACTAAGTCCCGCCCATTGCGGACGCGCGAGGCGATGCGCCCTGTATAATCCGCGCTGAATGGCAGTAACGTTGGATTGGATGTTTCTGAATTCCATGTTTCTCAGAGAAATGGTAGTTTGGGAATCAGCGAACCGAGGAAATGTGGGGATAATAGAGAGGATTTGCGATTCTTGGCCATGTTCTCCTGTTTACCGCTGCAACATTAGCGGCGAAGATCGATATCGGCTCGGAAATGAATTCATGGTCAGATGAAGAGGGGAAATGTGAAAAGGCACATGCGAGAAATGTTCGTCACTGTAGGAAACCACACGATGGGTCGGACAATCGCGAGGAAACGTATGGAGTCGAGCGTGGTGACCGACCTCTTTGCCAGAGAGTGACGGGAAGCGAGAGACGCCGGGGCCAACATAGATCGCGGCGAGATGAAAGATTCACGTGGGTACTCTATACTCGGTTTGTATTGAACGGGACGATTTATTATGCGGAGCGCGTACCTCTGATCGCGGTACGCTCGCGATACGAGATGATACGGGATATCAAAGTAATTAGGGACTGTTAGCCAATCCAGTAGAACGAAGACCGGGCCCTTCGATGCCGTATCCATATCAGATGACCGAGCGCCACGGTTCTGACAATCCACGCGTGCCGCCCGCTCCTGAACGAGAAATTACGAATTCTCAGAAATACTGTTTCAACAAATCGTACAATTCCAGAAATTCTCATTCTTAATTTTCCCAATTTTTTCACATTTTTTTGTACCCTTCAAAAAAACTTTCCAGGTAAATTTACAGTTTCGTAAATTTCGTTTTTTTTACCCACAACTTTCTTGCACAATGGACCAAATTAGATCTCTTTTTTTTCCGAAATTTCCTTTTTTTAAAAGTACTTATCAGATTTTTTTTTAAAGGTGTGTCCACGAATTGATTTTTTTTTCGACATGTTTTGAAATGTATGAAAACAATACACATGTTTAACGGGGGATTAGAAAAATCTTAACATTTGCTCGGAAGGTTTTTGGATGGGTGCAAAGAAAATGTGAAAAACTGGAGGAAATCAGAAATTTGATGGAGGTTTTTTCGAATTGTCCAATTTGACGTGGAATGCCTCGTACAGTCTCCAGGTTAAGTGGGTCGATGAAAATAAACAGTTATCTTTGTTATCAGGATTCCTATTCGTATGAATGTATCAGCACTTTATATATCGTGTGTCCAGTTCCTCCGGTATCGCAGAGCGGTCAAAGCGATCTCTGTCGTCGAAGGATCAAACGGTGTATGTTTACAGCGAAACTTATAGCATCGATTAAATTCTATTTTTCTACTCCGTATCTCTTTATTTCCGACTACTTCGACAAGAATTCCATCACAGACGTGGAGCTTCGAGGCTCCGGGTAATTGCCAACACTGCAAATATGTTATTGATTCGCTGTGGTGGAACGATTGTCGTATATCTCCGGCGTATTCCGATGACTTTTCGCACGCGAAGATTGCAGCAATTCAAAAAAAAGTGCGTATACCGGATAATAGCGAGCTTTCGAGCTTTCATGTCGACAAGATATTTCTGTTCCTGCAGAGTGTTCAGCCGCAAATTCTATGCGTGCATTCATATACAGAGCGCGTAGAGCTCTGCACAGATTTTGAAAGATATCTCGTTCATTTTCCAACTCGTCTACCTGACCACCAAAAATCAATTGACTCGGCTACGGATGTAGCTGACAAACCAGCTTCGACAACTTGTTATTCGGATTGGAATTTGTTCGAGTTCCAGGATTTTTGGAATAGGGATTAAAGAAAAACAAATGACTGCGCGACACAGCGAGTAGTGTCATCGAGTGGGAAAGCTGTCTTCTAGTCATTGGAGTACACCAAGGAGCTATCCTCCATGTCTGAATCAGGACACGAATGAAATAAATTCGTAGCCTTTTCATATCACGAGACTTTATTGATAGCAGAATATTGAGGAAGAAGTTTACAAGAGTAGGGTTATATTTTTGATGCGGGGGAAAGCAGTGGGTAGGTACTGCTCGAGGAACGAGACAACTTGGGGCTTTGGGGTTTCGGAGCGATAGCAGAAATGCTCAGCTGCTCTGTCGGCGTGATACGATCGATAGAATTGATTTATCGAATTACGTTGGACACGCAGAGGTAGGTATATCAATTGCAGCACATTCCAGTCGAGCATGTCTCGCCGCGTCGGTGAGATACTTCATCGATCTCGTATCAGTAGATGTGTCTACGTTTCCAAAACTCATCACTGCAGTCGTGGAGTGAGAAATAGAGTGGGAAATAGAGTACCTGACATGTACGCGCCACGTTCAGCGTGAACGTTTGAACGTAGGTGTATTTAAAGAAACAAAACACGAACATGTTCTGGATAGTTAAATAATGCAAGGCTCACATGATATCGGCTCCTTGGGTATATCGCTGGCTGGAAAACCCTGGGATTCGAAATAAGGCCTAACAGCGTCACATTTCAACCCGGCTCCCTTCGTCGTCGTGACGCCAAGCGTCAAAATCACGCACAGAAACAGAAGACCACTCATTTTTCTTTTTTTTTTGTTATTGATTTTTTTGGGGATTTTTTTTTTAATTCACGCACTCGTCGTGTACACTCACAACACCTGGCTTATGCACTGACTCGTTAGCGATACGTCAATTCGAATTAGCACGATTCACACCCGTGATAATAGCGTCGAGCTTCTTCGTCTCTCTCTCTCTCTCTCGCTCTCGCTCTCTCTCTCTCTCTCTCTCTCTCTCTCTCTCGCCGAAACAACCGAGCGCGAACGAACCCCAGTAGACGGCGAGACGTGCAGAGTACAACTGACTGATCCTACGGAACTGGCTCCCTAGCTGCGGCTGACTACGGCATACGACACTTGGACGCCGGTCGAACACAATCAAACACGGCGTCATGTATACCTACAAGGGTAAACGGACACACGGTCACACGGCCATGTCTCTCGTAGCACACCGTGCCGCTCGCTCCCGACTGCACATGCGCGGTGTTCGAATGCACGTTAGGTACAGCACAGCATGCACGGAGTAGGTACCACGGGACACTAGCCGGGCGACGGACGGGGTCTCGCGCAGATCGCAAGAAATCACCGGACGGCAAACGAATTTTCTCCGATAGTAGGTACCGCTGTAGATATTGGAACGCGATGCATGAAATATAGTAGTATGCTGTTTTTGATATTCTCTGTTTCCATTTCGGATATACATCATTTTTGAACATCGGTAATAGTTTTTTAGGGAATAATTTAAGTATGGAGAAAAAAAAAATGGAGAAAAAATCATGGAGAAAGAATTAAAAGAAAACGGTTTTTGCAACCAATCGAAACAGTAAAAAATACTCTTGAAATAGTCATTTTGAAGGTTATTTATTGATTCAAAGAGTAGATTTTTGATCAGATTTTTATTGTCGCGTAAATTGCGTCCTGATATAGTGTATAACATGTCGGTGAAGTGGTTTTCCAATATCCGAAGCCGTTCGAATATCAGCACAGCAAACGTTTTAACCGAAAAAAGACTAGCTAAGTTGCCGTGTGTCCGAGCAATGAGCCATTATTTCGAAAAAATTGTAAAGTATGCTCAAAATGTTCGTGAATATGTGGTAAAAATTTCGCAGTTGTATCTTTGTGTCATTTGTCAAAATAAAAAAAAAACGAAATCAAAGCGTGAAAAGAAGCTTTCACGCGAGATGACTCCCCGGAGAAACATAATTTATTTTATTTCCCACTTTTTAGTTTGTATTACTGAGAGGAATGTAATTACACATAGATACGCTCGAAAAACATTAGCTTCCTTCGGCAATCGGGTCACAAATATATTACAATTAAAATAATCAATACGACGAAACGATAAAAAAAAACATTAGCTGTTAGCTTGGCACACCCACGTGGCGATTCAGCGTGTGAATGTGCGAGGCAAATATTTCGTTTATATTGCTAGTGAAAATGGTAAAAATTCACGCACAGAACATGTTGTCGGAGGTAAAAATTATAAGAACCTAAAATAGTACCGTTATAGTTTGTGAAAAATTACTAAACGAACATTAATATTAATACCTGTTACCAATTTTACCTATTTTATCTATTTTCTTTCCGTGTGCGACCATGCGCCGGTAATGCATAGGCGTTAACAAAATGCTTGCATCGGCAAATCTACGCGCAAGAAACCTGACACTATCCGGCAACGCAAGCAACAACAACTTTCGTCGTGCCATGAGAAAGTATTGATAATACTATTTCGGTCAGCACCGCGAGAAAAACATGATCCGCACACTGGCGCGATACAGCGATTCAGCGAGCGCTGTGTGAACCGCGCGGCGCGCACACAGTGTTCCGGCGCTATCTGGCATAAACATGGGCAACGGTCGCTACACTGCTCCGGAGCTCACTGTTGTGTACCTATTGCGTTGTTGGTTCCGGAGCGACTCGGATTGGACGTTGCGGCTACGTGACGTTCGACATGATCGGTAATCTGTTAAACGTCAATTTACGACGAGAACGTACGTAATCTCGTCGAACAAGCTCTCAATTCGCTTCTTCTTCGGAGTGGAAACGCTTATAAGATATCATCCATTGATCGACGCGAAGAAAAATAAAGTAAAAAAAAAGAACACGATTTATTTAACGGTTCAACAAGTACGAATAATTTATTCACAATATCCGGAAGCCAAACCTTTTTACATTATATTTTACATGAATACGTATTATAAATAGCATGTTTACGATTAGAAAAAATATTAGAAATTCAAATCGGTAGAAACACGTAATATTTAAACTATCTCGCACCTGATTCACCTTTAATGACTTACCTTCTACGGTCTTTAATTAATTACATTTCTTGAACTATGAAAATTATTTTTTTTTCATACCTTTTACGATCTTCAATTAATTACATTTTTTTAACTACAAAAATGATATATTTTTTTCGTTCTTTTATTTGTTTATACCATTTGCATTGGTAATTTTCGAAAAATTATCAAATATCATTGATCCTTATATTTCATATTTATTTTTTCTTCAAGTATGGACAAAACATCCAAAAGTCGATCTATTCATCTGAAGTTATCTTACAATAGTAAATAAACATTTGTTACGCGAAAAACCCTTCAACAATCAATTTATTATCGTAACAATAAATATCGTCAGTTTTCTTTTAATTTTTAATCGTTCGATACAAAACATTTCCTAATGACGATTTCCAAACTGTTGATTGGGACTAGCCTACCTCAACCTTCTTAAGGTTGGCACATTTGTGATGCAGTGAATTGTCGTCGTTCATAATGTCGTACGCATTTCTTATTTTCTTAAAATTTATTACAAGTGAATAAATTGCTTTGTAAAAAAAAAACATGTTTTATACAAAAATGTTGGTGCTGCGCAGTATGGGATTGCGTGTGTCCCACCATATAAGTTATTAAAAATAACAAAACAGATTATAAATTCTTTTAAATCAATTTTTTTTATTTATAAGCTCGTAAATTTATTATTTACTGCTTGTGAAAAGTTCTTTGCCTTTCAGCATTAACCTGGCGAACATGGCGAGGAGAAAATTGCTGTCTAAAGTTGATGTTGAGGACATTATTGGAACAAATGAAAATGACCTATTGAAATGCTACTTTTTTTGCTCATTTTAAATAGTGATTTGTGCTAAAATTCTCTGCAACTAAGGATTTTATTGTCTTCAAAATCGCGTGCCTCGAAGAGTGCACAAGAAAATCGAAAATGATTCGCCACAGGAAATACCAGTCGGTCGAGACCGGCGAATGCACAATGGCAAGCCGCACATGGGTGATCATTGCGTACACGCTGGTACACGCCGATGCGTGTGCACTTCTCACTGCGTGTGCACTTCTCACTGCTGATTGTTCCCGCACGCACACGCACCACTGTTGAATGGAAAGTATTTCCTCGCTAAACACAACCGCACTGAATTTTTTTTTGGAAACGTGCATGAAGAAAATTTGAGCTCCTAATATTAACATGACGTACTTTCCCAAGGCGTGGCAAGCTTTCCCAGCAGCCTCAGAATGTGTAACTCGTTTGGAAAATTATTCTATTTCACATACACGTATAAAAAAACGAGGAAGCAAAAAAAATTGTAAAAAAAAATGTACGTATAATTAATACGGTGATGCTGCACAACATTTTGACAGTGAGTGTTTGTGAATTTGTTTCCATGTAGCAGCTTGCTTGTAAACTAATTGCTGAACATTTCAAGATTTTACAAGCATATTCAGACTCACAGTAAAATAGTGAGTGCAAACGCAGGAAAAATCCATGTATTTTAAATTTATCTAAATTTAACTAGATACTGAAATTGCATAATGCATCGTTCGTGAGATTTATTAGAAGTAAGTGTTCTTCGTTTGTGCTCATAAATTTGGTACAAGGTAGGGAACGACCTGTTGTTTGGTAAACGTGCTTCTTCGACAAATGAGAATTAGTTTTTTCAAGTTGATAAAAAAGTTAAATCGATAGAAAACATGTTACGACTGTGATTGCGTGACATTGCATTTTGAAACTCCAAGAATTTCGGATATCGCTAGTACAATCGTGTAGTTGTTACGGTAGTAAGTTTGTAGCGAACAGATATTCTTGAAAATAACAAGAGAAAAATAATCTAGCAGCTTGCATATTATTGTTTTTATTCTATTATCATTAACAAAGTGTAAATTCATGATTGCAGTGTTTCAGATTTGGTTCGCCAGCAAAGTTAAATAGAAATAAGATCAAGCGTATTAATGTGATTGGGTTTATTAATAATCTAAATAATTGCGACGATTATAATTTAAACTCATTATCCCTGGCAGCATTTTGCGTTAATTTAACTATATTGTTTATCCTCCAGAGTACCATCCACAATTACACCACGCGAGCACGTGCTTGCGTAGGTCATTAAGAATTAAAATAAACTTTACCGTTTTCATGAAACGGTGTACGCAATAAATAAACTCTACCAAGTCTCAACGAATTACATACTGAACGTATAATTATTGATCGTCTCAGTTCAAATTGTCAAATTTGCATCAATACTAAACGGTCGCTTACACGTCGCTGTCGTATGTCCATGGTAAATCTTCACTAAACTTGCTGCGATGTGCTGCATTACGCGCTGCGTAGAGTCGCTTTACGGGTGATAAAAAAGATTCATTAGAAAGTTTATCAATAGTGTCGAGGAAAGTGTAAGGAAGCGGAGACACATCTATGTAAACTTACAGGATTATCGATGTAGGAGTCGCATTGGTAACACCAAACAGACAAGTCGCTAAAACTGAGAGTTATCGGATGATCGAGTTCCTGGCCATGCGAACTCGCATGTTCGTTAACATTTCTTGCACAGTGCACCGTATAGCACTGCAAACAAATCCAATTCTCGTCGGTGCTACCGCATTCCTGGCAAAATAATCGAACGTCGATTCCTGATGCGGGAACCTCGCGCACCGTATCCAAATGAGGACAATCTCGCAGTGGTATGATGGCAAACATGCCACCATCTACCAAAACCTGACAGAAATGAAGAACGAATTTTTCTTAATTTACCTACACATCGCAACAAAAAATCACCAGATGCAACTAACTCACCTGCATATTCTCCGACAAATAGTCTGAAAGATTCCTTGGTGCTGCGCTTCTGTTATCGTTTCCAATTCCGCTTGCTCCAGCCTCCTGAATTTCATCGGGATTATGCTCTTGCGATCCACCACCCAATTCAGTATTTCTTTGATCAGAATCAATACACTGTTTTTCTAGCATCGCACCTGAAATCAAATCCAATCATTTTTCGACCAACGTATAACAATGAAGTATGTGCTAAATCAACATTGCGTGTAACAAAAGGGCAGGTCCTGAAAAATTTATTGGGCAAACACTTCGTCTCAAGGACGCAGAATCTTGGTGTACGGATAATCAAGCACACTAACCGTCCGCCAGACATAGAGGATTTCTTGCTTTCCTTTCTGCATCGCCAGCAGGAGTCACGTTTTCATCATCGATGTCCATGCTTTGAATCGGCTTCTTCAGGATTTTAATCTTCATGCTTTCGACTTCGATCTGTAACTTGACCATCTCCTCGTCGCTCACCATATTCTTGTCGATCGATAAACCAAGATCTAGCTTTTCACTTTCAATTTCCTCTAATGCGATCTTTGACTCTATTGTCTTAAGCAGCTCGCGATCACCTTCGGACTTGTGGTGAGAATGTTTCATCTTTGGAAGCACATTTTCTTTGGGTAATGACATTTGAAACATTAAGTTTGGCCAATATTGCTTATGCGTTCGGAGTACATTGTTGATCGAATTAACAGCGCTGGCGCACGGTGTTAGCTTCGGTTCTAACATGGTCAATGGGTCACCTAACAAAGCTTTCGAACACATCACGGACGCGTACGAAATTGAATTGACGTTGTATCCACCTTCCAACGTTAAGATAATCCGACCATTAGCCAGGGATGACAGCCAATGAGTGAGATGCCCGTACAGTTCAGGAGAGACTTTGCATCCTGACAAACAAATAAAAACAACCGGATGATCATACTTCACAATATAATGGTAATATATCATTACATTTTTCAAGATATGTCAGTCGAGTTTATGCTTATGCAAAATACTGCAAAAAATTGTTTTTTTTATTAAAGTAACGAAGCAGTATATCTGTTAGAAATATGGAACGGAAGGAGAGATACTGGGATAAGCACGCATCTCGCAGGAATATTATATATTCGAAATATGTGCGAAAGGGAAAAAAGGAAGGAAGATCGGAGGGTGGCATAATATCAGGAAATAAAGAAATTTTTAATTTCTTCGCTCGAGAAATGTATGCTAGTATACCAGCTACGAGATGTGGGAGGACCGCTTGCATGTTTTGAAAATGAATTTTGTTGCCATTGATTATTGATAATAATGTGATTGAATATTCTTACCGCCCAACGGATCACCGATGCAGGCATCAAATCCAGCGGAAACCAATACCAATTCTGGGTTAAACCGATAAGCAATCGGCATAACGACTTGTTGAAAAGCTGCTATGTACTCGGGATCACCCATTCCTTTCTGCAAGAGAGAACATTTCACGATTACCAAATTACTGTGCATTGATTCTGCAGGTTGCTGAATGCTCAACGACGATTCTGTATAATACTTCACGTTACCTTGTTCCACGGAATGTTAACGTTGAACCCCTCTCCAGGACCCATGCCAACGACTGTATAGTTAGCTTTCTTCGAATTCGGAAAAAATCCAGCGTTATCGTAGCGGTGGACAGACATATACAGAATTTGTGGATCTGTTTCCAATATAGCCTGAGTACCGTTACCGTGATGAATGTCCCAATCGACAATCAGTACCCTGCAACGAAGAATCTGTTTGTTTTTTCTTCTTCGTGATCTCTCGAACGCTTATTATTACCTGCTTAGATTGTATCGTCGAACAGCGTATCTGGCTGCGACAGCGACGTTGTTAAATATACAAAATCCACAGGGTTTATTATCCTCCGCATGATGCCCCGGCGGTCTAACAATCGCCAGACCCGACTGACTTATTCCGTTCAAAACGTCATCCACTACTTGGAGCAGCGATCCCGTCGAAATGCAAGCGCTGATCCACGTATCGGGATGTAGAAATACGGAATTCAAAGCTGAAGCTTGCTTAACTAAATCTCGTAGTTTGGTGGCAGCAGTTTTCTTCATAGTTTCGACGTGTTCTTTGGAATGAGCCAATAAAAGCTCGTCTTCCGTCACCATTCTTCCCTTTGAATGAAGTTTTATCATTTTACACCCCGTTATCCGAAAGATAGTTTGCCGATGGGAAATCTACAGACCTCGAGGATTCGACATCGCTTCAGCAGTCCGAACTCTTCGTGCTTGTTAAAAATTCCTGTTATGCGCTCCGGTTTTTCAGGATGAGAATCGTCCGAGACGTTCGTGTGTTTCAACATTCTGCTGTCGTACGCTATACACACTCTGTTCGGCGCCTTGTTGAGATTTGTAACTGCAACATAAAAATATTTCATTCCATTATTTTCATCCCAACACGTTGTAAATACAAAACGAGTGAGATCTCGTTGTCGCTTACATTCTATTAAAAAATTCAACTTCTTATCGATGTCCTCGAGGAAGCGTGGGCTTTGGATCGGGTAGCAATTTCGAGTTTCATAGACATCTGGCTTGGTATCATCACCCCTTGAATAAAAAAATAATAAAAATTACAAACCATCATACCAGGAACCGACGAACAAAATGTTATTAAATATAACGAGTGTCTCCAGGATAAGAAAACTGGGTATTGGATGATATTTAAAACCACCGAAACGTACGAACAATTATTTTCTTCTCGAATCTTCCATAATCGAGGAATAAATCTCACCTGTAAATAACGACAGGTTGATGTCGGTTATTGTTCTCCTCTGGATTATTGACAAAAGTATTCGAGCTGTGCGTGTCTTGATACTGATAACAATTCCAATAGCTCTTGTGCGAGTATATCACGTTTAATATAGTCTCCTTTATGCTGCGGATTATGATTGTAAATATTTTTGCATTTTTTCATTCAAATTATTTATTCAGATCAACAGTATAGACTATGATACAGTTATGGGAATGATTTACCTCTCCGAAGGCAAATCTAATGGACGCAGTACCGGACACGGATCACCCAGTAGCGTCTTCAGCGTCAGTGACGCACCTTCGGCTAAGGATTTTAAACAGTATCCACCCTGTAACAATATAAATAGTGGTAATTGGTAATTGCACACGAGGCATAATTTTTCATTAGAAAAGTAAATGATATTCGTACCTCTAATATTACAGCGACTCGACCACCCGCCAAACACAAGAGCTGAGATAACAGGTGCGAATAACAGGCAGGCGTCACTTCCATCTCACCCTAAAATGTACTTGAATGGAATGAAGTGTTTTATTTCGAAGTCTGAGATCAATTTTATGCAAACATGAACCGAAGGGTGCGGGAAAAAAGTGAGGACTACGTCGAAGGAAGGGTGAGCAAGGGTCATCATTATTCCATGACTGAGTTTGGCAAGTCAGCGAATGGAAAATACGACTTATGTTTTCAATGATCAACGAGGACGTTTACTCGTGTTGTGTTGTGCTAACCTTTTCGTCGCCGAGAGCCGAATCAAAGCCAGCAGAGACGACAACGAGATCGGGACAAAACTAAAGGATAGGAGAAGAAATGTTAATTTGCTATGTGTAATCAAGTCGTTTTACCTCGGGACAGCCCAGAGCTGCGTCATAACCAGCCGACACGATAACGAGGTCTGGTTGAAACTAGAATTATTCAAGGATATAATTAATAAATATGTTTTTTTCTGTGAGAATTTGCCGATGAACGCTATACGATAATAAATACTATAAAAGTAGTTAAACGAGTGGTTTCAACAATGTGACTGGTGAGTACAAGTATGCGAGTAAGTAAATATCTCAGGTACGAAGACTAGTGGCAAAACTGTTACGATCTTGAAATTTATGAATGCTGGTGTCATCCTCAGTATAATGCTATTGTATGCTCAGTATGATACTCAATATACGTCACGTATGACAAACGTGTTGACTTTTAAATACACATTAAAATACAATTGTCAAGTTGATCGAAGTAGGAAACCAAGAACCAGAATTTATAATTTTTTTTACAAATATATGAGATCATTACGATCTGTACCTAATCTTTGAATGGTACAAAATAAACAAAAAAAAAACTCTTGTAATTTTACATTGTATCGAACAGACTTAACGTTTTTGTATCAGCGCTGAAACTCCTGCATTTTCATGGAATATTAGCAAGGAGAGTACGTATCCCTCGATTTATATACCCTACGGAGAGGCACAGGGTGCGGGGTTGACGTTAACAACGAATGTCACATCGTAGCAAGGGGAGGAAAATTGAAATTGAGAACAAAAATGCGTCACCTAACTAAACCCGTGTGTGCTTTGTTGGATCAGAGTATGTATTCACCTCGTACGCCATTGGCATTAAAACTTGCTGGAATACAGCAATATAATCGGCGTCCGACATCCCCGTCTTGTTTAGAGGAACGTTAAAGTTGTAACCTTCGCCTTTTCCCTCTCCGACATAATCAAAATTCGATTCTCTAAGATTAGGCCAAAACTCTCCATGTTCGTAACGATGAATAGAGAAATACACGACGCTGAAACAGAGACGAACAAAGTTTAGACATTTGTCGTATATTTCCATTGCATGTTCACAAACGTGCAGGCGTGCATATAATTTCAACCCGTACCGTGGATCGTCGTAGAACATCTCTTGCGTTGCTTGACCATGGTGCACGTCCCAGTCTACAATCAATATCCTGCTAGCTAATTTGCTCGTTAGCATTATATCGGTAGCAATGGCAACGTTGTTGAAAAAACAGTACCCACAGTATTCTGCCTTCATTGCATGATGACCCGGAGGCCTAGAAGTGAAAACCACCGGTTCAGCAGCAGTTAAAATTCGAAGGCAACATGAAACAGTCTTGATATTTACCTGATTATTGCCATACCGTTCAGAATATCCTTTCTGCATATGCTTTCGACCAGGTTTATCGTTGAACCAGCAGCGAGAAGCGATAGCTTGTACGTGGACTAGAAAAAACAAAGTTCTTCACAAAGTATAAAAAGTGTTGTGTTAAAAAAAATTGAGTGATTAAGTGATTTTTAGGAAACGACTAGGTACAAAACCCAACTTTGATTAACTCACTGGATGTATATAAATAGCATCGTACATGGAGGACAATTTTTCTAATTTTTCGTTGTCGCTGCACTCATCAGTAGCCTTTAGTACATCAATTTGTTCCTGAGTGTGTTTTCTTATCAATTCGTCGTGCGTAGCTTCCCGTGGTTCAACAAATTTACAACGATCGACGAGTCCCAATTCTTCGCAGCGTTCCAAAGTTCTGATGAATCGCTCTGGGCATTCCGGATAATTTTCATCCCACAAACAACGATGTTTCGCCATCGAACGATCGTACACCAATCCAGTCTCCATTCGGCACACATTTTGTGCATCGATAGCCTTCTGATAAATATCTCTTATAAAATTGTTGTTACTTTTCTTCCCATGGTTCACCTTTCGTTGTGCCGCTTCTCGTTTAGCTGCAATCAATGCTGCCGATGCTCTGACCTTCAATTTACAAATGATACACACACTTTCATTCGTCGTGAGCTCGAAAGAGAAATATAAAGAAATTTAGAAGTAACGTCACCTCGTCGCTGCTTTCGTACATGATTTATGGGTAGGAAGAGTTAGGAATTTTAGACGTAGACAAATGGTAAAAATATCTGATCGTACTAATTAACGCTCGACTGTTGTGTAATGTATATGAAACAAACTATGCTGTTGCATTCGAGTCTCTGATGTCTCGAGTGAGTGACGTTCAGATACCGATTGCAGCTAAGGGAATGCCGTAGCCTCCATAAGAAAGATTAGGTCTCTTATCTGGTGTATTGACACACTCTCGCTCATGAGATTCGAAATGATGTGTAATTACGAGTATCATTAAACTAATAGATAAAAAGCTAGTATTTCGACGTAGAAAATATGCAAAATAGAAATCTATAAAATCCATTTTCTGCCTTTGATTTGAAAGTGCTTGTAGCCATTTGGAGCACAACGATTTCCATGTGTGGTTGTTTGCATAATAGTTAATGGACAATCAATTATTTGTCGTTCGTTGACCCTAATAATGTGGCCACTTATCAGAGGCAACAACAAATAACATCTTCAGACATCGACCATTTTCCACTCACGTTTGTAACTCTCGGTGCTTTTTTTCCTGTAACATTTTTCATAGCTGATGACATTGTGCCCTTGACAACTTTGCGCTGGCTTTTCCTCGTTCCCTCGATCACTTTGATCAGATGGATCTCACTCTCGGCCAATTGTCGAGCAGCCGAGAACAAATTATTGCCATTCGAGCCAGTTTCAGACTGTAGAATCAGAAAAACATACGCTATACAAAAATCGTAAGCCTACTTTCAATCTAAATGTTCAACTTCCATTTGTACTTTTACGCAAAAAAATAAGTTACGTTTGCTAGTTTGCTCGCCATTACAATGCAAATACACCGTTCGATCTACGGACCAAGTTTAGCTCCATGAAAATATGTACTGGAACGGAAAACAGTTTGGAGGACCGATGCCTTAATGACCATCGATAATTGCATTCTTTTTTTGTGAATTGTTAATGTAATATCCCAGTGAACACGTAATGTTGCAACAACGTTACCGATTGCAACCGGTAATATTACCTCGACGTTACATGTAAGTTAAAATGTCCTACTCAGCAATATATCATGTTATACAACGTGTTATGTAACCGGTATATAACAGTTTTATGGCAAGGTAATACGTTATATACCATTTATGTAACCAGCGTATAACAAATAGTACGTAACATGTTCCTTCCACGTTATAAAACCAGTTATGCATCACAGACATAACATTGCGACGTTACCTGTAACTTTCATGTTATATTGTCGCAATAAAACGTGTGCACTGGGATATCAAGTGTACGTTAGAACAATGTTGTTGACGAGACTTCAATAAATCAAGATTACTTAAGTGACAACTTAAGTAATGACCCAAAAGATCCCCTAAAATTATTTGGGAATCAAATTTTGTTTAAAACTTTATTCGCCAAGTATATTATCCGACTATCCGCAAAGTATATCGAACCTTTCTTTCCAATTGCACCTGTACCCAGATATGCAATTTTCGCAGCACGTACAGCTACATCGCGAAAATTTCAAACGTATCTAATTCTAGCGCTGACCAGTCGTGCACATATTTCAATTCGGCAGGGTAAATCAATTTTCAACGCAGGGCAATACTTTTGTGCAAGAACTAAAAAACTTACGAATACCTTTGAATCGAAGTATACCAAAAGCTCCGTAGAGTAAGGAATGGAAGTTAAAATCAAAGGTTTCGTCGGATCGAACTACTTAGGTATAACCGACTGAAAGGTGGGCATCGTGATCAACCTGCGAAGTTTTGGTCTATTCCACGAAATTGTCATGGGTGACGAATTCTGATCACGGGCTTTCGTTTATGGATGTAACGAAACGACTAATGGACTTTAATCGGGGTCGATGACAAGCCGAGTGGTAAAAATAAGTGTAATGATCAAAAGCAAAAAGGACGACTTACCATCTGCTCAGATCAAAATAACCTTGAAGCAGTTGAAAATTTGCAGAAGAGAATCACCAATGATTATATTACCGAGGCAGAATCATTTTTTTCACTCAAAACGTTGAAATATTTGCAGGTACGTAATAATCCGGATTCCTATGAATTTACGTTCGGAACGAACGTCTAACGTTAACTAATAATTTTTTCACCCACGGATATGTTGTTGAAGACAAAATTCTGTCATCAGTGATTTTCAATAACATATATTAACCTCAAAATATCTTTTTTCTTTTAAGTTGTCTAACTATCGATTCCTTCCCATCGAATCTTCATCGAGTCTCGAAGAGAGTTGGGAATTTTTATTTTCCTAAGATTTCCTGGTTGCTGGACACACCGGCTCATTAATGTCTGGTACGGATAAGTTAAGTTGGCCATACTGCGTCCGTGCATACACGCACGGACCAGTTAGGTTGGCAGCGTTGCGTGTGCATACAAGATACGGATAAGTTAGGTTGGCCATACTGCGTCCGTGCATACACATACGTAAGTTAAGTTGGCAGCGCTACGTTCGAGTGCATGCATGGACGCAGTATGGCCAACTTAACTTATCCATACCATTGATGAGCAGTATTGTGCAATTGCTAACGTTAATGCTTGGTAAAGGAATTTGTAAATCGTAACTACTCTATAGTCACATTCTTGTTACTCCCACTTCTGCCAGGTGGCGCCAAATGTAACGCGGAGTTCGAGTTCTATACCATCTATCGTCTATGACTCAATTGTGCGGAGCTGTCACTTCACGCTACTCTAAATAATAAGCTGACATTGAACCAATCGGCTTCAACCACGCGGGTTTAAATCACACTTGTGCATTGAGTTAAAAAATGGCAGCGAGTTGGACTACTACTGTTAATGCCGTTTGTCTTACGATATTACTCGCTCTTCTGGCATATCAATGGGACGTGAACGGTGAGAGCAATAATATTATTCTCAAACTAATTACCCGTTCTCAATAATTCTCAGCAGCATGCTTCATGTTAAGTACATGACATTGCAATGAGGAACGAGATCCGATTTCAGTCTTCACTGTCAACGTGATAAATCTATTATGTACTAATAATTTGAGTCTCTCTAGTAAAAACTGGAATCGGCCTTGCTAACGCTCTGCTTTATTTTCGAACCTGAATCAAATCCTCAAGTATTTGTAGGTTAACCTCACTTCAAAATTCCTCGATCATACAGAACGGCATAGAAATTGTGTGGGATATTTATTTCCATCAGTTATTTAGATTTTGTTTGTAAGATTCTCGCCAAGTTATCGCTTACCATGTTTATCTATTGTTTAGGAAGCGATTAGAACACTTGTTAATCGTGGTTCTACACAGAATTATTAGGGTATGTTGTAGCTGCTCCTACTTAGTCTTTAATGCACCAGAATTTGTATGGCATTCTTGTATTTGGAATTGGAATTACATGTTTGAGTCGTGAAAAGTCATAGATTCAAATCTTATAAAACTATAACCTCCTTGATTATATTTTTAGTTCAACCGCTTTCGTGTGACAAACAAAATCAAAATTGACCAATTTTACTTTCAGCCAAAGGTGCCAAATATGTGACTTGCGGATCAGTATTAAAACTCTTAAATATGGGATCCAATGTCAGGTTACATTCGCACAGTATTAAATATGGAACGGGAAGTGGACAACAATCGGTAACAGCTACCGAAGTTCAAGAAGATGGAAATTCGTACTGGTTGGTCAAAGCCGCGACTGGCAAGGAATGCACGCGAGGGTAAACGTCATAGCAATTCAAATATTAGATCGAAAATCTTAGCACCCAAATCCATGAACTAATATCTCCTTTCTTCAGAACTCCAATAAAATGCGGCGACGTGATTCAATTGGAGCATACAGCGACCAAGAAAAATCTTCATTCTCATCATTTTAGTTCTCCGCTGAGTGGAAATCAAGAAATTTCCGCTTACGGAGATGACAATGGTATTGGAGACAGTGGAGACGACTGGTTAGTGGTTTGTCAAGATGAGTATTGGAACCAAGATGGAAAGATTACGCTCAAACATATTGATACCAACGTGTGAGTAGAACAGCTTTGATTTTTTTAACCTTGATCATGACAAATCTGCGTTTGGTTTCGAGATGCTAAAATTGACTTAAACTCCTGGAATATATTAAATAATAAATGATAACACGGTATACGGAATTTACGACTTTATCCTTAACTTTCCAAATTTTCAGGTACTTATCAATTAGCGACCGCACGTATGGTAATCCTATCAATGGACAAGTGGAAGTTGTTGGGATGTACACGCGAATGGGTGCTAATTCCGATTGGAAAGCAATGGAAGGATTTTTCATACATCCTAGTGACTTCAAAGCACAACACGGTTATCAACATACGGAACTGTAGATGAAATATGTTCAACAAATGTTTGAATAACCCGTTAACGTACAACTGTTCTTGGTCATTGGCAAGAGAAAACAAAAAAATGTTTTCTCACGTGTGACTAGTCTATGAATCATGAAAAAGTTGTGGCGTGACTTAGGACCGATGAAAATGAACCAAGAACTACGAGCTTGAGCTCTCCAAAGATAATTTAGAAAATTAATAACAAAACAGTTTGACGACACGATTGAATCAGGCATTCAAGTTTTTCATCATTTCTCATATTGTTGAACGTTTACCGTAAGTTGAGTCGAAACATATTTGGTATAAGTGCATGAATGATCCGCTGACAAATGTCGCATTCACGCGTTGAACAATTCAAAAGCAGACGATTCAGATATTCTGTCGCATCAACTTCCCGGCTCTACACTGAGCTTTTTCCGTGAATCATAATGAATGAGGCCAAGTGTACGCAAACTTGAATGCGTCACACGAATTGACGTTGCTGCAGACAGTCTGATGCTATGCCAGACGCGTAAGTTATTTTGGGTCACCTTTAACTATGCTAGTCGTAATGTTACCAATTCGTTCTGTCTGTCAGTTCAAGTAGCACGCGATGTAGGTCATGTCCAATAGCATTGCATCACAGAAAGGCTACCTGTTACACGAAACGATTCACGAACATATAACCGTCCGTGTCGCCTCGCCAAGTTTTTGTATACTGGCCCGTGTTCATAACAGTTCACGAAAACCGCGCGATATAAATTAATTTCATGGGTAATAATGTGTCTACTATGGTATGCTAATCGCATTCTTAGTTATAAGATAACATGTTCATTTTTATTGCCAATCGTTCACGCAGCAAAATAACAATCCAAATGACGTTGGTAAAATAATGTTCAATATCCTGGTATTCATTGGTAAACCTGGCGATATCTTCAGTAACATGATTTGATTTTGAATGACAAAAAAATCCCTGTTACTGAAGGACATTTTAAGCAAATTCATTTGTGAGAAATAATCATTGCGTCGCCTATTATATTTTTGCAACTTGGAATAGTTCGAGTATCAAATATCGTTCGTTTCGTGGAACTCACAGACTTGATTTGTTTTAGAAAGTTCATTGTATAGGAAAAGATTAAATATACCATGACTACCAAACACTCGAATAAACTTATATATCATTGGTAAGTATGGTGAGCAATACTGTTTGGTGTCGATAAGATATGGATAACGGCATACAATGTCCATCATCTCTAAATAAGGTATCTACATAAGTGTGAAAATCACTGGTTGCAAAAAGAAACAAATACCATACAGAAGTTGTCTTCAGAGAGAATAAGACTAACCATTGAAAATAGAAATAAAATTTTCAAATCAATTAGATGGTGGTTGTTTGTCATACAACGTGAAGTAGCATCTAAGTACGCAGGGGAGTGGCGCCACCGTCGCCACGAGAGCATCTCGACAAAAACAAAATGTGAAAATTGACTTCTGACTTCATAGACGCTAAAAGGTAGTATAGTATTTTAAAATTTAAATTAATAATATAATAAAATAACATGAGTACTTGAACAAACCGTGCTCTCAACTTGTGACAGCAATGCGAATCTGACAGTAATATTGAAATAGTATGTGAATAATGCGCAATAAGTTGCGCAAAACGCCTTTATTGTTCGTAGGTTTTGGAACGTTATTCGAATTTGGGGACAGTCAGATAGCACTGCTGCCAACTCCGTGCGCCGCCATTTTGAAATCCTGCGACGGGCACAGATTACTCCATCAGTATGTAAAAGGACGTATGTTAATCGTACATTTCGGTATAACCATACGATAAAAGGCTTGAAACAATTTGAAAAACAAAAGAGCATGCATCAAAGTTGATAAAATAATTGATGCAACAATGTTAGAAAATGATTTACCCGTCAGCGAGCAAAAAAACGAGGGTCGAGTCAACTTGTCAGGTACGAGAGCAGGCGAACTACGTGACTACGCTTTGCACGAAATTTAACTACTTTTTATTCCGTTGCGTGGTCGTAATGAATGTATTTTCGCACACTCGATGCAGAACCGCCTCGTCGCCGCATGTTCGTCTGGTTGCGGATAAAACTACTTACGTGTGATATTTCCACGATCGCATTACATTATTATCATTATCATTGCCGAACACGCCCTAAAGACGTCTAAATTCTCGATTTTCACCACCAAATGCATGCGAGATTTCGGAATGAAATATACATGAAACACTCGAGAAGTGAAAACTTATCATTAGAATAGGAAAAATAATGTCCATCAATAAATAGCAAAATTGTTTTTCCCTTGCCTTTTTCAAGTGTACATTTGTTACAGGCCAATATGAATACCATGATTCTGTAATTTCCGTCGAGATATTTTAATTTCTTAATCGTACAATAATCTAACTATTCGAACAACAAATTCTTGTTCCTTATTTTTGACATTAAATAATGACGATACTGATTAACATTGCTCGATGGCAAATTGTTTCTAACCGATCCTGACGAGACATCGCTGATGACCAATGCTGTCCAATTGAATAATGAAATGCAAACTGCTACGAGTCGCTTTGAAATGCTGTAGAGTAAAGAAAACAATTGAAAATGCAGTAAGCAGTGATGCATTTTTTTCAACCTATACTTATCGTTATGTTCATTGTTCACATGCTCAATAACGATTCACAAAAAGGAGAAAGTACTGCGTACGGCGCAAACAAATATTTAGATTTTTTTCAGAAGTAAGGAGTAAATAAGTAGGTGTAACAATCTCAGACATGGTAAACGTTGCCAACTATGCAGTACTTAATACTTCTCGTGTAAGAATCGAACTTAGCAATGTTAACTGCGTTGAACTAATAAGTTCTTAGCAACGTAGGGTAGTCCGTTGAAAGTCTATTACAAGCAATATCAACGGAGACACAGTAAAATCTACTAGCGAATATTTTATCTATAGGAATGCATGGATGCGTATGGTTGTTCTTGCTTAATAGAACGTAAACCCTTGAAATTAGTCTAAAGAACATTTGAAAAAATTACCTATGTCCTCTCACGGAATAACACTTTCCTTAGAAACCAAAGTCAACTTCTGTACCAACAGATCGTTGCATCAAAATTTATGTTAAAAGAAATTCATACGTCTGATGATGTCAAAATTTGTTTTTACAACATTTTTTCGATTTACAGCATGCAGCGTTTGTGGGCAGCCCCATGACACAGCTAAGTGTCCGTTCCTATCAGATCTGAATTACGTAAGAGGACTCAAATTTTTTCACACTAGCATCTGATGGAATATTTTTCGGAAATTCCAGAGAATATTCTGTAGCAACGTTACACACTTAGAAAATTCTTGACTAACAGTTTTTTACAGTGACCAGACACCAAATTAAGATTTGGCGCAGAGCGATGTTTACTTAGTATTTATATGAATTTGCTGATTCTTATTTCAGATCAGGGACTTGCCGGTTCTAACGCGAGCGAGACAAACCATTCCAAAAGATCTGGAGATCACGAGAATGGCTGACAGTTCATTCACGGTAGTAACAAAAGTAGAATTGCGAAGAGGAACAACGTTTGGTCCCCTTTATGCTAAGAGAACTTGGACCATGAATCCGTTGACACGTTTTCCTATTCGAGTTTTTGTCAACTCTACCTCCGAAACCTACCATTTGGATTATTCAAATGAAAACAATTCCAATTGGATGTGCTTCGTAGAACCTGCCACTAATGCCAAGGAGCAAAATTTGATTTGCTATCAGGTAAAGTGCATCTATCAGAAAATGTACTTTATAGTATATGCTGGATGATTTAGAATCAACGTGCGCAACTATAGTACTATAAAGCTCGTGAATCTACCTTGGACCAAATCCAGATTTTTTTTAGCTCAATCTCGATATTTATTACACTGCGATGCGGACGATTCCTGCTGGTGAAGAGTTGAGGGTATGGTACGCTCCGTACTACGCGATAAAAATGAAAATGCCGGTTTACAACACTGACTTCGCGAACACAAGTGCCACGCTTCCCAAGTCTGAAATTCAACAGGTGATCAAAAAAGAATCCAGCACCGATCAAGTTGGTTTGTTAAGTACGTACTAAAAATGCCTCTTACGTACTAAAAACTCGCGTTGATATGTTATTCCTATTTCAATGTTCATTTGTGTTCAAGATAAAAACGTTGCCCACGAATTGGCTGAAAAACTGCCCGCGGAACAACTAGGGGCCAGAGAAGGAAAAGATCAATGGACTTGCAGGATATGCTCGACCGTAATCCATTCCGTTGTTGCTTATGCTAAACATTTAATGGAACATTACAAACCATTAATTGGTATTTACTGTAATGTGTGTAACAAGAAGTGCAATAACGCAACGGTAATTCCATCAACTTGATATATTTATCCTTCCATAATATCTAACAATTCCCGATTTACTCATAAAATTTCAGTCGAGATAGAAGCTGTTCGTTAGAAAAGAGACGCCATTAACTTCTTTTTAGTTTGAAATATATTTTTCTCTGTTACCTTAATGTAGAAAAACTGTAATATAGAAAATCTGAAATTTCCCAAGCTTGCGAATTGAATAATCATGGTATACATGTGTTTACAACTAAATAATCCGAAAGTATTAAAAGTTTCTATTATCGCCCCAGGCTTTTGAACGTCACAAAAATGCGAAACATCCTGAGGAATCATCTGGTGATAGTCTTGTTGGAATACCGACAACGGCAAGTCAACAGCAACAAAATGCGCAGGTATATCGACTAACTTTCAGCCCACGGTAAGATTTTGACTGCTCGTTTCATTTCCGTTTAATTTCAGACGGTATTTATGAATATTAGTGATTCGGAAGGCCAAACTTCAGATGCAATGAAGGATATATTGGAAAAGTTTAAAGCTGGCAAAGCAATAACAGAAAGTAGTTTGTTATCGTCGAGTTCTACGAGTGAGAAAGAGAATCACACAGACTTATCATTACTCGACACAAACTCGATAAATGTGAACGACTTATTACAAAACAACGGTCCATTGATAGAGAATTCGTCTCTGAAATCTATATTAGAGAATCAGTGTTTGAATATGAATCTGGGATTGGGATCTATGTCGGATTCGATACTGTCGGAAAACATAACAGGAACCGATTCGGTGAAATTCAACGTCGAGGAATTGGCCTCCGATTTGTTGGATATCGTTCCAGATGTAGACAATATGAATAGAAGAATTGATAATTTGGAATGTGACATTTGCGACAAAAAATTTGAGAAAGTTGATTATCTATATCGTCATTTAAGAAAACATACAGGTGAATTTATCTGCCCATCGTGTTTAGCGGTGAGTGATGATCACCGAATATCTAATCGAGAGGTGTGAACAACCGATGATTTTGTTCAATCCGACTCCAAATCTTGCAGAGGATATTGATACCGAATTTTGATCTTATTCTTTTTTTTCTATTAACATCTAAAACATTAAGTAAAATTCTTTTAGTTTGTACATATAACACGCACCTTCACATTCATTGGAGGTGGAACTTGTAACATTCTCCGATTTCAAAATTGTGCACTTTTCACTTGAAAACATTGCATCGGTTTGGGTTCTGGTAATGAGAACTACGAATCGTTACTTTTATTTCTCATAGCTTCAATCGCCAGAATCAGAACCTAGCTTTCAAGTAAAGTGCGATGTTCTCCAACTAAAAACTTCTTCCTGTTCAATGCACAGGTTTTTGCAAGAAAGGAAAATTTGATGTCACACACTTGTTTCTCTCAGAAGCTAGACTACCACTTCGAATGTCCTTATTGCCAGAAGCCATTTATGCTAAAGAAATATCTGCGAAGGCATATGGTTAAACACACGGGTGAGTCATCGCTATTGAGGTAATCACGATCCTGATGAAAAAAGTTCCTCTGGAAATTTTTTAGGATTTTTGTGCAACTTCTCTGAATGATACTGTGAAATTATCGAAACTATTTAGGTCGTACGTGCATGTGATTTCAGATAGATTTCGAAATTTTGAATATCCTCGTGTCAATGTATGATGTATAAAAGTGCATAGTGAATCTAATTCATTGTATTTTTGTGAAAATGTATTGCAATTTTATTACTTCAAAATTTCGCCCTGTTTTGTCGATATTAATGCTCGATTGAAAGTAACTCGGAAACCGATGTATATAAAGTATTTGCTGTGGAAGTTGTTGCTAAATTACGAAAACAGAAATAACATGAAATACCGTCCTTCGTCCATTTTTTAATTCATTTGGTATGTCGATGAAACTTATTTAGTATTTGCCTGATAGACATAGGTACATATAGTATTGAGATAGTATTTAGACGGTATTCAAATGATTCTTTGATGGGATCCACATAATTTACAAATAATTCAAGCAAGTCATTCTCACTCTTTCGATGTTTGAAGAAAAACTTCCACGCCAAATTCAACGCAGCACTCAAGTGTTGTTTAAAAACATCAAGATAATCCCAGTTCGAATTGTGTAGCAGAATATTTTTATTTTAAGCAGTGCTGTGCATAAAAATTTGAACATACTCTTGAATTGTATAACAACTGGTATACACATTTTCTCATTCTTACAGAATGGAACAATTGTAAATGGTGTCATACAACATTCGATTCCCGAGAGGAATTAGATGCTCATAAATGTTCGACGCCCAAACACCAATGCATGCAATGCAGCAAGCGCTTTATTCACAGAGCCCATTTGAATCGGCACATAAAATTGCACGAGAACCCAAAACCAGCGGCGAAACGTGTGCGAAAAAAGCAGCCAGAAAAACCATTCATTTGCGAAAAATGTGGGATTGTTTTTAAAAATCCTTACAGCTTGAAACAACATTTGAATTTGCATGGTGAGTAATCAGAAGCCACCACAATTGTTTTTATACTGATATCAACTTTGTGCAACTGCTCGACCTTTTCGAATTATTTTCTCTCAGGAGAAAGAGCTTTCGAATGTGACATATGCCAACGGAGATTTCATCGAATTGGCGTATTGAGAGAGCACAAAGCTATACATCAAGCTGCCCAGATACCATGCACCATTTGTGGAAAGAAAGTTAAAAGCAAAAAGGCACTGGACATTCACATGTTATTACACGGTAATAAAAAGCACCAGTGCGAAAAATGTGACAAGGTAGGCTACAATTTACACAATATGGGGTATTCGTGTCACATTAGTGAATATTTTGTCTCACTATCGCCTGTGCATTGCATAATTTTAATTTTTAATTTTTGTACCACGTTTGCTCCGAAAGGACACTGTTTTCCTGTACAGTTCTTCATAATCTGAATTCCCAGTTGAATTAGGAGTTGAAAAATTATAATTTGTTTATTTGTATTTCGATGAAAACAGAATTTATCCAATAAACTTCCATCTAGATTTGGCTGAAAAAAATTTAATTCTACATCTTGTAATACCTGTTTGTATAGGTTGAGTAGGATTTCAAATAAATACATTATCTTTAACGAATTAAAGGCATTAACGATTTTTGTTGCAGACCTTTTTCCAAAAATGCAACTACTTGAAACATTTTAATCAGGTCCATGGTGAGAAAATTACGTTTCAATGTACAAGTTGCCCGGCGCAATTCACCAACAAGTCTAGTTTCCATAAACATATTCAGAGCCACATCAAAATCGATAACCCTTGCGAATTTGCATGCTCTTCGTGTCCCAAGTCATTCCAAAAGGTGAGGAGAGCGATACGAAATAGCATAAATTCACTTGACTGATAAAAAGATTATGTGCTACAAAAGTTTTGAAATCACAAATATGTTACCATATTCAGGAATATCAGCTGAAACGTCATACACAAACGAGTCACAGTGGTATCGTGTATCGATGTCCATATTGCAGTATGGTGGCTAGACACCGACATAGTATGCGGAGACATTTCGAGCGACAACATAGTGCTCGCCGAGACGAGTGGGATAAGCCAGGTTTCGTCAGTGAACTGATAGAAAAGGATCCTGGCTTACCGGAGACTCAGACGACTACAAATTCTGAAAAGCTTGCTCGTACAACCTACGATGAAACAAACAACAAAAATTTTGGTGACGCCTACAATGCTCAAGGTGAAAATTCTCGCTCGACAATATTTCATACTATTTCTGTTACAACGCATTTTTCCAATTTCTGGCGAATGCCTCGACACTATCAAACCAGGCTTCACTGAATAATTATATATTATAAAATAAATTACAATAAACGATTGTTATGATCTAGCCCAATAATAAATCTGGATCGCATTATAGATGGTGGAATATTATTATCTGTTACGGGTGTAGATGGCAGCGGATATCTACAAACTCCCCCGATTGACACAATCACTCATTTGGATGTAGGGGAAGTGAATTGCAATTCGTTGAACGGTGAGCACTCATCTAGTAATAATGCTTTGCTCTAATAAACGTCAGTAGTTTCTTATCAAAAATTGTTAATCTTTGCAGGTCACGAGATTTTGCTTCAAGTGGCAGGCATCGAGCAAGGAGGAACGATTGGGAATTCAGAGCTGCCTATAACTGAAGTGCCGCAGCTCAGTATAAGCGAATCGGATACGCGATTGACCGAGTCTGTACTTGGCAACGCATACATATTTGGCGAAGATGGCGGAGACATAATGTTCTACGTATTAGATAATACGCCGATAATATCTGAATATTAACTGTGTCGCTGTTTTCTGGATGACTAGAGGTACAAACCAGACAACTAGGACTGATTACCATACTTGGTCAATCAGAAAAGACAAACGAATGTCACGGTTATACTGCAAAATAATAGAAGTTTTGGGAAAAACTGTGTTTTTCGAAAATGGGGAAAAATAATATTATTCATTGGATAATGTCACTGATTGGAACATATGAAGGAAATTCACTTCGCACTGAAGTTCACCGATAAAGTGATTAAAAATAGATGAAGAACAACGTGTTCTGAAACAAATTGGATACATATTCCAATCTAAAGCAAAGACTCTGTGAGTATAAAATCGTAAGCTTGAAATTCGACGGATTGTTTTCTCTGATTTTTTAAATTACTGGACTCTCATTCAACAATTTATGATCAGAACTTGTACATATAAATTTAGAAGCGTTACTGAAACATAGCTAAAGCAACTATTCTGGGATAAGTAAGAAGGATGTGCGTTTAATGTAGAACGCTAAATATCTCCATTTGCATTATCGAGCGTAGAGGTAAGGAGAAGTATCTGTATGTATAGAAAGTGTCCATGAATCGAATACACTAAGATGACGTTACTCGAGCTTAAGATCTACATTTTAAACAAAAACCCGACTTCACTTCATTTTCTACCTTCATGAACACTTTTTCAGTTAAAAACGCAATGCGATACTTCTCTTTACCTCTACACTCCATAATTTTCACAAAGATCTTACATATATAGGTTTGACGCTGGCTCGGTGCCATGTTACTCTGTGATATTGAGCACATATAGTACTCTTAGATTGTAGAACGAATTGATAATACGAATGTAACGGGTAATAGAGTGGCCCTTATTTTTCACATCTGAATTCCGGGAATTCTCTCCATTCATCATATACCGTCGTGCTTCAATCAAATAATTTTTGTTACTGCGGGGATATTTTCGAATGAAAATGATTGAAAAACAATTCGCAAAGGTATCAGATCCTTAATCTGAAGGATATGGATAGAAAAATGGATTTCTTGATTTCCAATATATATAATTGATCTTTCAGTGTTACCGTCCGGTATTTTCTGAGCACTGTTGTACCAGTTCGTACTACGTTACTGTTTTAACTGTCTTTCATACACATTCGTACTAAATTTAACATAAACATTCAACTCGCCCGGCAATGGAAAATGTAGAAAATATTTGCAATTAATTTTAATGCAAATGAATAATAATGAATAAGCGTTCAAATTAGGTTTATATAAAGTAAAATTACCACAACGTGGTATTTTGTATTCGCCACTACGTTGCGAACGTATATGTATGGTGAAGTTTTTCAAGTATAGCGCTGTATTCAAATATACGAACCGTACGATCTCGATAGTCTATATCATATAAATCAGCAATTGTCAGAGTAGTGAAATTTCCGGATTATTAGAATTTCTTGGATGATTAAACATCAATGGATGAAAACTTAATTTTAATCACGTATTTTTACCGTATTTTCTGTACTCTCTATATACTTTCACCCGATATATTTAATGTTGATCCTTTTTGACGTTAAAACGAGTGGCATGCGTCGTCGTGTCTTTATACTTTATGCTGAAAAACAAGAGCTGATGTCGAACTGTTATACATGTTGGAATATCGAGGTATCGAGTTATCAGAATTGCACTATAAATATCTATAAATAGTACTGTCATATTATTGTATCTATATTGTTACGGAATCATGTCAGTCTTAATATATAACCAAATATTTCAAAGTTCGCGGCAGCTCTTTAAACTTACCAATAAACGAATGAATTTACATAAGACTGATACCACTGTGATACATGTTCGAAAATGCATGTAGATAAAGAGAGATGATATTAATAAACAGTTATATTGATACATTCCTGATTACAATTTCTGAGAAGTGCAAGGCTCTTCTTATACATACACCGTTCGTTTTGTGTAAAGCCAGACTCCAGTGCCTGCGTCCCATATGGTAGCATAATTTAATAGCGCCATCGTCATATACAGTGTTATTTGTTCAATTACCTACCTGGATCTGGCTTGACAAAAATAAGACACCAACATAAGTTTTTCGATCGCAACTCATCTCTTGATTGAGATATCGATCTGGATCCAACGGCATTCGATTCTACGTCTCAAAATACGTCAGGAAACGAATCGGCGATCAATTCTGAGACCCATCGACAATCCAAAATTTTTGAAGGCTATAGACTTACCATTTTTGAGATTCTGAAAAGTCAGTTTTTCGGCCGTAACTTCTTTTCTAATTGAGATATCGATCTGGATCCAACGGCATTCGATTCTACGTCTCAAAATACGCCAGGAAACGAATCGGCGATCAATTCTGAGACCCGTCGAGAATCCAAAATTTTTGAAGGCTATACACTTACCATTTTTGAGATTCTGAAAAGTCAGTTTTTCGGCCGTAACTTCATTTCTAATTGAGATATCGATCTGGATCCAACGGCATTCGATTCTACGTCTCAAAATACGTCAGGAAACGAATCGGCGATCAATTCTGAGACTCGTCGTGAATCCAAAATTTCTAAAGGCTATACACTTACCATTTTTGAGATTCTGAAAAGTCAGTTTTTCGGCCGTAACTTCTTTTCTAATTCAGATATCGATCTGGATCCAACGGCATTCGATTCTACGTCTCAAAATACGTCAGGAAACGAATCGGCGATCAATTCTGAGACTCGTCGAGAATCCAAAATTTCTAAAGGCTATACACTTACCATTTTTGAGATTCTGAAAAGTCAGTTTTTCGGCCGTAACTTCTTTTCTAATTGAGATATCGATCTGGATCCTACGGCATTCGATTCTACGTCTCAAAATACGCCAGGAAACGAATCGGCGATCAATTCTGAGACCCGTCAACAATTCAAAATTTTTGAAGGCTATACACTTACCATTTTTGAGATTCTGAAAAGTCAGTTTTTCGGCCGTAACTTCTTTTCTAATTGAGATATCGATCTGGATCCTACGGCATTCGATTCTACGTCTCAAAATACGCCAGGAAACGAATCGGCGATCAATTCTGAGACCCGTCAACAATTCAAAATTTTTGAAGGCTATACACTTACCATTTTTGAGATTCTGAAAAGTCAGTTTTTCGGCCGTAACTTCTTTTCTAATTGAGATATCGATCTGGATCCAACGGCATTCGATTCTACGTCTCAAAATACGTCAGGAAACGAATCGGCGATCAATTCTGAGATGCGTCGAAAATCCAAAATTTCTGAAAGCTATACGCTTACCATTTTTGAGATTCTGAAAAGTCAGTTTTTCGGCCGTAACTTCTTTTCTAATTGAGATATCGATCTGGATCCTACGGCATTCGATTCTACGTCTCAAAATACGCCAGGAAACGAATCGGCGATCAATTCTGAGACCCGTCAACAATTCAAAATTTTTGAAGGCTATACACTTACCATTTTTGAGATTCTGAAAAGTCAGTTTTTCGGCCGTAACTTCTTTTCTAATTGAGATATCGATCTGGATCCTACGGCATTCGATTCTACGTCTCAAAATACGTCAGGAAACGAATCGGCGATCAATTCTGAGATGCGTCGAAAATCCAAAATTTCTGAAGGCTATACGCTTACCATTTTTGAGATTCTGAAAAGTCAGTTTTTCGGCCGTAACTTCTTTTCTAATTGAGATATCGATCTGGATCCAACGGCATTCGATTCTACGTCTCAAAATACGCCAGGAAACGAATCGGCGATCAATTCTGAGACCCGTCGAGAATCCAAAATTTTTGAAGGCTATACACTTACCATTTTTGAGATTCTGAAAAGTCAGTTTTTCGGCCGTAACTTCATTTCTAATTGAGATATCGATCTGGATCCAACGGCATTCGATTCTACGTCTCAAAATACGTCAGGAAACGAATCGGCGATCAATTCTGAGACTCGTCGTGAATCCAAAATTTCTAAAGGCTATACACTTACCATTTTTGAGATTCTGAAAAGTCAGTTTTTCGGCCGTAACTTCTTTTCTAATTCAGATATCGATCTGGATCCAACGGCATTCGATTCTACGTCTCAAAATACGTCAGGAAACGAATCGGCGATCAATTCTGAGACTCGTCGAGAATCCAAAATTTCTAAAGGCTATACACTTACCATTTTTGAGATTCTGAAAAGTCAGTTTTTCGGCCGTAACTTCTTTTCTAATTGAGATATCGATCTGGATCCTACGGCATTCGATTCTACGTCTCAAAATACGTCAGGAAACGAATCGGCGATCAATTCTGAGATGCGTCGAAAATCCAAAATTTCTGAAGGCTATACGCTTACCATTTTTGAGATTCTGAAAAGTCAGTTTTTCGGCCGTAACTTCTTTTCTAATTCAGATATCGATCTGGATCCAACGGCATTCGATTCTACGTCTCAAAATACGTCAGGAAACGAATCGGCGATCAATTCTGAGACTCGTCGAGAATCCAAAATTTCTAAAGGCTATACACTTACCATTTTTGAGATTCTGAAAAGTCAGTTTTTCGGCCGTAACTTCTTTTCTAATTGAGATATCGATCTGGATCCTACGGCATTCGATTCTACGTCTCAAAATACGCCAGGAAACGAATCGGCGATCAATTCTGAGACCCGTCAACAATTCAAAATTTTTGAAGGCTATACACTTACCATTTTTGAGATTCTGAAAAGTCAGTTTTTCGGCCGTAACTTCTTTTCTAATTGAGATATCGATCTGGATCCTACGGCATTCGATTCTACGTCTCAAAATACGCCAGGAAACGAATCGGCGATCAATTCTGAGACCCGTCAACAATTCAAAATTTTTGAAGGCTATACACTTACCATTTTTGAGATTCTGAAAAGTCAGTTTTTCGGCCGTAACTTCTTTTCTAATTGAGATATCGATCTGGATCCAACGGCATTCGATTCTACGTCTCAAAATACGTCAGGAAACGAATCGGCGATCAATTCTGAGATGCGTCGAAAATCCAAAATTTCTGAAGGCTATACGCTTACCATTTTTGAGATTCTGAAAAGTCAGTTTTTCGGCCGTAACTTCTTTTCTAATTGAGATATCGATCTGGATCCAACGGCATTCGATTCTACGTCTCAAAATACGTCAGGAAACGAATCGGCGATCAATTCTGAGACCCGTCAACAATTCAAAATTTTTGAAGGCTATACACTTACCATTTTTGAGATTCTGAAAAGTCAGTTTTTCGGCCGTAACTTCTTTTCTAATTGAGATATCGATCTGGATCCAACGGCATTCGATTCTACGTCTCAAAATACGTCAGGAAACGAATCGGCGATCAATTCTGAGACTCGTCGTGAATCCAAAATTTCTAAAGGCTATACACTTACCATTTTTGAGATTCTGAAAAGTCAGTTTTTCGGCCGTAACTTCTTTTCTAATTCAGATATCGATCTGGATCCAACGGCATTCGATTCTACGTCTCAAAATACGTCAGGAAACGAATCGGCGATCAATTCTGAGACTCGTCGAGAATCCAAAATTTCTAAAGGCTATACACTTACCATTTTTGAGATTCTGAAAAGTCAGTTTTTCGGCCGTAACTTCTTTTCTAATTGAGATATCGATCTGGATCCTACGGCATTCGATTCTACGTCTCAAAATACGCCAGGAAACGAATCGGCGATCAATTCTGAGACCCGTCAACAATTCAAAATTTTTGAAGGCTATACACTTACCATTTTTGAGATTCTGAAAAGTCAGTTTTTCGGCCGTAACTTCTTTTCTAATTGAGATATCGATCTGGATCCTACGGCATTCGATTCTACGTCTCAAAATACGCCAGGAAACGAATCGGCGATCAATTCTGAGACCCGTCAACAATTCAAAATTTTTGAAGGCTATACACTTACCATTTTTGAGATTCTGAAAAGTCAGTTTTTCGGCCGTAACTTCTTTTCTAATTGAGATATCGATCTGGATCCAACGGCATTCGATTCTACGTCTCAAAATACGTCAGGAAACGAATCGGCGATCAATTCTGAGATGCGTCGAAAATCCAAAATTTCTGAAGGCTATACGCTTACCATTTTTGAGATTCTGAAAAGTCAGTTTTTCGGCCGTAACTTCTTTTCTAATTGAGATATCGATCTGGATCCAACGGCATTCGATTCTACGTCTCAAAATACGTCAGGAAACGAATCGGCGATCAATTCTGAGACCCGTCAACAATTCAAAATTTTTGAAGGCTATACACTTACCATTTTTGAGATTCTGAAAAGTCAGTTTTTCGGCCGTAACTTCTTTTCTAATTGAGATATCGATCTGGATCCAACGGCATTCGATTCTACGTCTCAAAATACGTCAGGAAACGAATCGGCGATCAATTCTGAGATGCGTCGAAAATCCAAAATTTCTGAAGGCTATACGCTTACCATTTTTGAGATTCTGAAAAGTCAGTTTTTCGGCCGTAACTTCTTTTCTAATTGAGATATCGATCTGGATCCTACGGCATTCGATTCTACGTCTCAAAATACGCCAGGAAACGAATCGGCGATCAATTCTGAGACCCGTCAACAATTCAAAATTTTTGAAGGCTATACACTTACCATTTTTGAGATTCTGAAAAGTCAGTTTTTCGGCCGTAACTTCTTTTCTAATTGAGATATCGATCTGGATCCAACGGCATTCGATTCTACGTCTCAAAATACGTCAGGAAACGAATCGGCGATCAATTCTGAGATGCGTCGAAAATCCAAAATTTCTGAAGGCTATACGCTTACCATTTTTGAGATTCTGAAAAGTCAGTTTTTCGGCCGTAACTTCTTTTCTAATTGAGATATCGATCTGGATCCAACGGCATTCGATTCTACGTCTCAAAATACGCCAGGAAACGAATCGGCGATCAATTCTGAGACCCGTCGAGAATCCAAAATTTTTGAAGGCTATACACTTACCATTTTTGAGATTCTGAAAAGTCAGTTTTTCGGCCGTAACTTCATTTCTAATTGAGATATCGATCTGGATCCAACGGCATTCGATTCTACGTCTCAAAATACGTCAGGAAACGAATCGGCGATCAATTCTGAGACTCGTCGTGAATCCAAAATTTCTAAAGGCTATACACTTACCATTTTTGAGATTCTGAAAAGTCAGTTTTTCGGCCGTAACTTCTTTTCTAATTCAGATATCGATCTGGATCCAACGGCATTCGATTCTACGTCTCAAAATACGTCAGGAAACGAATCGGCGATCAATTCTGAGACTCGTCGAGAATCCAAAATTTCTAAAGGCTATACACTTACCATTTTTGAGATTCTGAAAAGTCAGTTTTTCGGCCGTAACTTCTTTTCTAATTGAGATATCGATCTGGATCCTACGGCATTCGATTCTACGTCTCAAAATACGCCAGGAAACGAATCGGCGATCAATTCTGAGACCCGTCAACAATTCAAAATTTTTGAAGGCTATACACTTACCATTTTTGAGATTCTGAAAAGTCAGTTTTTCGGCCGTAACTTCTTTTCTAATTGAGATATCGATCTGGATCCAACGGCATTCGATTCTACGTCTCAAAATACGTCAGGAAACGAATCGGCGATCAATTCTGAGATGCGTCGAAAATCCAAAATTTCTGAAGGCTATACGCTTACCATTTTTGAGATTCTGAAAAGTCAGTTTTTCGGCCGTAACTTCTTTTCTAATTGAGATATCGATCTGGATCCAACGGCATTCGATTCTACGTCTCAAAATACGTCAGGAAACGAATCGGCGATCAATTCTGAGATGCGTCGAAAATCCAAAATTTCTGAAGGCTATACGCTTACCATTTTTGAGATTCTGAAAAGTCAGTTTTTCGGCCGTAACTTCTTTTCTAATTGAGATATCGATCTGGATCCAACGGCATTCGATTCTACGTCTCAAAATACGCCAGGAAACGAATCGGCGATCAATTCTGAGACCCGTCGAGAATCCAAAATTTTTGAAGGCTATACACTTACCATTTTTGAGATTCTGAAAAGTCAGTTTTTCGGCCGTAACTTCATTTCTAATTGAGATATCGATCTGGATCCAACGGCATTCGATTCTACGTCTCAAAATACGTCAGGAAACGAATCGGCGATCAATTCTGAGACTCGTCGTGAATCCAAAATTTCTAAAGGCTATACACTTACCATTTTTGAGATTCTGAAAAGTCAGTTTTTCGGCCGTAACTTCTTTTCTAATTCAGATATCGATCTGGATCCAACGGCATTCGATTCTACGTCTCAAAATACGTCAGGAAACGAATCGGCGATCAATTCTGAGACTCGTCGAGAATCCAAAATTTCTAAAGGCTATACACTTACCATTTTTGAGATTCTGAAAAGTCAGTTTTTCGGCCGTAACTTCTTTTCTAATTGAGATATCGATCTGGATCCTACGGCATTCGATTCTACGTCTCAAAATACGTCAGGAAACGAATCGGCGATCAATTCTGAGATGCGTCGAAAATCCAAAATTTCTGAAGGCTATACGCTTACCATTTTTGAGATTCTGAAAAGTCAGTTTTTCGGCCGTAACTTCTTTTCTAATTGAGATATCGATCTGGATCCAACGGCATTCGATTCTACGTCTCAAAATACGTCAGGAAACGAATCGGCGATCAATTCTGAGACCCGTCAACAATTTAAAATTTTTGAAGGCTATACACTTACCATTTTTGAGATTCTGAAAAGTCAGTTTTTCGGCCGTAACTTCTTTTCTAATTGAGATATCGATCTGGATCCTACGGCATTCGATTCTACGTCTCAAAATACGCCAGGAAACGAATCGGCGATCAATTCTGAGACCCGTCAACAATTCAAAATTTTTGAAGGCTATACACTTACCATTTTTGAGATTCTGAAAAGTCAGTTTTTCGGCCGTAACTTCTTTTCTAATTGAGATATCGATCTGGATCCTACGGCATTCGATTCTACGTCTCAAAATACGCCAGGAAACGAATCGGCGATCAATTCTGAGACCCGTCAACAATTCAAAATTTTTGAAGGCTATACACTTACCATTTTTGAGATTCTGAAAAGTCAGTTTTTCGGCCGTAACTTCTTTTCTAATTGAGATATCGATCTGGATCCAACGGCATTCGATTCTACGTCTCAAAATACGTCAGGAAACGAATCGGCGATCAATTCTGAGATGCGTCGAAAATCCAAAATTTCTGAAGGCTATACGCTTACCATTTTTGAGATTCTGAAAAGTCAGTTTTTCGGCCGTAACTTCTTTTCTAATTGAGATATCGATCTGGATCCAACGGCATTCGATTCTACGTCTCAAAATACGTCAGGAAACGAATCGGCGATCAATTCTGAGATGCGTCGAAAATCCAAAATTTCTGAAGGCTATACGCTTACCATTTTTGAGATTCTGAAAAGTCAGTTTTTCGGCCGTAACTTCTTTTCTAATTGAGATATCGATCTGGATCCAACGGCATTCGATTCTACGTCTCAAAATACGTCAGGAAACGAATCGGCGATCAATTCTGAGATGCGTCGAAAATCCAAAATTTCTGAAGGCTATACGCTTACCATTTTTGAGATTCTGAAAAGTCAGTTTTTCGGCCGTAACTTCTTTTCTAATTGAGATATCGATCTGGATCCAACGGCATTCGATTCTACGTCTCAAAATACGCCAGGAAACGAATCGGCGATCAATTCTGAGACCCGTCGAGAATCCAAAATTTTTGAAGGCTATACACTTACCATTTTTGAGATTCTGAAAAGTCAGTTTTTCGGCCGTAACTTCATTTCTAATTGAGATATCGATCTGGATCCAACGGCATTCGATTCTACGTCTCAAAATACGTCAGGAAACGAATCGGCGATCAATTCTGAGACTCGTCGAGAATCCAAAATTTCTAAAGGCTATACACTTACCATTTTTGAGATTCTGAAAAGTCAGTTTTTCGGCCGTAACTTCTTTTCTAATTGAGATATCGATCTGGATCCTACGGCATTCGATTCTACGTCTCAAAATACGCCAGGAAACGAATCGGCGATCAATTCTGAGACCCGTCAACAATTCAAAATTTTTGAAGGCTATACACTTACCATTTTTGAGATTCTGAAAAGTCAGTTTTTCGGCCGTAACTTCTTTTCTAATTGAGATATCGATCTGGATCCAACGGCATTCGATTCTACGTCTCAAAATACGTCAGGAAACGAATCGGCGATCAATTCTGAGATGCGTCGGAAACATAAAATTTCTGAAGGCTATAGACTTTTCATTTTCGCGGTAGCGAAAAGTCAGTTTTCCTGCGTTAGTAGATGCAGGGCAAGACCAAGGGCTAGGGTACGTAATGGAACAGGTTCAACGGTGTCCATAATGATTGTGAGGCGGCAATTGACCGATTTATTGGACTGAGAAGTCATTTGCGGGTTATAAAGAGCGAGTTTCATATAGGATTACTCTGATTTCGCAGATGCACTATCACAGGCGCATTTGATTAAAGAAGTTGAAATAGGTACAAATTAATTTTTCTCGATAACATCTATTAAGACTGAAGAAATGGACGTGTCAGAATATTTTAATTCACAAGCAAGTAGTGATACATTGAATGAAACGTATACTGAAGAACTGCCTTCCAACATTTCTGAAACGTTCAATGGTACCAACTCAAGTAGAAAAACAAATAAAAATAAAAGCTAATTCTCTTTCGCAGCAATAATAAAAATGCGTTAACGATGCATAACGATTAAATTTTTTATTCTCATTACAATATGTATTACAAATTATATTCGTAGGAAAGCTTTTTTCAGCCAAATCAAAACAGTGAAAAAACTGCGCACATGAATGGTTTTAAAACAGAATATATATTTAAAGAAGACTTTGTTAGCGAAGCAGCTTCGAATCGGTTTCTATTATTCGCAGCTTATTAAAGGTCTAGAATTGCAGCTGTTCATAATAAAAACTCGCGCAAAAGAAGAAAATCAAAATCTTGACCGATATGATAGATATTTTGAATAAAAGAGAATTACATGATTAATGGTGATGACTACTCAGAGGTGAAGTTCTAATAATATTCATTTAATTTTCTCTGAGGCAAAGGATGAAATATATTTGTACATTCGGTATATGATTTTATATTTTGGCATTGTATAGTAATAAAAATCTTATGATCAATTGCACGTGTATATATTATTTGTATTATTCTTATTTCTACATTACAACTTCTAATTTATGTTTCATGTACAATATAAGCACTTCCTCTTCTGTTCCTGCAAAGTCGACTGCGCGCGTGAATGGCAAGCACCATACGTCGATTCTAATTACGAATGGAAAGCACCAAGAGTTACTATGTATTAAATTGATGAAAACGGAGAATTCGAGCCGAGGTTGCAGCCATGGAGTCTCGAGGCTCCTAGTAACCCAACCACTGTAATGGATCGACGCCATTGGACGCCGCGATTAGTCCCTAGACTCCGCCATCATAGGTCCATGGACACTATTCTCAAACTGGAGTTGCTGTTCCCTGGTTGGCAATACTGCGGCTAGTATGCGTCACTACGCCGCGGCCAACTTGGCTCGTACGAGGATTGATTTCATACCATTTCTGATATTATCAAAGAAAAACGCGAAAAATCATCGACATGAGTGCCGAAGAAGAGGTATTACGGATTCAAAAGAAGTTGAATAAAATGTCGAATGGCGACGGGACGGTGAGTCAGTGAGTAACATGAACCGAGGCATATCTAAATTCTGTATTGCGCGCGGCACCGATACATTGTCCCCTGAAATAGGAATACATACCTGATGTAATGCCGAATATAAACGTCACGCGAATGAATTTTACAGTCTGTTAATTCCCAATATTGTCGAGCACGATTGAAACATTATAATTCGTACGTGTTTTGCCTGTTGCCTCCGCAAAACATTCACGGCACATACGGGTGACTGACCGTGTGCATCGATTGTTTCCCAAGGAATCTTAATGTTGATTTTGCCAAACATTGGCGCCGGATGTAACCTACAATTTGATTCAATAGATTTATGATTGATGATTTTTACGAAAAATATCGGTCAAATATCTTGTTTAGTCACAAATTTTCGTAACAAATCTTTTCTCTTAAACTTATTTTAATGAAATGTCTGAAAATCCTTTTCCATAGGGACAAGAACAAGCATTGGAATTGCTCAAGGTACTACAGAAGTTGCCGGTTGATTTGGAACTATTAACCAAAACAAGAATTGGCATGACAGTGAATGCTCTTCGAAAATGCAGCAAGGATGACGAAGTTATCTCTCTATCAAAAACTCTTATAAAGAATTGGAAGAAGTTTTTATCTGGTAAGAAGTAAAAACAATTTAACATTTACAGATCTCGCTTGGAAAGATCAGGATTTTTCTCTAGAGGTGTATGTTATATGTTTTGTACGTTATATCACAAATACTTTATCTAAAATTTATCAATCCAGTGTCAATAATTAACATCGCTCGTTACACTTTTCATAATATGCTTGTGGTAATTTTCACTTAATAGTTGTCTTTGAAATGTTCCAAGTGAATTTGAATTCGCAGTATTTCAAAATATAAGTATCCAAAGCCTTAGCCACTGCTAATATTTAGAGTTGGAAAAATGGATATAAATATTTTGGGTAGAAATAAGATTATGTTACAAACAATATTGTTTTCGGTAAAAGACTAAAAATGAAATATTGATATGTCGAGTATAAACTGGATATTTTTTTCTGCTTGGTTTCGTAGTGCGTGATATGAGTCACTACGAATAAAACATTCGAATAAGTCATGGTCATCGTTGAGTGTAGAGATGAAATATTCATAATGTCATTTTCAGGTCACAGTAAAGATGGTAAGGATTCCAATTCGTCGAGCAGCTCAAAAAAAAGAGAGGAAAAATCTGAGAAAACCAAAGAGGAACTTGAGTTGAAGAGGGAGAAAGATATAGGACTTGACAGCGGGGAAACAAAGTTAAGAGAGGAGAAAAGCAGTAAAGATTCCCAAAGAAAGCAGTCCTCGTTTCCTCCTGCAACGACTACAGATGCTGTTAGACTGAAATGTCGAGAATTGTTATCTGCTGCCCTACGTGTTGATGGGGGTGCCATCGAAGGTTGCGCTACACCAGAAGAGCTTGCCGAAGAGTTGGAAGAAGCCATTTATGCAGAGTTTAAAAACACAGACAACAGATATAAGAACAGGGTGAGTTAGAAAGTTTGCTAGCATAATATATGTGCCTGGTATTTGGCTCATCGGAGACGCCAAAGTTGGTCACCCGGTAACCCTTTGGTTGCAGTAAGGAGTGCATCTTGAGAAATTCATCATTACGTTATAATATTGACATCTAGGGCTTATTTGAAAAATGCGAACAAATCAATAATTATTTTCCGCTACGTACGTATGTATGAATAAACTCCACGAATCGCATTTAATGAAATTGATGAATCAGAAAATTCAGCCTTCTCATACTCGTATTACAGTCTGTAATGTATATTTCTATCTGCTTTTAGATACGCAGCAGAGTCGCTAACTTGCGAGATACGAAAAATCCGACTTTGAGAACGAATTTTTTGGTCGGAGCAATTCCAGCGAGTCGACTAGCCGTGATGACAGCAGAGGAGATGGCAAGTGACGAAATAAAACAACTACGGGATAAATTTAAGAAAGAGGCTATCAACGACGCGCAATTGGCTACTGTGCAGGGAACTAAAACAGACCTGTTGAAGTGTGGCAAGTGCAAGAAGCGTAATTGCACGTATAATCAAATTCAAACGCGATCGGCTGACGAGCCTATGACCACTTTTGTTCTATGTAACGAGTGCGGCAATCGATGGAAGTTTTGTTGATACAAATCTCAGTGCTTCCCAGCCCCTTGCGCGTCATAAGTGTGTTACATTATGGTTGCGAAATTGCGAATATTGATATTTGATTTATGATCAGATGGTCCACTAGAATTATAATTTGGTGACACGTGTGGATCATTTTAATCGTCATCAATTAACAATTCATTCGTACTTGATTGTTTTCATTACACTGGTATCGATTCTCCGTGCCACGTCAAACACAGTATATCCTTGAAATATCCTCGAAATTACGGCATATTGGTACCAATCATATTCCAAACGTGTGTTTATGCAAATACAATACGATTTTGGAGTTTTAGATATTGTTGCTTCTACAACAGTTTTTATATATTTCGAATTCATATGTGTAAATCTGAGGACTCGCTATTTTGATCATGTGACACTTCGCAAAAACGATAATTTGGACAAACGACCTGTTAATTTGAATGCAATTCAATTCAACTCGCACGTATGTATTATTTGATACAGAAAGTATACCATAATGTAGAAACCTAAACTTCCAAACGTTCCGTTTCTTGACATGCGTAAATTGTAGAGCATTTACATACGATGTAATATTAAAGAGTCAATGGATAATTGATAACATGAACTTTGAATTTTATTTCAAGCATAACTCGTGAAACTATTGTTCCGTAAATTAAGGAGAGCAACCGATTAGGGAAGAGAATATCTATCCATAAAGTGTGACTGAATCCAGAACCCACCTGTTAATTTTTTACAACGTAACTAAGACATTAATTTTTAGTACTTGATGACTCGTGAGAAAAATATGACAATGGTGAAAATAGATTTGATGTAGGTAAAAACTATTTAAATTACATTCTTATTTCGACCAACGAATTTTTAAATACTGTAAATTAAGAAACTATTTACTTTCTGATATGCGAGAATAAATTGTAGCCGTCGTAAAGAACTCTATTATCCCGTACGTTTGCAGTTATCAATCTTTGACCTCATGTATAGTGAATACCTTGATTTCATACGTCCACCTAGGTTACCAGCAATATGTATGTTCGGCATATATACTTTTGATCACAAAAAACTATGGATTGCAACAAAAATCTCAGCAATCTGATGGATGAGTTACAGCTGTATATTTCAAACAGGCACGTTATGCTTCTGTAATAAGAAAATGAAAGGTGTCGAAGGTTCAAATCGATGGATCAATTATGTAAACTTATGTAGATTATATAACATTGTCCTTTGGAACACTACTACAATTTTGCTCACAGCACAATGGGTCTATTTTTATCGAGTGGCTTCGTTACTGCCAACTATTCTTACTTGAACTGACGGCTATTTAGTTTTCCAAACTGTAATGCCTAGAGTAAAGTGAAAAAGGATAACATTCGATTGACAATTTATATTTTTTTCTCCATATAGACATTGCAAAATATATTAGACGTCTACTATACCAAATTTCATATTCATATTATTGATCGTGAAACTACAATTTACTATTAAAATGATAAGTCTGATACAATTGGAGAAGAATATGTGCATGCTAATATTTCAGATGATTAGAATCTCCGGGAAAAGATGATTCTAATTATAATATTTCACAACAGAATGTTTATATCCAGATAACTTACGCCAATCATTATATAGCGCTAAGAATCAACAACGAAATACTGTGTGTTTGAGGTAGAGTGATCACTTTTGGCATGTATTATATGTCATTTGTTTGCCATACAAACGTCACTCTTTCTTTTCACGCGGTTCATTTCTACATATCACTGATATTCGTCTAGATCTTTGGATTTTTTTACCCTCGAACATAGACTCGTCTGATCCAAGTACTTCGTGTTTATATTGGTATCGTGCAGCACCACTGAAAAATATCAATAATTGATATTTTTATTGATAATTATTATACAAATGTGAAATACTTATTTTTCCATGATCATACCTCATTATATAAAGCGATCGTTTTGGAAGTAGAAAGTCCTGTCTACATAGTTCTTCGTGTCCTACCATAGTGAGTCGCATGACACAATCACTTAATAAACTTAATCCAGCAATTATATCTCCACAAAACTATAAATCAATAAGAATGTTGCTAATTGCTGAGCAAAGAGGTACTTTGTAGTAGATACTTACCCTGACACTATCCACATGTGGTTTAATCTTTCCATCTGCTGCTAGATCTAAGACGTGAACATGTCGCAGCAACGATGAGCCAGGAGAAAATGCCTTCTCACGAATTCTGCTAATTATATTTGAATTTTTTTCATTCCAATTAGTCTTTTCAGTTTCCCGATATCCATGGATTGCCTGCTCAATGAAATCATTCATATCATACTTACCGCATCGAACAGTAAAATTAAACCTATCTAATCCAGGCGTAACGTGACAATTATGTAAGTGTCTTCCGTTTACAACAAAAATACTCGTACACCAGCATGACTTGGTTTCGAGATTACTCTATGAAAAATTCCACGACAAAGATCACTGGATATTCTACTTATTTTATACTCTGAAAGTACTAAGTAGCTCACATCGTCCCAATGAGCAAATTCGTATCTGAGCCTTTTCATGTATGGTTCGACTTCCTGAAACAACGAATCTTCCTCTTCGGTAGTAATGAAGTTGGGGAGAATTCGCATCGATGCCTCCAATTCGACCTTCCAATTATCCGAAGGGTGATTCTTCTCGACATCACTGTGCGAAACTAACGAGGTTAAGTGCCGACTAATAATTGGATTTTTGATCCGTGGCAGAGATGTTCGAGCGAGAGTTCTCAATTGAAAAAGCATTTGCCGATATTTAAATTTAAATAAAATAGGTAGAATTGTAAATCACATAAAGCATTTTTCCCAGTGAATTACTGGTTACGTTTAGTGCCGATACGCACAACACAAGTAAAGAAGATAGATATGCGGTATGCAGTATAGACTGGCATAGACCGTGATAGCACACTAAAATATATAGCCTGTGTTAGATTTGATGCACCAAACCTATTACACCTGCTCCTATAGGTTGGTGCTGATTTGATCGGCCGGCATGATAGCAGATAAGAAATCGCGTGAACCACTACATCGAACCCGACGTCGGGTTTTCGAATCGAGCCGAGTGATACCGAAACATTTCTGCTTCTTCTTCTCCTTCCTTATTGGTTATAACCCCTTTACCGTGGGGAGGTACCACATCGAACATTTAAATACCGTGAATATATGCGGACTATGTGTACTGGTACGTGCCATTGGACATCCCACGTCGCTACCTTTTCGCTCAACGCGAGATGCGAAACACGACAGAGTTAAAAGATGAAACAAAATCAACAATTTTTTGCCTCTTTCGAAATTTGCCGCCTTCGAGAGCCGTCGCGCGTGAGATAGTAAGGATACTCTACATCCTTTCTCTCTCGCACCGAGCGCCCATTGGTCGGTGAATCTCCCTATACTATCTCTGTCGCACACTGTTCACGCGGCGGCTCTCGTAGTACATTTTCGAAGTGTGGTATCATTGCTATCAGAGTCGTTTTGATGTCAAATTTGGAACGTGATATAAAAAAGGACCTGTAGTTCGTTCATGGGGGTAGTCTGCTCTCGCGTGCAGGCTATACCGTTCCCATCTTCCCTTCGAGGTTTCTTGGTGATGATCCGAGAAATCAGTGGCTCGTTGAAGGATTACATGTTTTCTTGCAGAAATGAAAGGCCCTTACATATTTACCCATTCTTGAAACTTCTGCTCTTTGACTTAGATACGTTTACGATGGTCTGGTCTCCGTAACAGCGATGTTGCAACGAGTTTTTCTTTGAATTCGAAGAAATGACTCTTTGGTGTACAAAGCATGCTTTAAGAAAGACGAAGCAGTCCGAGACTTGTCTAAGCACCTGAAGCCGTAAAAAACCACAACACCAACGTATACAAGGAGAGAGATTGAAAATTTACATTTAATCTGTGACTCTGCCAAACATATTTAGGCAACTTTCATATGCAAATTTATATGATGGGTAGTAAAAAATAGATGTATGCGTTAAATTAATAACAACGGCATGCCGGTCGACGATTTGTTGTAATTTTAATCGATAAATAATACGAACGACACGACGAACTTACGTTAAATTATAGTATATTGACCGTCGAGCAGTGGAAAACATTCGGTGTTTTAGCTGTAGAGAGCACTTTTTTTCGGAATCGCTAAACGTATGTGGGTATAAACACTTCGTAGAAATAATAGAAATATATGAAGGATACAAACCGAGTAAATAACAGTTGACTTGACATAGAAATGATCTCGACCATGGTACTATTTACAATATAATAATAGATAGTATGTCACAGTTGTTAGCTAATTAGTTGTAATTAGTCCGTAGCATGGTAATCATTGTTCTTAAATGTAATAAATGCGGTTGCATATCGTAAGATATTGACTGATCGAAATGACGAGCGTCGCCATAACAATTTGTAGTGTATATACTTTGAGTGACTAATAATTCATGTAATAACTTAACGACTTTTAATTGTTAACTAATTCAATTTGTCGGTACTTTTTGCGTAAATTGCTCACAGAATCTTTAAATAAGACGGGGTCCAGTCTCATGTTCGAGCGTAGAAGTGGCATGTAACCAAATACGGCCACAAAAGTGTTCATGCACGTTTGCCTCTGTATGAAATGATCTGGATCGTTCCACGGAGATCTGTAATAAAAAGTTTGATGAGACTCTTCTGCAATTCGATATAATATAATTTAAGGCATAGGCTTTTAATACGCGGGTCGGATTGCATTTAGTATCTACGAAAAGCCCATGAAAGTTACGACGATATCATAAAATGAGTGATCATTGATCGTGGCACGTTTTTCAAATTATTAGTAATTTGGGTGGATCAATGAACTTCATTCCCAGTGTTTTATTGCGACCACAAAAGGATATATTTCAGAAAAACATCTTTGAATGTACCTGATGCTAGCAACTGTGGTGTCCTTGTAGAGCTTGCGCTGCGTGACTTTTATGGGCGGTCGTCTTGTTACGTGACTGACTAAGAAGTTCATCAGTATATCTTCACAATTTTGGGACTGTTCAACAGTTTTGTGTAAAGTCGAACTCAGTAATTCCGTGTACAAAGTATTATAGTAACGGTGGTAAAACGCAGCGCCCGTTAAGATGATGCTATAATCATTTGTCCATTTACTAGTATAGCCCCATGAACGCTAAAATATGATAGAGATGCAACATTAGTTGATATACGACTATCATTTTGTACACTTAAATTTTCTAGGGAACGAAGCGAAAAGTAATTAGTTGACAAATAAAATATAAGAAATTATTCATTGAACCATGTACTTTGGAGTCATCCCAGTAATGAGACCTAGCTGGATAGCCGACAATGCGATCAGGAAATGAGCACCAAACTGTGAATGCAAAGTCGATCTCGTCAGTATTCAGAGTAGCATCCTCGTCCAAAGACAATATAGCGCTGGTCTCGATCAAAACATGTGGGTAAAATCGATGAGATATTCCAATCGCAGGAACTACGTGTATGGATGCTTTGATGCCCTGCCATCGCGGTCGTCGAGGAAGCGGAATATCAGCATTCCACATTAATATTATCTGCAATAATGGTAATCAAACTCATAATGCTAAAGATAATAAAATATTCATCGGAAAAAATAACATTTGGTATCTTCCTTTCGCAACATGGACAAAAATATCTTGAACGACAGGATATAGATGAACGAACTTACAAATAATCATTTTTTTTTAGAATAGCATCGGGTTAATTTACACACTCATATCGAGAATGTCAGAAGATCATAATAATTACCGAATATGAGAATATTCACTTCATAGGAAAGCTGTATCCGTTGATAAAAAAGTGAAAATGTGTATTACCTTATCCAAATGTTTACTTTTTGCAACGCTTTTAAGAAGACGATACAGAACAGCTGTAGATCCTAGCTGCGAATATATGATGGCTGTGAACATGTCCCCGGGGTCAGTACTGGAAAACGGAAGCTCTTGCTGATTATCTGCAAACTGTGGCAACATCACCAATGCTCCAGGATTCTTGTTCCACAATGAACCCTCGCGTTTTCCTTCCCACGGCAATCGTTCTCGGATTATCTAATAGAAAACCAGAAACCTCACTAACATTTGGAGCACGTGGAGTATGCAATTTTTAGTTATACGTTTGGTCCATAGTATTTGAATCGAATTTCATAAACATTACTGTAAATGGATATGTTCCCAGATTACTGATAAACATAATGATCATCATCAGCAAAATTTGTCTGTCTGAGAAATTCATATCTTATGTGAAAAGAAAACAATAATCTTGCATTATTGCAAATACGAGTACAAAATAATCTTGACTAGATGGTCTTTTACCATCTGTTTCTTTTTTTATCTTAAATTTGATTTGTTATCAGTATGTTCTTTCTATGACGCATTCACAGACATGAATTTTATCTGGCAAGACCATGACTAATTTAACCACAGTAAAGTGAATATCCTGAATTTGCGAATCCAAACGATAGTAAATGCATACAGAGCATAGATCTAAATTGATCGCAGAAAAGTTATGAGTAGATTCATGTTTATCATTATTTACCTCAAACGTGGAGAAAATAATTTTTTCAATCGACGAAAAATAACGTTCCCAAAGGAATTGGGACTGCTGCCTAAGTTTTAAAATTTCTGTATTTGACAGAGATCTCACAATGTCTGGAATCTGTGGAAAGAAAATAAGGTTGAGAATTCTCGCTGCATCGCATGACAATTTAATACAGTTTGTACCCGTTGCTGAAAATAAAATTACTCGTAGTTGAATTTTAGTCGCTCTATCCATTAAATTCATTATGGTGGGTTAATCGATCACCGATTAGATATGAGAGTTACAGAACGAGAGCAGGTGTTAGCGAGAGAGAGAGAGAGAGAGAGAGAGAGATGTAGTTTAGTCAGTGCCCTGGGATAAATCCCTTCAAGCGCTTAGGCTATACATTATGTGGAAAGTAATATCAAATTTGCATAACACAATTACGTCTCTTAGGTAGTTGGTGTGAAAAATAATCTTCCTATGGTAGTTGTTAGTGGGAATTTATGTACATGAAAAGTAAGTGCTGTGCGAGGTAGATAACATAGTAAGAAATATTGAAGCAAACAATTATTGCGTTATTATTAAAAGAGAGAGAGAGCGAGAGAGAGAGAGAGAGAGAGAGAGAGAGAGAGAGAGAGAGAGAGAAGGGGGGGGAGCAGCTGATTCCTGATAACATCCAGTATATTTATCCATCAAGGATTAATATCTGTGATTGATGATTGCTGTAGGCAATCAGCGAAAAAGACAACAGAATCTCGAGTTCAAATAGTCACCTCGGTGTCATCGAACTAATCAAATAATCCGTTACTATGATATCTAACATTCAATCTTGCTCTTCAAAGTCAGCCTGATATTTATGATCTACCGCCCACACTAGAACACATCAGCTGCAACAGATTGCATCATCGACCATCTATTGCTCTCTTTATCTCTCTCTCCCTCTCTCTCCCTCTCTCTCCTCTCCCTCCCTCCCTCCCTCCCTCCCTCCCTCCCTCCCTCCCTCCCTCCCTCCCTCCCTCCCTCTCTCTCTCT
>OZ018315.1:3127672-3304878 GCA_963969455.1 Arge pagana
GTACCAATGAATATGGTAATAATAGCAAAAAATCAATAATGGTAAAAGGAAAATTATTTTCATACAACTTTAGAGTTGGAACGATTGGTTATAAAAAAAAATTATCAAAAATTAAAACAATAACAATTTCATCGATCACCTCTTAGAATTTTGTCGGTGATATTCGTTGTATCGCATTAAATTCAGATACATGTTAGGAGTTTCTTACATTCGTCAGATTTCAAAACATCAATTGTTGAATATTCCATGTGTCGTAGGAAAATGAAAATAATGTACCTGAAGGATAAGGCGTTCATCTGCGAATACAACTGCTTCTTCCCAATTGATTCGTTCGTGGAAAGGTAAAGCCCATCCATTACTCAGGATGACTGGAATACAACCAGCTCGAATAGCTTCTAAGAACCGAAAACTACCAAGCCTCCTGCCTCGTGGAACCAAGCAGAATGTGGAGTTCATGAGTAAAATTTCATAATCGTACCTGCGTTCACGAAAACATGAAACTATTAGGACAAGAGTATAAAACTAAATTCTATTAGTGGCAACTTGACATTGTAATTACTATGAAATAAAAGCAATAATTTCCTAACTCTATGGAACAAACGTGTTGATAGTTCTATCTATCTGGGAACAGAGCAACTAATTATTGAAACAAAGCCATTTAAAGTTGACGAATAGTTAACAGCGGATGAACGAACATTTGGAATTTAAAAAATCAAATTTGTAACTCATGATTACAGCCTAGTCTGTCGATTGTCATGTTCTGGAATTCCTAAGCGTAGCAAAACAATAGACGACTGGTCAAACTTTGCAATTGTCGGGATATTAAAATCGACAGAATGGACTGAAATAGGTAACGATGGGGTTTTCAGGAAAGTCTCTGGCAACCAAATACCTGTACAGCTGAAATAGGTAGAAAAGTCGTGTGACCATGAAATTGTTCAACGGTACCTATTGTACAGAAAAAATTAAAGATGCAACGTGAAATATTTCTTACATATCATACTCCTGATTATCCTGTTGACAATGCTCGTCCTGCAGTTCCCTCCAAGATTTTCCATGGCGACAGGTCGTTACAAAAATGAGATCTTTTCCATTGTGAAGGTGGTAAAGAGTGTTTCGCGTTTCACTTCCAATACCATGGACGTATCGTTTACCTTTGAAAGCTGCCACATACTTCTTGCCATTTGGAAAATTATTTTCGAGAGCTTGGCCAGGCTCACCGCCACGTTCGGGATGTTGTTTGGCAAGCAAAGGAATGGAAATGTCAAAATTTGGCCGCAGCTTGAAAATCGACATACTTGCTTTGGCGAGCATCGCGTATCCAAAATCGAAGCTTAACATTTCTTCCGCATAGTCTGGCCATGTTCCGGAATAAAGGTTGAATATCAAATGGTTTCTTCCGTTGTTCCAGTGCGACAAACGTAGCAATTTGGACGGAAGGTTGTGCACGAATTCGGCGGAGAGAGGATCTCTGTCCAAGGTATCCAAACTTGGAACGAATAGACAGGCACGCGACGGATCTGACGTATAATAACGAGACTCTGTGATAACGTTCAAGATTTTTTGATACAGCGGACTTATGGCTTCCTGTATCGGATACACGTAAATAGTAAAACCGTGGTTGCATCGTGTGTAATCGAAACACGATTCCATACGACATTGGTGCGGATTTGAAGCATCGGCTGAATTTTTCAATCTCGATGGCCTCAAATCTTTATCATAAAAATCTTCGTTCAAACCTAAGTACGATGGTAATCTCTCGTGCACCGGACGCGCAGCTGTGTTCCACTTGTGAGTTTTTAACCGATAACCACCAAAGTAACAGTAAGCCAGAAACGCACAAGTCACAAATAGTAAAAGATAACGTTTTTTCGCTTGCATTATCACTACACTCACGCAGCGCAGTGGTACGTGTGCATTTTATAGATTTCCAATTCACTCCAATTTGTTAAAAAAATAGTCAATTACACTTCTATATTATTTACGTCGATGGGATATCACCACTTGACTCACGCCGCGCGACGAATCAGCGAACGTTTCTGTAACAATGAACGAAAATCTGGCTGAGTGATCATGATAAGTGTACACAATTATGGTCATCGTCGAACACTCCTCAAGTAATTGCTAGGCGCTAATGATGTACAGCATGAAATGATAGTATTATCAGCCTGCCACTGCCAACACATACAACTGTATTTTTAACGTTGATTACAACTTGAAATTTTTATTTTCTGATAAAAACAAATTATGACGCGCAATGCTAAAAAATGTTGATACTGACAAGAATATATAATGGGCATGGAAAAACATTTAGCATAATAAATATCCTCATTTAATTCCGACTTATTATTTTTCCATAATCACAGTAGATTTTAAACGTTTAGCGCAAACAACAAAAAATCCAGAAAAGAAAATAACCACAATATCGAAGTACAGTTTAATACGACTGTTCATCTAATAATTGGCATGAATAGGTCTGTCAGTAATGATATCCTTAAATGAAAATACAAAGAAATTGGTAATCTGTTTATCTAATAATTTCAAAACAACTCTACTGAATCACGAAGTTTGTCTTGTTCCAGGTTGCAAAGTAGTTGAAATGAAGATATGATTTATACATCTCACATTTATAGCTTTAGATTGGAAAGAAAATCTCAGCCAAATTCTCAGAAGAATAATACGTGTTGATATGGTACCATAAAACACGAAACAAATCATCCATTCGGAGATGAATAGGTGGGAGTTTCTATAGTTGAAATACGAATGCAAACTTGAAAAATGTTGATTGTAGAGAGAAACATTTTCATATTACTTATTCTGTTATTAATACAAATAACCTTGACATATATTCAACTTACCCATAATTTTGATATCAACTGCTTGCCGAGATTGGATTTAGATCTGACTTCATGGACTAGAACATCGAAAGACGGTAGAAATTCGATAAGGGGGACTTCTTGGTCCCACATCTGTAACCTTCCTATGAAAGAGAAAACGTGATGTTAGAAAATCTCTAATAGTAAACTGGGCGAATAATCAGAATTGCAACTGGAAAGGGCTTTGTCATTGATTCATACAAAAACTCGTAACGTTTACATGTTATAAGATGACCATATGTTTTATCACGTTTAACAAGGTCCAATTTCACTGAATGGATGAACATACCTATACCAGTGATTGAGATAAGTGGATAATTGCTTGACTTGCATATATATCATTATAGTATCAAAGTTTTCTATGTATTCAAGATTATGTGCTAAGGTTCATTTCAAATAATGAAGAATATATATATAATTTGTGGAAATAATTGGAAACTATGTACAATACTCCCTAATAAGTGTAGCTGATTTTACGCAACTCGGAACAGAAATCCCAATGTAAATGGTAATGTTGCAGCAATGTTATCGATTGTAACCGATAATATTACCACGACGTTACATGTAAGTTACATGGAAGTTGAAATTTCTAACTCAGCAATGTAACATGTTATATAACGTGTTATGTACCCGGTATGTAATAGTCACATTGCAAGGTAATAGGTTATATACCAGTAATGTAACCAGCATACAATAAATGGTACATTACACGTTACTTCCACGTTATATACCAGCTATGTATCACAAAAATAACATTGGAACGTTACCTGTGACTTCCATGTTATATTGCCACAATAAAACGTGTTCACTGGGATCTGTAAACTTGTATTGTTTGAATGCTCCGAGCACCCGAATTTAAACTGCAATAAATTAGATGATTCAATGAAATTCAATGTAATACCTATACTCGAGTTTGAAAATACCTTTGGAAATACGTCTTTAGGCAAGCGAATTAGAATATTCGATTAGATTCGATACAAATGTAATTGTAAATTTGCAATTTAACCTCAGTATTGATCGAACATTTGCTTGAACATCGAGGACAACAAACGAAACATCAGCGAGAGTTTGTCTCTGCTATGTCGATGAGTATTACCTGATATGTCGGAACAATGAAATTGACATCTTCAAATACAGCTGCTAGTTCATCTTGCGAAGTATGCTATCAAGTTTTTCTTCATCTAGGCAGATTCTTTGGACCAGAGTAAGCTTGTTGCAGAAAGCACAAATCAGGATACATCACGTATCAGCGATGATCGTTGGATCAGTTCACTTGCAGTCACGTCGAAGCCATTGGTTAGACTTTGGAGCCTCGATTATCAGAATTTGTCAAGAAATAAATCCACTCTAGGTTACAGAAGGATTACAAATATGACAAAACTGTAAATGATGAGTCACTTTTCACTGATGTCATTCGACATAGCCGCGCAACTGCACATGACTTATCATGAAGTTTGAACTTTATTCGGTGAGTTGTTTTATTTTTAGGTTAGATTAAAAACCAATGGGCGATTTATTCCATGATCGGGACTGAGTTCGATTGGAGTGCATGGCCTCGGCAGATCCGCGATTAAAAATAACATCGAGTCGGGGGTCGGTATTTTTATCGTCACCACGTCATTTTCGTTACTGTATGATTAAATATACTGGTGCCGATTTCATTTTTGTTCGTTTTTGTTCACAAAAAGTGGAACTCGGTTGACTTATGCAATGACGTACGATGAACTCGTTGAATGAACACAATAGAAATTCACGAAGCGAAGCTAGACACATTCGGCAACAGGATTTAGCAGTACCCTAGTATTGTAACCAAGGCACGGACGAGCAGACGCTACTCCGTAGAATTGGATCACATATGTTATGTGGACGTGCTTGAATCTGTACTATCCACTGATATCGGTGGTACTATCGTACTACACTTTGGATATACGGTGTGTGTAAGTTGGTAATGGCAGCGAATTCCGGGTTTTTGTCGAAGTCACGTTGGCTATGAAATCCTTGTCCTATCTATAGGCTGCATTCGACTGGGACGCGTACACGCTTTTAGTGCTCACGCTTGCAAGCGCAAATTTTCTGCGTTCGTCTTGGCCTATGCGCGCTTAGACGAACTTGTAGGGTCAGTGGACACTAGAGACTAGAAGGCCGAATACTTATGGCGAAGGCGGAAACATCTGGTCCACAATACATAGTTGAGTAACTCTTGCCGAGCGGCGCTGGGGTAGCCTGAGCGCCGGTCAGTGGTTAGTTAGTGACCGTATAGTTTGTGCCACTGACCGGCCTCAGGGTACACTAACGCCCGCAACGCCGCTCGGCAGGAGTTACTCTACCACGTTTTAGGGACCATTTCGACACGAGTGTCCTCTGGCGGATAAAGCTACATCTAAACAGCATTCCAGCGAGCACTCAAACATTGTGTTGTGTCGATCTGTGTTGGCTTACTGGAAGGCAGTCACCAGAATGCGCACTCTGGCAGTCACTATAGTTATGGCATTAATACCTGGATCTGGGAAGTTAAGTTGCCGGCGCTGCGTCTATAGGCTAGATGTTTCTTATACTGCAGCCAACTTATTCATAGATCCAGGCATTAATGATAGCGACTGTACACTTAAAAAAGATCTTGGAATTTTCAAGTTGTTTTTTCTTCTTCAGAGATACGAATTTTTTAAGTTCGTTGAAGAATTCTCACGATCATTAAAGACAAATATGAAGAAAATTACATCAAAATCTAGTTCTGAAAAGGCTTGAAAGTAACATAAATCCTAAGTAATTGATGTAAGCTTTAATTTCAATTGTAAAATAGAGCTTCGTACTTTTTAAGTGGATTTCAATCCACCCCACGTTACAATGTTTTATTCATTTTTTTATTTTTTTTATTGGCGGTTCTGATGAATCATTTTTTGCAATTGTGTCACATTCTTCTATTTTAATATCCGATGTGATCATTTTATCTTGTTCAGTTGTGCTTTCAAAATCCTTTTTTTTCGAATTTTTGTTCTGGTTTTTCTTTTTTTTCGAAACGGCTTTGTTTGCCTCGACCCTGAAAATTGTCAAGGTTACTATACACAGCATTTACGAAAGAAAAGTGCTGCGCGTGCACTCGAGCGTTGCTTTTCAAGGGAAACGCTCTCGAGACGAGTTTCATTTTTATAAAAATGTAATATGCCATAAACAAAATGAGAATATCCTGAGTAGAATGAGGGACGTACATGTTTGTCGATTTAGTACCAGGACCCCAGTATGCAGTTGGATTTTCCTGAAATCGCGATAATCCATTTTGCCTGGAAGCTGGATTTGCAAGGGGATGTCGCTCCAGAGAAACTTCCGTTGTAGATTTTGCGGACAGAATAGCTAAAGCAGGGCTGTTAGCTTGAAATTTTTCTCTCCTGGCCGGATGTAGCTAAGCGTATCAGTGTGGGTATTGACAATGAAAGTCAAAATACGTGGTTTCACTTGGCAATAACAATTGAAAAATGTTCAACCTAATTTATGAATATCACCTTTTCCCAGGCTCGAACAATGTCCCATATCACGTCATTTGGGGCATCAGTTTTTATCGATGTTTTGTTTGCATGTGAAATCGATACTTTGTATCCAGCATTTAGCAGCGCTGATCTGAACGTTACCATGGGAGGCGTTTCGCAATGCACAATCGACATCTGAAAATGAATAAATAGATATTCGATTCCTCATACCTTTAGTGATGCAACAATGAGTTATCATATCACAACTAATGTTGTTGCGAAATAGCATAAATTGAACAGTTGATACAGCTTCGATCGCATTTTAGTGTACTACATCTCAAAAGCAAAAGTGAGGTATAGTTGGTAGGTTGAAAATAGAGCGCACTGCTACTATAGAATGCTAAATGTGATTACATTAAAATGGAAGGAAAAGCGGTAACGACTAGATAATAATCAACTGTGTCGATAATAAAATGAATTTAAGTACCAAACGATCGAGGGTATAATACAATGGCTGCTTCACTTCTTCGTAAACAACGTTCAAAACACCTTGTAGTCTTTTCATAGTCCCAAGTTCCATCGTGCCGATTTGACATAGAAGACTGGACACAAATGGTTGATTATGTAACGGCCCTAACCAGATTGGTCCACCGATCTGAAAAGTCAGAATGCATTATCGATTTATTGTTTTGTGATTACTTCATTATTCACTTAGTTCACCTCACAGAACGCTTGATAAAACTATTGTAGGAGCTACATATGTGCAGTTTACAAGCGCGTGTTCACAAGTGCAAATGGTAAAATGGCACGCTTCAGCATCAATTGCAAGCTTGGTGCAACTCGCTTTGATCATCGTTTTGTTGATTTCATTATTGTACTGTAGAATTGTCCCAGTAACAATAAATATATTCTTAAATAGTTACCGAACATCGTAACAATTATTCGACATATTCTTTAATAATGTTTGCCTTGACGAACAAATTAAGATAAGGAAACCAGTATGATGTTTTGGTACGATTTTTTTTCTATCACGTTACGTGCAGGCACACCCATGGTTCAATAGATGATTCGTTAGTATGTGTTGTAGAGTTTGAAAAGTATCACTTGCTGATACAATTCTTCGAATGTACACGAATCCTTAGCTGCTCTAATATAGACATGCTTCAAATATATTTGCACACAAAGCTGTTTCCTGCCTTCCTTAGCATACTTATAGTTACTAGGGGCAATGCAATCTTGGCAACTAGAAAGCTAATTTCTTACAATATACAGATGCCTAGAAGAGAGCAACTTCGAAAAGTATCAATACTTTGGAGAAAATTGTAAATTAGAATATACATGAAGCTTATATTTTCACTATATTTGTTAATTCATTTATTTTGTTCAAATATGTAGTCCACTTGTTCAGACGTACCTGGTGCCTATGATGACAATGTTTACATAGTTTATCTACAGGGGGTCCACTTGGTAAGCAGTATTTATTTCCAGGTTTGGTGATACCGAGTGGCTGAATTGTAAAACTCTCGCAACCGACGCATTGGTAGACTGTACCAATATTGCTCGAGGTAGTTTTGCATTTACTTAGTCCCGTGTATATCCTGACAAATACTCGTATGTAAAAATCCACACTCAACGACAACAATGGTTCTATATAACGTCCGTATCGTCCAGCATGTGATGCTATGTGCTGCAGTAAAATCCGGAGACCCTGAAAATGACAACGCTTGGATTGAATCATTTGTCATGATATACATGAGGTGATCCACGCCAAATCGGACAGTTTGAAATTTTTTTATTTTGAACATTTTTTGTACCCTTTAACAAAACTGTTCAGTTTTCTTTAGAGATTTTTTTGATCATCCGTTTGATACCACGTTAAATTTTGAAATACACGTGTCAAACTTAATTTGCTCACCATTTCGTGACATGATTTGGACTTCAAAGAAACTGCGCCGTATTTAACATAACACGTTTCTGGTGAATTCCCTGCTAAAACAGCCATATCTGTAGCAGTTACTAATAAAAGGCCACCGTCGGCGATAGACTGTACAGCCGCGTCCAAAAAAATTGATGGACATCCATAAGGATCCAAGTCAACAGCATCAAATCTTGTACGTCTGTGTTGATACATTACCATGCTTGAACAGAAATATGTGACAATTATTATAACAATTGACAATGAAAAAAATCGTGGGGCAAATTCAATATCGTGTGCCCAGTGATGAAAAAATAGTTACCTACATTGCATCTTCATGACTCGTTTGGATCAAATTTTCCACCTTGTTATGTACCACATTTCTTTTTATGGTCTCAACAGCCACATTAGATATGTCGTTAGCTATAATTTGTCGAATATGAGGTACCTCCTTGGCATATCTAATGCTACGTAATCCAGTAGCTGATAAGGCTTCCAATACAAAAATGCCATCCTTCAAACACACAATAACTCATAAGTATCGAACGAATCAGACGCTCGTCAATGATCAACCTACATCAGACGAGGCAGTCGGTGTGACATCCGAAGAGTCGAGATTTTTATTTAGGTTACTCTCATATTTTTCCGTCGCAAATAGAGACAACACTGCGATACTGGAAAAAAAAAATACAAAACACGTGTATTTAAGCCAGATTGAATGTATTGAGCTAGACATCATTAATATCATATGGTACCGATGGATACCTGAGATCTCTGTTAAATTCTTGAACAGGATTGTAGAAAACGTTCTTTTTGTTAACTAATATCTCAGCTTTTCCCTCCTTGATAACAACAGGTTCGATTACAACTGGCTCTGTGACAGTGTCGGTGCATTTCTTAGCATCCATGGAAATCGTATCGCTGTGTATATAACAATTGACAAATATTCTTCGTAATCTGAACTTCACGTTACGAAAATAGGTTATGTTAGGTAGTAAGTGATGTGCCATGAGGTCATGAACTACGGCGTCTGCATAAGTATGAGGACTAGTATTGCCAACCTCAAAGATGGCGCTGACAGTACCAGGGCCGTGAGATTATTGTACCCAGTGCGCTGGCATCGCACGCGTGATACGACTAGAGAGACAACCGCACTGGTGTTTCGTCTGGCGGCCTATTTAAATTTCTGAATTAAGAAAATAGTTTGCCCTTAATATAAATGGAGTTTTGGACAGTCTGTATTACATGAACATTACAGGAAAACATATGGAAAGAAGAATTATGTTTACAAAGTAGAACAATCCAAATTTTCATCAATTTTTAATATGCGCCTAAAAATACAGCATCGTATAACAATTGTGTTCACTAGAAATATAATAACAAAATGAAAATAATTGAATTTTTTTAATCAATCACATATGGATGTTCAAAATCAGATTATTCCATATCAAACAAAAAAATGATGCTATCACAGTTTATCATATAAAATTTAATGAAACTTCTGCACTGTAGTCGCATGACTAACCATAAATATATAGTATATCACTATTTAAAAATATAAGTATTCCTTTATTGAAAGTAGTACACTTCACATCACTATACAGTTACAATTATATATTGAACTCAACATTTTTTTAAGAAATCATAACTGAAAATGTTGGACTGTAATTAGTTTGGAAATAGAACTTACTGGTTCAGGAATTTCCTTGCAAAAGGATACTTGCAGTTTGATACAACTTGAAAAATAAATGTAACTTCGCTATATGCTATGCTATATTTATCAAACTTCAAGAAGCAATCAAAAAAGCTATTGCTTACAGCAGCAGCAATCAGCAATGTTTCTCCTTACTCCCTAGATACTCTCTAGCTACGACCACGTTGAAACGCAAAGCGTTGCACCTTGCAGAGCACGGGACGGCCTTGAATGATATTCCAGTACGCCAGCAAGACGTTTTTGAAAAGAATGTTTCAGACAAAAGTATTTTGATTCAGAGTGGGAAATGCAATGGCAATTCTTATTTTTCATCAGGTAGATGGGTTCAAGATTATTTCAAGGTCACCAACGTTTTTGAAGAATGAATCAGTAAGCTATAAAAGAAATAATTTGGAACGACAAATGTAAATCATTGAGAAAGAAAACTTAATTTACGTTTTCATTTCAGCATATAAATATACAGCATATAAGTATTCAGGTATAATACATACATACATACGCATTCGTATACATACATAATAATACGCATACAAATGTGGAAAATTATGTTAGTTTCTCTCCAAACCTAATGTTCTGCAGCGCATTGCTTCAAGAAAATACGACACTTACAAACCTATAAGCTTGACTAGATCTTATCAACATTTAATCAATGAAGCGCCGTTGTGTCCAGCCCTGGTTTATCTTTCTGTATCACACCAGCCAACAGTTTCTTAATTTCAGCTATCGCTTTCCCAGGATTCAAACCCTACAGACAAATAACAATTACGGTATCACATGGATTACCACAAACAGGGGATTATTTCACAAGTCACAAGTAATGAAACTTCGAATTATGCATTTGGAAATTTTGCAAATTTTTGCAGGTAACAGTCTTGATTGCCTAATTTATCCGCTGAGTATATAAGAATTGTCATTCGATCATTATTTATAAAACATCTCTACAAATCGATACGTACCTTAGGACACGTTCGGCTGCAGTTCATAATTGTATGGCAACGATAAACTGAAAACGGATCTCTCAATTTTTCCAAACGCTCTGCGGTCGTGTCATCTCTCGAGTCAATAATCCACCGATATGCCTGTAAAAATGTTATTATTTTTGTTTTTTCTTCGTTCATATTTTTTTGTTGGTAAATATATCGATATTCAATTATGACTACTAACCTGCATTAATACAGCTGGACCTAAGTACTTATCCCCGTTCCACCAGTATGACGGGCAAGATGTACTGCAGCAGGCGCACAAAATGCACTCGTATAGACCATCCTAGTCATAACAGATTAGAAACTGATGTATCCATTGAAATTTTTCATTACAATGACCAGCTTACCAATTTTTTACGATCGTCAATGCTTTGCAAGTACTGTTCAGTTCCGCTGACTTTGTTTTCTGTACGCTGTAACCAGGGCTGAATGCTGCGATATTGCGTATAGAAATGATTCATGTCCGGCACCAAATCTTTCACAACGTACATATGTGGTAGCGGGTACACCTTACTTTTTTTACTTAGATTTGTGTCTATCTTGCTGAAAATAAAATTCTCGTTACAACAAGAAATTTAAATCTATTTCACAGAAATTACCAAAGGGATGCTTTTTGCATAAACGCATTACCATTTGAAAATAGCATTCAATGAATAATAGCATCTTTCCGTTGGTGAAAAATATTGATATGAACTTAAACCATCATCCGGAATGATATCAAAATTGAGGATTTGACTACAATTTCTTAACGAAATTATGAGACTGAATTTATCGGATATAACTATTCCAATTGTTAGTTCAAGCATTAGTATGAGTTGTAATCTAAATAAGTTTTTAATAATAACAACGAAACTTCCAATGAGATCTAAAAATTATGAACGACGACACCAGAGCAATGCTCATCTAATCATCTGCCAGGATTATCATAACAACTTCCAACAGATGCAAGAGAACATCTGTCATGGAAGATAGCTTTAGGTATTATTTTGCTCGTATGAGTGAAACATTACCTGATACATGCAAGAGTGTTCGTTCCACCGATATTCATCGCGCACGAACCGCAAATTCCTTCACGACAAGATCTCCGGAAAGTCAAAGTTGGATCAATTTCATTCTTAATTTTAATCAACGCATCTAGCACCATGGGTCCGCATCTGAAAACCAAAAATTGATAAGCTTGATTATTAAATTTTGATGATTATACCAATATCGTTAAATATTTAACTAAAAATGATCAAGATCAAGGCTGTTGTTCGAAAATCTCCCACGAGATGAAAGAAACGGGTCCATTTTATGGGTGTGAGGTAGTTGTAAATTTGCTGTTATATGTTATGGAATAACATTTTTCAATACAGAATAGACGTAGTATAAATATGTGTTTAGAACTTCAACACAACATGTATTATACGCGAAGCTGATACACGGCATTCTTAGGAGAGAAACAATCGAGTTTTCAATTTAATAATAATTATTCATGGCTCGTGAAAACTGATTACGAAATCTAGTTTCTAGCCCGTTATTACGGTATGAAAATTGCGTAAATATTTTTGTGTACGAGTCACGCTGGGGTAACCATGCATGAAGTTGCCGATCGGACGTACGAAAATCAATACGAATCCTGCAACCTACGTGTTAAGATCCACTTTATAATCCTGCATGTGCGGCTTTTCTTCGGGTTTGTCCGGATTCCAACGATAGATGGTAAAAGTTTTCAATCTAGCTTCAGCATTTCCAACAGCAGATAAGTGTAATCCACGAACCTGCATCAGCTGTTATAACGAATAGGTTATTACAAATGGATTCATCCGAAGAATAAATATCAATATCAGTGATAAATATGCAGCTGATTGTCACATATGCGTATATCTATGTTTCACTATAAATTACAGTGCGCATAATAAGACTTTACTTTTGAACGTTCATCAAATCCCTGCAGATTATGTCATGACAGCATATTTCAATGCAAGAGTCTTGTTTCGAATACCATAAACGTTTATGGTTAGTTGTAGCGATCTAACCGCGTAAACAAGTGAACATAATTGAAGTTATTGTCGATGTACACATACCTGCCTCATCATTCGACAAGTAGGAAAACTCTTCGCCATTTTCCGTATTTTTGCCAATTTTGAGTCAATCAATCCACGATTGTGGCGAACGCCAACCAACAGTGTACGTTATGTAAAACAGGAGTATGTCAATTCGGTACAGTGTAGGCAACCTGACAGATGGCGCTGATCGCACCAGGGGCGTAAGGTGCCATTTCATGAGCAGTGAGCAGCAGCAGCAAATCAATAGTTTCCCTAGAATGACGATCAACTTTCGGCGCAGGATTTGACTGCTCGAAGTTCATCACTCGAGCAGCAAAGCACTTAGGAAAACGGCAGCATATTTTTTGCGCAGCGATGCTGCTACGTCAAATCACTAGACTCGTGCTAGTAATATTTAGTAAGTCACCAAACTGCTGCTGCTTCAGAATAATTTTTCTTCTTGTTAACAATATGCGCTACTATTTCAACTCGATATTAACAGGGTTTGCAAGATACGCAAGTTCAAAATACAGCGTTATTTTATTATGTTAGATTGTACCAATATTTTTACAATACCTTTAGAGCCTAACGTATCGATTATCTAATAATATCAGAATCTGCATCATGGAAGAGTTTATACTTTTTTGAGAGGGAAACTGTCAATAGTTTAAGAAACTACACCGCTTTACTTAAATATTATCCATACGCATACTTATATAATGGTGATTGAATCCTTATTTTTAAAGATTCATAAATCCTATATAAATATCCTTAGAAACAGGGACCCAGACAATATGAAAACTGGAACCGTTAAACCAAAATTGACTGGTCTTTTCAGCAGAACCCGGACTAGAAACGAGACCAAAATTTTCATACATCATGAAGGAAAACTGAAACTGAATTATAAACTGTGAAGTTTAATAACCGATAAATTAACCAGATCATCTGGATAGCGTTGTTAGTGGAACAACCAAAACCGAAACCAGACCAGAATTTCGACGGAGTCTGGGTCCCGCGTGCAACTTATCGTTAAATGCGAAACGGATAACATATTTTTTGGATCATTTGATTAATATATACGTATAGTAAGATTATATTAGAAATCAGCAGAGACATGAAAATATTTCGAAGGTAATTTGATTTGTGATTTCGGTGGGAGAATCGCTTATAATGAGATAGATTTCAGAATACTTATACGCATGGCTCGACATAGTTTCCTGGAAACAATCCAGTGATACCATCCATGACGCCTTCCCACCAGCCATCATCATTCTTCTTCAGAACATAAATAACTGAACTTTCTTGAAAGCTGAGTTCGTCTTCTTTGTCGGCATAGTAATCGTAAATAGCAACGACTGAAATAACAATGCAAATACGGGCAAGAAAAATATGAAATGGTTGTTGGATTGTAATAAATTGGACATTTATTCAAGATACCAACCTTTTTCTATATAGTTCTTTGGTACCCATCCAGGGAGATCTTCTTCATCCGGAACTATTGGCATCAAGGTACCTCCTGATTGAGCAGGTCTTCCAAACTGCGGATGCTCTTCTTGTTCAGGAGGGGGCGGCGGAGGTAAAGGTGGACTACTGGCTCCGCTCAGCCGGCTCACCTGATGTGAAAGGCAATGCGGCAAGGTATGATGACCACTATATTCGTCCATATCTCCACCAGCACCAACCAATGGCGAAGGAGGTGCTATGATTACAAGAATAGAATGATCTCATGATCATTGTTTTTGCAATATTATAATGTCACATGCTGATTTTATTTACGGGGCATACTGTTGTGATGTTCTTGATTATATGCAGCACCCGTGACACTTGGTGGTGCCGGAGGTGAAGATTGCGGATGACTCTGTAAGGGATGAACCGTGCCGACCTGCGGTGGTAGGACGTGTTGACCAGCAGTTGAGACATTGGTTGTATGCTGCAGCGTATGAGTGGAATGTTGGATCGCATGTGCATGTAGCGGTAATGTACTGTAGCCTGGTCCGCGTTCACGACGCGGATGGCCCAGGGGATAGTTGGGCGCGTAATGACTGGGTACTTGTGGTGGTGCAACGGCAGGAGGTGTTCTATATTCTCGAGAACCTTTGCTCAACGTTCCTGCACAAATGATAAAACGGAATTGAATCATTCAACCTTTTTCAATTTCAAGTAATTAGCAGTGCCAATACACACGAATGCGAACCAGTAATAATATTTCTTATGCTGTGAATATTAGTCATATTAAGCAAATACACATCACGTACATGTTGAACATAAAAAAAATTATCTCAATTATAATAAAAGATAATTCGAATTACCAGTTCTCACAGTTTGTGGTGGCGTAGGCGGCTTGGTTGTAGGTGCTGGACCGACAATAACTGTTCCTATGCCAGATCCGACAGACATTGCGCCAAGACTTTGAATGCTTCCCTGGCTTCCTCCTCTTTGTTTTGTACTCGGTGTACCACTGCTACGAACTCCGTGTCCGATACCATCGAGGACAGTATAATCTATACTTTTTCTAACGTATTTGATTGGTTTTTCTGGATTTGCCGGAGCAATGATCTTATACTGTCTGGTAGTCATTTTGTTTGCCGTCAATACTCCAATTTCTCTCCGAGCCACTTTTTCCTTGTGAATCATTACGGTCTGAGCGATATGATTCATCTGACTTTCCATTTCAGTTAACTGCGACGTTTGAAGATCTAATAGTTGTAGAAAATTATACGCCAATGTATTTATCTGATAGGCGACGCTGGCCAAAGATTGAGTAGTAAAGTTTTTGGTCTCTTCCAAAGCTATTCGTTTGTTCTCAGCACCAAAGTAGTTGCCTTCGCAATATTCTGCAACTCGTTCAAGGTTCGTATGACTGTGGGCCAGGTTGCTTCGACCGTCGGGTATTTCATGGCGGAGAAGTGCTGCTAGTTCTGCCATTATTTCGGAATCACTCCCAACTCCAGAGGACAAGCGATACGATTCCGATTTATCTAACGAGATATGAAAATAAAGATCTAATATAAATGACATCCTCGGTAAATGGTAGTAAATGTTATATGCAGTAGAGCGTCGATTATCATCGTTATCCGCATGCTTCCAGGTCTCAATTAGTTTGGATAAGTGACGTTTTACTGTACGTGTCGAATTATGCTAGTAACTTTAGATGCCAAACAACTGGATGCAGTACGCTGCATCTGAGGTACAATTTAGTCTAGCACGAGGCAATTCAATTAGAAGAAATCTAGACGAGTAGAATATGTTAAGCAGATTGATTATACAAGCTCGATACTATAACAATTTGATGATACGTAGAGCTTAAGGATATTCATTCTCTAAACCCGGCTCGATACATTCTTCGAGTCTTCAATTCGGATCTTGGAAAATCCAAGGAGTACGAGCAGGTCGGGCGGTCGCATATATCATCCGAACGAAGGATTTTCCAAATTGCTTTTAGGTTGGAATGTTGAGATCTACAATCATTGTCGGCTATTTCCTTTACAATGTATCGAACCGGATTAATATAAGTTTGGGGGGCGGAAAACAGATCATGAGAACTATGGTCTGATGGTTGGAAAAGGGGTGTTGTCAAACAATCAGTTGAGATAGACGGATAGGTGTGGGATTCATGCAATTAAATAATAAGTTGCAAGTTGTTGTGAAAAATATTTGTAATGAACTAACGGTACTCGGCCATTTTCAACTACAGCTACTACAGCTTCATTAATATATAATTACCAAAATTCTGAATCAATAGAAAAACGCACTGCACATACACTACAAGGGCGCTGCCGTTACAAGCATAGACGTACTAGGATCTAGCTGGATCTAGCGCTGCCATAAGAAAATTTGGTTACGTGCTCGACAGTGGCGCCACCACGTACCGAACGTCGGATTTACGTACTAAATTCCGCAGTGGCGCTAGTGGGCAAACGGAGTACATCTGAACTTGACGATTTCAAACAAAGTGAAGTATGCAGAAGGGAAATGGCAGCATGTAAAAGAAGCTGTGTTGATCGGAGTAGTAAATAAAAATACAGAGAATACATGGCGAACAAATAACGTAGACAAACGAAAATTGACAAAGTAGTCGAGTAAGAAATAGTATTTTACCTCACGCACTTTCCGCTCCTGCAGCATAATGTACTATTGTATCAGTAGGAATGTGTCTTTTATGAGCATGTTTCGCATGATAGTGACTATTTTGGACTACTTCGACACTTCCCTTCGGCGGCTACTTTGGGCGACTCCAGCGCTACACTTCGGCGCTTTGAGGTTATCATAACCTGGCAACCCTGATTTGGTACTTCAAGGCATGAATCCAAAACCTTGTGGTTTCTAATTGGAAGATTTTGATATTGTTCATTGGTAATGTATGCTCGTTATTTAAAATTTATGTGTTTTCTCACAATAGTATTTTATATCAACAATATGTGTCACTATATTCCATGTTTTTTGGCGGATTTATAGATTCTCGCTCGATTCGCACTATGACTGAATTATTGGACCAAATACCTGACGTTGAAATTGATGACGATGGTTTGTTCAAGTACATTTTGATTCGGATCTACGATGACGAAACTGATGCTGAAAAAACAGTTGTTCGTGGATTTGCTAGGGAGTATCATGGTGAGTCAGCTAAAGCCCACAATTGAATCGTACCGTTAGTTTAGATTTAATGAGAAACATGTAACTTCACAGCTGATATCTACGACGAAGTCCAACCGAAGATTCTGGAAGGTAAGACACCACGACTGGAGACGTTGTGTCTAGGTGGCGGTTTCATTGAACATAATTCTGCAGAGAAAAGTATCAAGATATTTGGACGATCTATAGTAAGCAATTGTACTAAAATCCTATTTCAATCTACCTGCGAACAATAATTATTTGTTATGTACGTGTGTCGTTATTTCAGGGCTTTGGCAAAGCTGATCACACCATTACGTTGGAGTTATTGAAGAAAACGTTTCCTGATCGTCACATAGAAATTACCAATAGAGAATAAGAACATCGACGTCTAAACTTTACGTGCCACAGCTTGAAACCGAGTTGCTCATGACTATATTTGAATATTTTGTAACATGCACTGTTGTGTATGTTACTCAATTTTTACTCCGATTGGATATTCGAAATATGCAATGATAATATATAAGATTTTTTCTTTGATTATTTATACATAGCTTAAGCCTTGTACTATGAAGTTGCAAAGTTTGTATAGAATCTTTCGCAGCTTGTAGAACTTATTGTGCACTGAAGTTAAAAGCAGTAAAAAAAACCTATATCCTATTCTACATTAATTTTCTCTCCATAGACGTACGTTTATAATCATGCTCAGAAATACCTGTTCAATACTGAAAGTACGGGGGCTCGACGAGCAGCGCAATATGTTTCTAGGTGTGGGTGAAAATTCCATCTCTGGATCGCTATAATATTAGGGCACGCTTGGGTGCACTGGCATTGTTGACATTGCCTTCTGTGTCTCTATAGCGCAGTTGATTAAAAATGGCAACCGGATGATACATGTAGGTATAGAATTGTGGATAATTTGCCAACTGCTATCGTTACACCACCCTCATGTTTTCGAGAATCGAGACCACATTTTTCACCATAAAAATTGCATGAAAGTTTTTTTCCGTCGATAATAGTAGTTGTAATTAGAAACAGTAAAAATAAAATGCGAAATACGTAAGCTACTGCACAGACGAATAATAATGGTCAGTCTAATTCAAAAATCACTATGCGAAATACAAATCCATCCAGGCGAAGGAAAAGAAACAAAAGTAAAAGTAGAAAGCGAAACACGACACAACAATGCTGGGAGAGTGAACCAAAGACTTTTGCATCTTGTTATTGCCGATCAGCATTAAAACCACTCATCGAAGAAAAATTTTCTGTTTAACTAAGATAAATAATTGTCTCTTTTCAAGTACCGGAGTGTTCTTAAGATGTAAAAGTAGAGATCGATCTCCGCCTCGTTGGTCGAGAAGGGAATCCACTTGAATGTTTAGTTTGGAGAAAATTTCAATAACCACCTCGTACAACCCCTCTGAGTTTGTAACGGAATTAAGAATCACCCTGCATTAGAGAGAAGGATCAAGCAATACTCTGCGCAGCGTCCAGGGCCCTCAGCTGTGGTCTTGGACCGAGTGCATCGACATCACTGATCTATCGAGCAGAATGGTGCTTCTCGTTGAAGTTTCCGAAAAGTGAAGTAAGGACGATCCGGTCAGCAGCAACAATACTGGACAAGAAGTCGAAGCGGAAGAGCAGCCGATGAAGAGGATATCGTCTATTTAACTTGTGCCTGCGATAGCAATCTGCCTCCAACATCGTGAGATCGCTTAATAATTATTCAGTATTCATCGTCGAGGCCTGATTTTTGTATACCTCTTCTTATTATATGTATTTACAGAGTATCCGTGGATTATGAATGATAGTGTAGGGTGAAATAAGCCCATCTGGGTGCACTACTAATGATATTCCATCAGGGAGGCTTTTAACTTTTCATCACATACATACAGACGTTCAACTGAAAATGGTCTCGAACGCTGAGATCCAGGGAAAACTCAACCTTTTATTTTCGGACTGATTACAATGTCTTCCTATTTTCTCTGAAATCAGAGAAACGGGAAGTTAAAAGCGCCAGTAGGTTGAATAATAATTCCAACAATAAAAAACATTCGACATGATATTTGTAGCAAGTTCTCGTTCCAGTCTCTTACCTTAAGTTGCACCTTGCACTGGGCCGATCCGCCCTTACAGTCAGAACATTTCTTCTAGCTAGCTTGATTACTAGATGCTATACAGAGAGTAGTACCATTTCGGGTAGTTCCCCTAACCATACACCGTACAAAAATATCCATCATTGTATAAAATGTAAAAATTTAGAATGCAGAACTTTTAACATTCTAGTGTGTTGATTAGTGTTGTTCTCACAGTCCCTTCTTCGACACACAAAAATATGATTCGATACTAAGGTAACACTCTTTAAATGTTCCTCTAACATGGGTTGGTGCTACTCTCAACCCAGAACTGTGTTACTCATCACTACACACTGTGCGTGTTGGAGTAACACTAATTTTGTGTAAAACAGTCGTTAACACACGTGTTAACTGTGTTAAATTTGACGTAACATTTGTTACCGTGTATTACTTTCGTGGCGTATTCATTAATTTATCGTATATTGTAGGAATTGGGCTCTTCTTTGTGACTCATTGCGCTGTTTTCTCATGGATCACTAAGACAGCATCAGAAGATAGTGCTCCGATCATTGTCTTCGAGAGGTCCTCACATGTGCGGGTAGCTGATGACGCTTTGAATTTTCCACGAAAATCTAATCCCTCCTCGAGCCTGTAAAATAACATGGTATTAAATAATATTAACACGTATTAACAAACGAAAAGAAAAAAGTAGTACCTAAAAAGCAGACGCCGTTAGGAAACTGCTGGGAAGCCGCCTTTTGTTCGGTAGAGCTTTGATAAAATTTACAAACAGTCTTCGATATTTGGATAATAAGAGCTTCTTGTTTAGTTGCTTTGAAAAGAATTTCCAAAATTTGCTCTACATATAAAAAAAGCGGTTTCATGGTGAATTTTTTAAAGAGTCTGTTACTATAGATATTGGTTTGAAATTTGTTGAGCTCGATAAATACACTCTCGAAATACAGAAGACATTTTGCTGAAATTTTTGCTGAAATTTATTTTCAGCAATTTCCATGCACAAAAATGAGAGGCGAACGTAACTCTCGAAAAGTAGCTGGCGGCGTTGATGTCTCGATAGAGGCATTCTACGGATGTTAACATGTATTCGTAAATAATAAAATAGCGAAGATTAAAAAAAGCATTTTTGGCACAAGAGAATGGTAAAAATTGCAAATTTACTGTACATATTTGAAAGTAATATTTCCCGGATCAGATGCTGGTAGTTTCCCAAACTATTGCAATAGTAGTACGTGTTTTACACCTTCTCGAAGTAATTTCTCGCAATTTCGAACTTTCTAGAACAAGTCCGCGCGATTTCGAACATTTCCGAGTTGCCAAGTTGCCTGCGGTTTCGGAGGGTCTCAAATTAGTTGCTCGTGTTTCAAACAGTCTGGCGTTACTCGAAGATAGTTTCAAACGTTCGAAACTTCGTTTTCGCAGGATGCGCGTGATTATCGACGTACTGGTTATGCAGGTACACGATCGCGAGTCGAATTTCTTATTCCCGAACCACGCATCCGAGCAGAATCGCGCATGGCCTGTTATTATAGTAATGCGTTGTCGATTCATTTCCCAATAGATACCTAATACATCGACTGGTCATTATCCGTTACCTCGCGACAGAAGCTGCAGGAGCGAATTAGCCAAATCATGCGAATCTGACGAGATCGGTTACCGACGCTTGACCGTGACGGTTGTTCCGCCGCGCCTGATGTGTAGGCAACCCAACAAACAGGGTCGAAACAATCGCACGGAGCCGCGAGCGTAAGCTTTCTCGCTGGTAAAGATTCACCAAGATGCTCTACATATAGAGGACCGAGGCGTGCCGCGACCAGCGTGCTCAACACGTACCACAACAAAGAAATTGATCAAGCACGTTTTGGCCACGTACCATGTACACTATTACATGTACTTAGGGCCGAGCTACGACTCACGAGGCCCGGGGTTAAAAAAATTACTGGCACAAATAGGTTTATTGAAGAAATCCTAAATTTTTGTGCAGACCTTCTTGACATTATGACGAGCAACTTATCTATAGGGTACAACATGTTCGGACGTCTAGAAATTCAGATATTAAATCCCAGTTTTTTATTTTCTCCACCTGAACTTGTGAAAATCGGGTGTACGTTACGTTTATTGTAAATTACAAGAAAACCGGATTTAGGATCTCTTTTCCGAAAAGTTGGATTCATATTTAGAAGTGACATTACACGGGTTAACGGATTGCGTGCTCGAGGCATAATCATGGATGATTAGTTGAGTGTAGGACAAATTTTTCGAAACTAATACCGAAAAAATGCAAGCTCGCACATCGATTTCCTGTTATGGATCTTCAGTAAAGATTGATCCAGCTGATAAGCAACTCGCAGTGAATACAGGAAATACAAATGCCTCCAGAATGTTTTCTCCCTTTCCTGCATGCTCTCTAGTGATGAAACGAAAAAAAAATATCGCTATGTGCAAACCGACTCATTCCAGAATTCGTACGAGTAGACGTGTAAATTACATCTTTTCTACACAAGAGAAAGAGATGACAAAATAAAACTAACTAACTAACTAACTAACTAACTAACTACCTAACTAACTAACTAACTAACTAACTAACTAAATAAATAGATAGATAGATAGATAGATAGATAGATAGATAGATAGATAGATAGATAGATAGATAGATAGATAGATAGATAGATAGATAGATAAATGAATAGTTAAATAAGTAAATCACATGAAAAATCTCTTCAGAACAAGTAGAACAAGCCAGGCACTCGCTTATCGTCGCACGCGACTTGGTCAGGGGTCCTCGCCGCCGGAGACACCGGGTAATAATAAGTGGAAATGCCAAAGAAGTTGGGTACATCCACGACCGGAAAAAGGATGCCCAGAGTTTTCAGAGCAACGCAACGAAAAAATGAAGCTCGATCGTAATTTCCGAGTCAAATTTGAGTCGGATCTGTCCGGCATTCCATGCGACACTGTACAGTAGCAACATATTCGCGCGGAAATAGTTTGTGCACATTATCACCGATGTTTCGAGAGCGAGGAGCGATTTTAGCGACGGGGTTGAAAACTTGAAGGGAAGATATGTGTAGCAATTGACAGATCTGTCCTACATGGATGGTGTGTCAACTGATCATTTTACTGCGTGCGAAGTGTTTTTTTTTCTTGTTTCAGTTGACAATGAGTGATGAAAGTTTTGGAAACGTGCGATCGGTATCATGCAAGTCATATGACTGGAACCCCAACATGTTGCTCGCAAGTAGGTAGGTATCTGCACCGCGCAGGGATGGGAACTCGAAGAGTGATTGTGACCGTGCAAGAGTGGACGGTCTAAAAAAACGGACACCCTATTAAAATCTTGTGGAGTTTGATGGTTCGCAGGCGAAACAAAGGATAGGCTAATCGTCATCACGCTGATGATCACTTTGGTACGAAAATGCGATCCCAAGGGCATTTTTACAAATGTCTGTGTACAAAACTGTGTAGAGGTACATAGACCATAGCCTCGCGCGACTACATTTTGCGATAACAAAGTAGATAGCGGAGATATCGAGTTGGCGAAGAATGCACACACGGACACGTAGGTACACGCACGAAGTATGGTTCACAAATGGAATGCAATAACTATGGGCTCGTGAAAAGGTTGGTCAGCGTGTGTACGTCGTGGAAAGAGAGGATCCAGCTTACCGGAACTGTTAGACGGGGACGAGTGAGGGCCAGAGAGCACGCGGCGGCTGTCAGCCAGGGTCTTTCTCAGGAGTGACATCTGCGACGTTGCGAGCAAGAGTGGCGCGGCGAGTCTGGGCGTCGAACCATGCGCCGCGGCGCCGCGCGTTCGGAACGATGGCGTCATCATTTGTCGGACCGAAGGCCAAATCCAATCGTGGGCTTCGGCCAGTACTCTGGGACCGCCTCTGACCGCGTTTGACTTATTGCTCTATTACTCAGCGATCCCAGCGCCGGAGAAAAAGGGCTTACCACCCCTCCGCGGCGCGTCGCCCCGCCTCCAGCCCCGCCCCTGGCCCCGCCCCCAGCGGCGTTGGACGAATCGCGGCAACGTTGCGGGCGAATCTACGGGGTAGCCGTTAGAGACGGAGAGTTTTTGTGTAGCGAGGAAGTGAGGAGGGCGCGCTGGTCGCTGGACCGTGGGGCGTCAGCGCAAATATCCCCGCAAGGGCTGAGGACATCCCGGAAACGCGCGACCGCGCCAGCACCGAAGGGTGGGAGTCATTTCGAAAACGGTAGAACCCAGAACGGTTGTTTGAGGCAAGGCAGACTACTGCGGTCAATCGGGTGCCGCGCACTGTAGAATAACGCATCGCTATAACTCGCTAACGCGGTACACGTGTTCGAGAACGGGGCCGTCGGTCGACAGTTACGCAGGTCCATTCGGGCGGGGCGAAATAGGGAATCTTCGTCTAACAAAAGTATACCAGGAGCCTAAACAGGAGTGATATTAGAAGAAAACCGGGAAAAAACAAAAGAGCAACGATTCCTGTTGTTACTGTGAGAGTGGCGGTGCGAAAAAAGCATCCGGGGGGCGGGGGGCGGGGGCGGGGGTGGGGCGGGCGGGGGGGCGGGCGCGGGGCGGGAAGGGGGCTGGGAAACGTCTGACCGTAGTTGATTGTTTCCAAATCACCGAGTTGTTGGCGCGTACCTACGATGCCGTATCAGTAAATTGTTCGCGATAGGAGTCAACGCTGTGTTAATGCTGAACATTGAAACCGCACCGAAGTGCGTTTCTAGTGATCGTGATTCGCGAGTTAATATAGTGCTGAACGTGTGAGAGGGTTGCGGTGTACTCATGTTTTCAACTGGTGGCAAACCGGCTTTACCACGGCAATTCTAGACTCGGTATGTTTTCATCTAGTACGAGACTGTAAGATACACTTTTAGGTGGCTATTTGCGTTGTTTCCGTTTCTTTACCTGTACGTAGTCCTGGTAGCGGGTGCAATTAATAACTATCGGCTACCTCGGTGCGTCTGCGCTGATCTGGCCAAACGAATTGCAACACCTAGTTGAAGAATATTCCCACTGGCCGTATCTATTCGATACAGGCATCTATTCGAAAAATTATTACATATTATTACACACGCATACGCCGATCTCTGAGGCAGAATCAATTTTTTCTTTAAAAATCAAACTTATCGAGATGCGATTTATGGGTGGACGACGCAAGTTCAATGAGATGGTTATACCTCAACTCGTCTTCGCGCGAATCTTAGTGCCATTACAGTGCCATACGTATGTAAATAGTGCAACGTTCGGACCATAAAGAATCCTAGAATTCTACGGAACCGAGGCCTCTCGCCTCCTCCTGCCCTGGGCTCCTCTCTTCAACCCCATAAGGCACCTTACACGCGATTTACTAATTTATGTACTAATATTCGCTAGTGAAAATTAGCTGGGCCAATTCGCCCCAGTTTCAAATCGTACATTGTGAACGTAGTGTTTTGTATGCATTTCAATATTGGAACTGCACAGATTCAGCGAATCGCGTCGCTAACATCGAGTGTCCGGGAAATTTCGTATTCGACAAGTAAAACAGCCCGAGTAATTGTTTAATAATTTTAGTTCGTTTCATTGGAATTCGCGGGAGTCGCTCGAGGTCCGTCGCGAGTAGCATTCCTGCCTCTTAACCCTACACCTTGGGTCATTTCGACCCTGTCCCCGACGCTGACGGGAAACAGCGTTCAGGCGTTTAAAAAAATTGGGGTACAGGAAATTAAATAGGACTCCTTTCCCCCTAAACCTTCGTTGTTTAAATAAAAAGAACTGTTAGTGACTTTTTTTCGACTTGCCACACATTTCAAGGCTTAAAGAGTACTTTAACATTATTCAGTCCACAGATATACATTTTTTTAAGTGAAAAGTATCGGCAGCTCCGAAGTTATAGATGGTCGGGGTCAAACTGACCCCGAATGTGGGAGATGCTCGGGCAAATCAACAGAGAAATTCGTGATTTTTTGTTTCCGTTTTGTTTACAAGTACATTAAGAAGAAGTACGTTATAAAAATGATAATACAACACCCGGCAGGAGGGGGCTACAGGGAATAAATAGGGCTGAAATACAAGTGTCAAAGATACGAGCCTCCAGATCGAATTACGACGCGGGGGCCTGTGGACCAGCGGGGTCCCACTCCGCGTCATGTCTCGTGAACGAGGTTTTCAACGTTACCAGCTCAGAAACCTCGATATTGAAAATAACCAAAGTTTTATACGTTTGCCAAGTTGTGGCCTCTGTAAAATGTAAACAGCGCCTCCACATTGAGGCCCACTCTTAGTAATTCACGTTCCCGATTAAATATCTTTATCATTGCTCCGGGAACCATTATTTTTCTTTATAGATTATTGTGCAACGTAGATGGTTTGGTAGGCAACTGTCATTTAGTTTCAAAATTTCATAGACACAAGAAGACGCTAACTGTATAACATGTCCACTGTTAGAAAATGTTGGTTACCACTTATTTTGACGGTATCTCGTAAAAACACGTTTGGTGAAGCCATCTTAACGAAGTCAGCAGTGCTTTCAGGCTGCGTGAGACTCGCTTTGACTCACTCCATGTTTTTATAAACGATAATCGTTTTATCAACCCAACCCTACTACCCCGGTGACTCAAGGTCACAAATATCAACCGTAATGGTGGGATGTAAACATGTTTGGTCTGCCATGCCGAGTGGTTCAACGGTATCGGCATGTTCGCCGCGAATTTTGAAGTTGGTAAATCTGGAATGCCGGCGCCCACCGGCTTCTCTGACAGGAATCGGGGGGGCTGATTCGGGTCCGGACTGGTCGAGATCGGTTGATAGCGCGCTCGCCGTTGACCCTCGCACGATCTTCGAAGGACACCGCCCGGAACCGGTACCGCGCCGGTTTCGTGATCGAGACGCGACGGCTATTCGCTGGTGCTTCGTGTGGCCGCAGAAATTTCAGCATTTCTCGATGCCACGTGCAGGAATGTGCCGACGGCCCCGGTGTCTAAGTACACGGGGTGTTTTAGTGTTTGGGGCTCCCAATGGGAGCCTTTCATGGCCAACACCGCGACGCAACTCTCGTCACAATGCGAGTACCTATGCGATTCCGTAAGTCCTATTACTACGGTGCATTAGGCACCGAAAGAAGCAGCTGATTCAAAATCGGGCTCGATATTCCAAATTATCCAGGACCATGCAGATCACTGCGATGCACTAAGATCCTTGGCGCATTTCACAGCAAAATCCACCGCAAACTATTATATACCTTCGAAACGTTTCTTTAGTAGGTACCTACACCCATAATCCCGTGCCCGCTGCGCCGATCCGCTATTTGTGCCCGGTGCGGAAGCATTGATGGTACCGCCTTTGCTACAGCCCCTGTCACGCGGTCATTACTTTCTTCGTCGCACCGGCTTCTTAAAGCTTTTCTGTTGCGTTGTGCCGCATTGTGATGCACAAATGAATTCGAAATCGCCCTCTTTCATCGCTCTTTTTACCGACTATTACGAGTTAAGTTGCAGTACGAGTCGCAGCTATCGCGATGTTACTGAAACGCAGCTAACAATGATGAACAAAAATCGCAACGACCTCAACAAATTCCACAGCGATGGTAATTTTTGGAAATTCACGCCAGAACTAGACACTTCGATGTAGCTGGTGTCGGACAACTAGCGTGTGCCTGCAACTACGCGCGTAATCTACACAATTTCGACAAAATACTATTTGATGCGTTACACTATTATCGCAGACACATTTTCGAACCTAATGTTTTTTTTATCCTTCTGTATGAAATTATTCCTAAATTTTCCTCTGCATAAAAATGCTGAAATAGAACGCAGAGATTGCTCCAGGAATGTTGATGCTGTAATTCTCGCAATAGGCCGCTCCAATGTCGATGAACGCATCGTCTACCTATTTTGAAACTTAGAACAATAGGTACCCACGGTAATAAATATTCTGCGCGAAAATCTGCATCTTATGCAAATCCGATCTCACGGTGCTAACTCGGGCTCAACGTACGGCTAAATTCTGGATGGACTGCGAACTAATCTCCAAATCAAATTAATTCGAAAGTCGAGTGATACGCTGCGTTTTTTATGAGTTACCGTTCATCGTTCACTTAATTACCTCGCGGAGAAAAAACATTTGGCAACACGAGCAAATTTACGTTGGCTGAAATCAATTAGCTGATTGTGCTGATGATTTAGCCCGTACAACAAATTACGCGCAATAGTAGCTAGTATCCGTTTGTTCCGCCTACTATTGAGCATCAGCTGCAATGTTTAGCTACCGCAGCTGAGAATTAGCAAATGCGTGTGCGTGGACCTCGGAGGTGGGTCCGGTTTTTGCGTCAGTCAAAATAGTGTTAAGAAGTTTTCCTTCCAAGGTATAAATTTGAAATCGTCAGTCGTATATTGATCGGATCAACGCGTAGTAGCGAGTCATGCGGTGGGAACAATCTAGTTTTTAGGTCTAACTCAGCGCAGATGGGGAAACTGAAGACGGAGTAGTGTACGAAAAATATGTGGGCACGATAGATGGTGGGTGGTTGTGCCAAGTTGAGTGCTTTTGCGTGCGTAAAGCTACTTTGCGGGTAGATGAAATTTAATCTTGCTTCAATAATATAAAAGTTCGATTCAATTTTGCATAATCTGTCAATCACTTAGAACACGCTGGGTTGATGCATTTTAGCTGGCATAGCTAACTATTATATTTCAGCTGGTATATCTAACTATTTCAGCTGGCATAGCTAACTATTTCAGCTGGCATAGCTAACTATTTCAGTTGGTATAGCTAACTATTTCAGCTGGTATAGCTGAATATTTCAGCTGGTATAGCTAAATATTTCAGCTGGTATAGCTAATTATTTCAGCTGGTATAGCTAACTATTTCAGCTGGTATAGCTAACTATTTCAGCTGGTATGTGTAACTATTTCAGATGGTATGGGTAACTATTTCAGCTGGTATGTGTAACTATTTCAGATGGTATAGATAACTATTTCAGCTGGTAATGCTAACTATTTCAGCTGGTATAGCTAACTATTTCAGCTGGTATAGCTAACTATTTCAGCTGGTATGGCTAACTATTTCAGCTGGTATTGCTAACTATTTCAGCTGGTATGGGTAACTATTTCAGCTGGTATGTGTAACTATTTCAGATGGTATAGATAACTATTTCAGCTGGTATAGCTAACTATTTCAGCTGGTATAGATAACTATCTCACCTAGCTAAAACTGGTTAGCAGAATTGGCTGATCAAATTGCTGTGTATATAATAGCAAGTAAAATTAGGTGGAATGGCGAAATCTTAGCTACATCAGTTAACTTTTTGTCTCCGTGCAGTTGAGTCGATATTTGACCGAACAATTCGGAAATTTGCTCGCGAGGCTTCGAGCCCGCGACGACACGAGTGTGACAAGATTTCCCACGACGGACTCTTCAATAAATAATGCCGAGTACCTACTCGTCCATTTATGAAGGCCACCTTTTTTACGCGTGGTGAACTCATCCTAGGACGCGTCCAGGTATGAAAAACGTGGATTACGTATTTTTCGTATCTGGATGCGTTGTACATCGAAGGGTAGTCGACGGCATTATGTGTCACACAACCCGCCATGGAACATCTCGTCACGCGCGTTCCGTCGCGCAATAGTTATCTTGATAAACGGAATCTCGACGTGGTTGAAAAGTCTTTCACCCAAATGCTCACTCAGAAATAATTTCAGCCCTTGCTTCACGGGGGAATAGGTGTTCACCAGAAAATTGCTCATTTCATTATCGAGTGTTGATATACAATGTGTATAATATACTCTCGAAGTATCATACAGAAACTGCGAGTGGCTATTTTTTATCTGAGAGTACGTCGAAGTGATTTTTTGCTTCCTGGTCAAATACGTGTGACAGTTCAAATTTTCATAAGCGATGATTCGAAAAGCTTGGTGTACGACTATACATTGTAACTTCAGCTCTCATTTCAACCTACAAATTCGGACGAATTGAATAATTTACCACATTTTTATTCCGAGAAAAGGTAATAGGTATATTGTTGTTGTTGTTGTTAGGACATTCGACTAACTTGTTCATTTTTTTGTACTTAGATGTTTGGCTATCGATAGGTATACAAAAGTATACATCACGGGTGAAACATTGATCTGTTTGGTATGCAACAACGAGAAGCCCAATTTATGTCATTTTTTTAGTATAAATCAGCAATAATGCGTTTCAATTTGTGACGTTCACTCGACATGGTCGTGCGTACTTAATTGGAAAACCAATGGAGTATTTACTTCTCGTCCGAAAACACAATTGTCATCGAGATATTACTCCAGATATTATTCCAAGACGATCATACAGTGAAGTTAGTCCGTAAGGCGAGGATCACGTCTGTGACAACTGTGCACCTACTGTACTTGCATTCTACACGCGACAGAAAAATCACGAGAATTAGAAATAACTGCAAAAATGGATGTGAACACGATTATGACAAACCAAGGGTACCTATTGGCTAAAAAACACTACTTAAATTGGCAAGTTGTAAAGTCGAAGTGGGAATGAAATTTAATGGCGCGGAAGCACCGATCAATAAGTTCAAAGTTCGTTCGGTATTCAATAATTACTTGAGACAAAGTCGCGGCACGAGGACAACGCGGAGATTGTAGGGCAGCTACAGAAGTGTATCACGATCACAGCTGCACTGCTGACGTACACTTCGCCGTGGAGTCTCGTTTACGGTGGAGATTTTGGAGATTCAGGTTTTATTCACTGTTCTACATGAACAAAACGTTGCATGAGCCCAGCAGGGTTGACGCTAGTCTGTATAGAATTGGATGTTGCTGGTTACTGGGTACCAGATTTATGTAAGGGGTAGTCGGTGTGTTTGCCTATCTCTGATGACTCGTCGTCTTTGATCATGTTCGGGCGAATCTTGGTGGTTACAACAGGAGGTTTGTGTAATACGAAACAGATGGATGTGTGATGGTTGGAGCGAGTGAAAGTGATGACACAGACGTTCGCACTTGTATTCAATGAATTGCTGAAATTCGGGAGATTCAGGAGACCGCGATTGGACAATGTTCGAAAGAACATGTACGAATGACTGGATACGATGGTGTTATTATGATCTGGTGGGCGTTGTAATGGTGATTGTGACGTGGTACGAGGAGAGTAGAGAATACATGCGGCGTATGAGTGCGACTTGGACAAAGGTGGATAATGATAGCATTGTCCGTCTGATATGTGGAGTATGATTTTCCGCTTGATGTTACGGGCGAGTGTGACAGTGCTACGCTCGATAAGGTAGCTAGGTATATGTAGGTGCCGGTTCTCGATCAATGCTGCGTAACTGCGGTGTGGTATGGGTTGGATCATAATGATTTTTCGTTTTCGATGTTTCTTCGTTACGACATACTACACGTCGTTGGTAGGTAAGTAGGTACGTCGGATAGTACCTACTGGTCACCTCGCAATTCTAGCAATCACTGCAAATCTCGAGGAGGCTCGAAAAATTGTAATTAGTCGGTAACTCCAAAGCTCGACCAAGGATTAAAAAGCCAGCTACAAATAACAAGGAAAGCATCTATTTAAACTTTTAAACAAGGGAGCTAAAAAGTCGCCGGCAGGTCAAATTTCTACGATGTACGGGTTCGATTTTGTTGACTGCAACTTTGTTGTACAAGGTTGTACAAAGTTGGAAATTTGTTTTAGAGTTGGTCTGAAATTTACTCGGTGCTCGTATACCTGAATAACGTACAGCGTGTTGGAAAAGTCTAGAGACGGTCATAACTCGAAAACGAAACGTTCCTCAGAAAAATGTTTCGGACCAATGTTGTAGGGTTTCGAAAGTTCTATCTAATGATCGTATCCGTTTGGCCTTGAATAGCGACCTCGAGGCAAGATGGAAACCAGCATGACTTTTTTAATTAGAACACCCATTTTGTATGGCACAGTTACAAAGATGAGGGCGAGACGTTTCCAAAACACTACATGGTAACCTATTTTTATCGAGATTTGCCCGAGTTAGGAGCTTTAGAGCTTACGGTGCCGCGGCATGTTGCCAGCATTAGTGCCGAACATGTAGGCATGTGGCGAAGATTTATTTCAATAGTTCAGTCTTTTTTCAGCTTACACTAAATTACACGTAATAGGTGTAGAAGGTATAATACGGTTGAACATGCAACGAAATTATCATTACGCTCGAGATGCACGGTGCAAAGTGGTGTCGTCGCGATGAAGACGATAGGTACGCGTAGCAGCCGGCGCGCTCGTCGATGACATGTTTCGTATCATCGTTCGCGCGACGGGTCGCCGTTGACAGTTATGTTTCCCGTCTGCCCGGGAAATTCGGGTGGGCGGGAGTCTTCTGGGCGCGGGGTTCGCATACGTGCTGGTTGTATTTGTGCGCCGGCCCTTTTCGCCCTGTCGATTCGCCGTAGAACGTTGGTTCCATCGCGGAAGGTTCGGGGTGTCCGCCATAGTCGTCAGCGTCGTAGCACCCAGCGAATGCGCAGTTGGGCAGCTTGTTGTTGGGATAACAAAAAGAAAAGCAGAAAGGACCGGTGCCGGGACGAACCGTCGATATATCGCGACTGACTGAGCCGTCCGGCTACCGCTAATGATTCCGGATACTCGCGACGGTCATGCGTGACAACGTTCACACGTGTCACCTATTCGCGCCAACGCCATGACGAGCCCCAGAGTGAGTAGGGTGGCAGGGGGTTTGTCCTGAACAGGCAAAAACTGTGACGTTGCAATAGGGACGTGTGAATACTGGCGATATTTCTAAAACGGACGCGACACTATCATATACCCTACGCTGTAAACAAAAATCCGTCGAATCCACCACAAAAATTTGTCTTAGCGATTTTTTTTGTTACACAAAATTTGTGCTCTCTCGACACGATTAGTGTGTAGTGATAAAGTGACACGGCTCCGTGTTGAGAGTAACAGGAACCAATGTTGGAGTAGCATTTAAAGAGTGTTACTTTAGTATCAAAGAACATGTTTGCGTTTCGAACGCACACAACAATTGTTGCACTTCACACAATGACCGAGAATGTTTTACTGTGTGTATATTTATCTACACTATACATTGAGAATGGCAATACTGTTCTATGCGTGTTACGCTGGTCGCATTGGTTTCAACCAAAGCAAGACACTCCGGCACCGGATCATAGGGGAGCAAATGCACAAAGCTTTTGACAATGAGAAATACACATATTTCTTGAGAATGTATATACTTCTTGGAGAACACTGTGCTAACGTTCAATACGCGTTAGCTATTCATTTCTAAACAGGGGTGTGAAATTTCTAACGTTGGGCTGTGTAGTTTCAGCATTGAAACATTGAATAGCGTTGCATCCCGAATACCTAAGTTTTCCGATGGACTTCGCTGAACGGGTCACAACATTTGGACAATTGAATAAACGTGGCGTAAATGTCTACGGCGTTAAATCACCGCGAAAGAAGTGGTGCGAGATCGCGAAAGCATGTTCAACGAAGGCGAATAAGAATTTCGAGTGTGATGTTCGCAGCAACAATTTTTCCGCCATTGTGTAAAGTGTAAAAATTGGGGTGCAGAATTTAAAAATTTTAGGGTGTTTATTAGTATTGTTCTCGCAGTTCGTTGCTCAAGGCACAAAAATGTTGGTTGATACTAAAGGTACACTTTTGAAATGTTAGTCTGACGTTGGTTCGTGTTGCTGTATATGCAGAGCTGTGTTACTGTAACACTACACACGAAGTGTGTTGAAGTAGCACTAATTTAGTGTAAGAAAAAGTCGTTGACATACATTTTTTCGTTAAATTGTTCATCAGTGTGTAAAGTATAAGAATTTGAGTGCAGAATTTTAACATTGTAGGGTGTTGATTAGTATTTTTGTCGCAGTTCGTTTCTCAAGGCACAAAAATGTTGGTTGATACTAAAGTTACACTTTTGAAATGTTAGTCTCACATTGGTTTGTGTTACTTTTGATGCAGAGCTGTGTTACTGTAACACTACACACGAAGTGTGTTGAAGTATCACTAATTTTGTGTAAAAAAAAAGTGTTGACACAAATATTTGTGCAAAATTTGACGGAAATGCGCGATGCAATGCAAGGATTTCGATAAAGTGAAGAGAGCAGAAATTAAGTGGTTAGAATTCAGGAACCTGGGTCTCAAGGAACGCGCTGCGCTCTATTCATCATTTACGTCGCCTCGAAGTGTCGTGTTCCGTCCGTAGTAGCACGTGCGAACGGGCTCGTGAAACAGAGAAATCATTCGCAGAGGCGGCGCAGGAAAATACTTCGCGTACTATCGCTCATTATTTATTGTGTGACTTTGATACTTCAGAGCCCAAGTTCAATTTACACCGCGGGCTTGGGTGGGGTGAATGGTTCTTCACATCGCGATAACCCAGTGGGAATGGGACTGACGACGGCGAGTGAGCTCGATATGGGTGTACAACAATCCGCGTCCATTAGCACATTTCGATGAATCGTATCAATGATTCTGACAACCGACACTTCGGGATCAACGTCACCGAACGAACAGTTCCGGAGTTCCCATTCATTCAAAGTGTCAGCCCAATGACAAGGAGGCCAGAGTGATTCCGGTAGCTTTTTATCATTGATTCGATGACGACGCGCATTTCGTCATTGCAGATTTCCGTCAAATTGAGCACAAGCATTGTGCTGTTTCAACGCATTGGCGTGTGTAGTGATACGGTAGCACAACTCTGTGTTGAAAATAACACAAACCAATGTTAACATTCTCTAGGACCAGTGTGTCAAGTTCTGCACACCAGAGTGTTATTTGTTGCGCGTAAGAAGAGTTAATTTCGACATTTGCCGCGTGTTACTCTGATCAGCTGATAGATATGTGTGAGTAAATGTCGTCCAGAAAATGGCGGCCCCTGTTTAAAGAAGCCCCGGACGCGCAGAGGGAAAAATATTACAAGTGCCAACCAGCGATGAAAGCATATTTGAGGTGTGCGAAAGAGGATGTCGAGACATTAGTCACGACAGTGACTGTGATACACTGAAAAACACTATAAAGATAAGTGAAGTGTTGGCTATTTGTCCCGAACATCAAGACATTAATCTGACCTCAAAAGTGAATACAAATATGACAAATTCTGAGGCTAGAGTCATTATTGCTGAACTCAAATCAAATGGTTCTTTAGTTACCAAATGCAACAGCAAAAAAAAATTATGACACTGAAGAGTGAACAAAAATAGGAAAATATAATCTTTGGTTTCCTTGAGATACAGCAACTGTAACTAACCGTTTCCTGTGTAGGTAGTGACCAGCGGCGTCATGTTTACCACACAAATCGTGTAAATTGAGCACATCTGAGAGTAACATTTAAAAAGTGTTACTCTAGTATCACGTAACACTATTGTGTGTAGAAAAATGGACTGATCGGCAATAAAAAGAGTTGCGTATGTCTGCACCTTTTTATCTCGACAATGGCATATGGTGTAGATTGGTCCAGGGTATTTGTGGATGATATACATAGGTACAAAAATTTTGAGAAACGTCACATTTGGCTTTTGCGAGTTTAGGACACGCGCGCACAATTTCCCGAAAAAAGTCTGCTCGCGAGGAGCGGAATCCATTACGGTTGCATAGTTTCCTCGACCAAGGACTCGCGGACGAGTTTATTTGCCACAAAAAAATAAGTTGCCAGACGTAACGTAGCGATGTGTTGCTTATAGCGAGGAGTCGAGGCAAAAAAATCCGTGGTGCCAATTTCTTTGCGTACCAATACTCCTTGGCCAAAAATGGCCAAGGCTTCCGCTCATGCTCGTAAGTGTAACGATAACGTCGTTTCGTCTTTTCAGAACGCTGTTAGCGTAGCCGGCGGCGGCGGTGGTCGACTCAGCCTGCCGTTACGCCCTTGTGGCTCTGTCAGCGGAGACAACGGAAACGGAGTCTCGGAATACCCGCCAAGTTTCGTGGCAGCAAGGAATCGTGAGGTTGCAGCGGCGGCGTTGCACGCGGCCAGAACCTTGTTAGGGGCGGGGGTGGCTAACTGTTACTCGCCCACCCCCGAGCCGCCCTTCTGGAAGATGCCGCACAAAGGTTTGTGATCAATCAAACTTTCACCGCTCGTATCATAGGCTCACCAATGCGTATCGAAGCACGCGCACACGGCACTCTTTCATCTCCCACCTTAATCACGCGGGCATGTTCGCTTGTAACGTGTAACGCGATGCAAAGAATATACGTCGCTGACAGCATATGCTGACAATGGTACCGGAACCGAAAAGACCGCGGATAGCTGCATTTCTGTAGGATGTTGCAGCGATAAGTATTTTCTCTCACCTGAGGAGCAACGCAGCGAAGTGACAGCTCTCACAGTCGACTTTCAGCAATCAGCGAATAGGTAGTAGATTTGGGAATGAGAATTGGAAATTTGGAGCTCATTGCAAGTTGCAAAAAGTAGGTGACAACATTATGTCGCAAAATACAGGAGTAACGAGTCAGAGTTGAAGACGCATAGCTACGTGTCAAAGATATACCGGCGCCCATGTATGTACATTGAACACTGGTCTCTGTGACCCATGTAAACTCAAATTGGGGCTCATCTAAACAGTGTACACCAATGAAGGAGCGTCCTAGAAGTTATCCTGACAATACGTGTCCTCCACCTGTGAGGTATAATCACAATACGACGATGCACAATTTACAGCTGTCGCAGCACGCGGAATGTACAAAGCTCGTGAATGCTCGAAGTCATCTCTTAGAAAGGTGAACGCTTCGTGTGAAAATCAAGCAGTGTGGGCAGGAAGAACTTGGATAGTAGAAACAAACGGTATCGATGATCTTGCATCGTTTGAAGATTAAAGTTATGTATGGTCTGCTCTCAATTCATCTACGGATCATCAACTTCGTACAGTGCTCAGCTATGGGTACAAGACACATCAGTGACCATATACGAGAATTGCATAGACAGTTTGCAGTGAATTAGGTATAGTACGATAGGAATTTGACGATTCGACAGATAAGGATATAACATTGTTAAAACTATTGGTTCCAAACGTTGATAGGTAGTTTGTTGTATCTACTTGTTGGAGTGTAGTATCGCCTGACAGACAACACGACTAGGTACGTATTGAAAAGTCCAAGTTTCCATTTCTTTGAAGGACTCGTAGTTAGTCAGAAATCGAGGTTTTCATTTGAACTACTCGACTTCCAATTTTGAGCCGAGCCTTAGCACGGAATGGTCCGTTCTAACAAGCAAAGAGTCCATTACAACTTTTGTTCGGAACATTTCATCGGGATACATGTATGTGATGTAGTTTCGTGAATATTTCGAAAAGTATTATCAACCCATTCATCGGAATCGGTGAGGCTAAGCCGAATAAGAGAAACGTTTTTATGCATTAAGATCCTAGTTCGTTGGTAGTTCATGTGGACATGTAACGCGTGTAATAGCTGGGCGCGTGTGTGATGTATGGCTGTGAAGATGGAAGAGAGTAGACTAAAGAACAAGGATCGACACAAAAAGAGAGTTGGCAAGGGGAAGGGCGAGGGAAAAGAGGGAGAGAGAGGGGAGCAGGAGTAGAGGAAAGGTGTCATCAAGCATTTCACGAGTCGTTAGCCAGATACCAGGGGAAAACCAAGTCGAGTCCTAAAATTTGACGAGAGTCGCAATAGTAACTACTCAATGGCATTGACCGCAGCGAGTTGCTATTGTCAATGAAAAATGCGAAAGTATGGGGAAGCACGAAGAGCGCTCCATGAATCAACGTGCCACATGCTTTCACTTTGAAAATAACAGCCCATGAAGACCTAGAGCTACGGCGACGTTGGCAAGAGGAGTGAATGGTCGCGCGCGAGTGCATGAATATTTGCAGAGTAATGATGGAAAACGAGTAGTCAATACTCTGCGTTTCACAAACACGTCACAACATTTGTGCAAAACAGAAGTCGAGCTTCCAACGAGAATTCGTTCTTGTACGGTGTACCTGTTGAAATAGCGTGTCGCGAAGGATGTCTTGACTTGTATTGACCTTGAAATAATTGCAGTAAGGATTTGTGGAATGGTTACAGAAGAGGATCTGATGCACAGTGGTGGGCTAAGCGGCGGTGGAATGGTCGGCCAGAATTCGATCTTTGGATGCTCAGCGGCCGGTCACAGCGGAGTTAATCAGCTCGGTGGCGTTTACGTGAATGGTAGACCCTTGCCAGATTCCACGAGGCAAAAGATCGTGGAACTGGCTCACAGCGGTGCTAGACCTTGTGATATTTCTCGCATTCTACAAGTGAGCAACGGATGTGTATCGAAGATTTTGGGCAGGTGAGCTATACCCTATTGCGTCGTGGTTGTAGTTGTGTTTCTACGAACATGTGCCCGTTGAATGTTCTTCGTGGAGTACTCGGCGAGCACCCTCGCCGCGAAACAAGGGTCGCTCAAGAAAGTTTGCTTTACGTTTTCAGGTACTACGAAACCGGGTCAATAAAACCTCGAGCTATTGGCGGAAGCAAACCAAGAGTAGCAACGACGCCGGTGGTGAATAAAATTGCCGACTATAAACGCGAATGTCCGTCAATTTTTGCCTGGGAAATACGCGATCGGCTGCTTCAGGAGGGTGTCTGCAACAACGATAATATACCGAGCGTGAGTGTGATTATACTGATTTTAGAGGCGATATAACATTTTTATCATATTCTTAATATCGCGCCAATGACTAAAAAAATAGCGAAGTGACGAATTAACGAATCGTCCACTATTGAAAGCAGACTAGAATTGTCACAACAGCAACAAAACTGACGTTCAAACGACCTACGGAAATCAGGACTGCAGCTCGAAACTGGTCCAATTTTTTTTTGTAGCATTCCTTATCGTTGACTCATGATACCCCATGTAATATTATGGTGGGGGATGTCCTCTGACACCAAAAAAATGTATTGTTTCTTTGAATTGCCGAACTAGCATTACGCCATGTTTGAGTCCAATCCCGCGCTTGTGTCTGTTGGCTGTGAGTGTGTGTGTCCCGGTGCCCACATACCACACCATCACCAGCAGCCCATTCAGCATAGAGTCTGTTAGCAATGCTCGGTAATCGGGGAGCGGAAGAATAATTACAAAATAAACGGGTCATGGTTCGATGAAAGATCCGTAATGATTGACGAACAGACAAACTATTGCGCCGGAACGATACAGCAACACGTGGCGAGACGATACGATCTATTCGCTCAGAAGCGGGGTGATCCGATAAAAGGGGTACAGCATAGCCAAAGCTGTGATCAGCAATACAATGGCGATAATCAGCGATACTAATGATCGAGTAGGGGGTAGCAGGGACAATTCCATGTCTTGGATGGAGCACAAGACGAAATCCGAGTATTCGTGTACACAGTTGGAGATTCGCTGTACACATAGTAGGCGCGTAGACAGATTAAGACCCGAAATTAAATTATCTCCGCAGTCAAGATAATAGTCATTTTCCCCATTTTCAAAAATAATTCAGCGAAAGGTCTTTATTACCCAAATATTGAACACTGTTTCTAAATTCTATCAGGACTCTACCGAGAAAAACAGCGGCTCCGCAGCATTTTACCAGCCGAGTCTTTTTTTTCAGATAACAGTTGCAATTTCAAAGATAGAAATAATGAACCAAAAAAAAAAAAAAATTCGATGAAGTACGATTACAGCTTCAGCATTACGTAGGATTTTTTTTTCACTAGATTTGTGCAAAATTGGCGTGTTGCTAAAAAATAATGCCAAAAAAGCTGGGTAGCCGCCATTTTGTTTGGTAGAGTTCTGATAAAATTTGGAAACAGTGTTCAATACTTGGACAATAAATAACTTGTCACCGCAATTCGATATGTTGTTTAGTTTCTTTGAAAAAAATTCCCATAGTTTCCTGTAGAGTGGTTTACCCCTTTAGGCGATAGTACGAAACCACGACGCTAGATGGCGACATTTCGCTATACTGTCGCCATCTCGCGGATATCTGTACGACTAACATGTGTTGCTGGAGGGACTCCAGGTTTGAAGTCGTTTTATTAGTGTCGCTAGTGTCGAGGGGGGTCGGTTTAAGAGGAAAGGTGGGGAAAACTGCTGTTGCTGTTCTGTTACACGTGACCCCCCTCGATTGCAGCGGCCTCGAGGCGAACAACGAAATGTTGCCGCGCCAAGAGAGCCACCTCAACCACCAGAGTTGAGAGACCTGTACGTAAGACCGTGGTTGCTAGTATCCAGAAATTCTTGTTCCGAAATTCGGACACTATCATACGTCATACGAGTTTCCTTGAAGTCCAAGGTCAAATTCTTGGAAATTCTGCTTTGGATTTGTATGAAATCCAAAGGCGATTCTGATCGAATGGGCATCGGAATGCTTTCAAACAGGGCGTAATCCTCTACCGCTGCTTCTACTATCGGAATCTTGCTGCTAGTAGCAATTTCTTCCACGATGTCAATTGACAATTCCTCGCTGTGTGCCCCTCGCGTCTCATTCTTGACAGCCCTTCCAGAATCGCTGGGAGTATTATCAACCGCGAATCTAACTGTTCCTGTCAGCTGAAAAGGATCAGATCGATCAAATCTCAATGTTGACCTCGTACTCCGTTATTTGTTCCCGTACAAAGGGGCTATTGTCGGCCATAATTTATCGCGTACGATCTCGGTCTTCGTCGCTAGCTCCCTGGGGTCTAGTGGTCTGATTGAGTCGTGAACGTCTCGAGCTCGCAGCTGAAGCCGTGCGTCGGCGAAATTCCACGGTTATGAGAGAACTTTGATCGGCGATGATGAGAGTGAAGTTGGCCATACCGTTTCCTAATGCCTGGAAACGATCTTTATCTTCCTCATTTCTGGTGCCCCAAAAGAAACTTGTATGCCTTACCTCCGAACATTACTACCCCTCGTGTCGTCTTCGATCATCAAAATGCTCATTTCTCGCATACTAGTCATTGGCGATTCCAGTGTATGCTCTCTTCAGTTCGTCCAATTCAAGTAGTAGAAACCCATTTCAAGGACTATTTCTGGGTTATATATAGCGCCTTACCGACAGCACTACCAATAGAGCTCCTCACAGTAAAAAACGTTGCGTCCTTGTGTAAAGTGCACAAATTGTTGTGTAGAATATGTTAGTGCTTTAAATAGTGTTATTCTCACAGTCGGTTCTTCAACACACGAAAATGTGATTTGACTTTAAATTAACACTTTTTCAACGCTACTCCAACATTGGTTTCCAGTTGTTTGTTAAAGCTCCAGCTTTAAACCACAACACTACAATTTACAGTGTTGAAATAACACTAATTTTGTGTAAAAAAAGTTGATAACAGATTTTTGTGTCAAAATTGCCACAAGATCTTTCTCCCCTGGGGGAGGTGTGTACTTCAGCACTCGTTCTACGCTTATCGCCAACTTTCCCCCAGTTCTGGTCGTGGGACCACACCGGTGTCCCGGTTTTTGGGTGTTGGTAACAACGATTGCCCTTGGATCGCGCTTACCCAACTGCCAATGTGCTCATTATTCGTTCTGTCTTGTTACACTTCGTGTCTCGCGAAGTCCTGCCCGGTCTGAACTACTTTTTCGGCGGACCCTCCTGCTAGAGGACCCCTCGATGGGTGGCCCCGTGGTTGAGGAAGGCAGACCGGACCGTCCGGTATACATATTCCTGTCCTATGCCCGGGGTTGCGGCCTGATCGTGGTCGTGTTGTGTGAACACCGCGTGTAAGTATCCTTTCATTTGGGCATTTCTGCACACACGAGCGTGCGCGTGTTTTCGCAGGTAGACGCGGATCGTTTGTTTCTTCTCCTTTTTTAGGTGGGGCCAATGGGATATGACATGCGCGTCGTTCGAGTTGGCAACCCACTCCTCTCCGACCCCTCTCCCTTCCCCGTATGCTTCTCTCACGAGAGGCGTCTTTCTGCACCCAGCACCCAGCACCCAACGCGATGCTCTCGCATCTGTTTTCCGTTTTTGGCAAATGGTTGCACGAGCCTCACGAGGGACCAGTTACCCGGAAGCGCTCGTCTTCAGTGGCGGGAACACGCGTAAGTGGTTGTTGTTAACGCGCCTCTTTTATTTCCACTATCCTCGTCTACATCTGTCTTTCGCCCAGTTTCGTTCTCCTTTTCAACAGAAACAGATGCGACGCCATCCTTCGGGACTTCGATTCATAATGCCCTCCTCAGCGGTAATACCAGAGATGTGGGCAAGACGCGGTACCTGAATTCATAAAACTTCTGATCGTCCAATCACGATTGTTCTAGCGCACGAACCTGTTGCGCCATTAAATAGTAAACATTAAAACACCGAGTTCGTTCTATCCAAACGTTTGCTGGTTGCCGAGGACTCGACAACGCAAGTCACTTGCCTACATTTTGTAGACCTCCCTTTTTTGTGAACAAATATTGAGTAAATTGCATGAAAAATAAATGTTCCATGTATTCTAAGAGTGTATTTATGGAGCTCAACAACTTTTGTATTAGTGTATATCATAGCATCGCAAAAAAAATCGTAAATATAGCAATTTCTTTTTGGGGATCGTTTAAAGTAGACTACGGCTAGTGTTCAGCTCAGTTAGCAGTTCACAGGATTCGTCGAACTGCCTTGACGTTGGCGCACAAGTGCAGCCACTTGGACTTAGACAGAGCTCATCTCAGCTCGCGTGGTAACAGGGGTAGTTTTGGAATTTCATAAAGGAGTCGAAGAGGCAATTACCGCTGGGACTGCGTCCTTGTTCGGGGGGCAGGTCGTAGATAGGGCTCTGCACACCTCGCACCGGGACTGAGCATAGTAGTATCTCGATTACAGGTGCCCTCCTGGCTGTGATCGCAATCTATCGCGAGCTCAACCCTACCTACAGTTTAGGAAATTCCGTTCTAGTCCAGTCGAGTCAGACATTCATCTGGAAACGATTAGCAACAGCGTTGTTTTTTTGTTTCAAACTTGGGGGCGGGATGCAAGTGTGAGTCTCGATTTCAAAAGAGGAGAATTCAGGCTTCAAAATGCTATAATTTTTTCAATTGTCTACGAAGAGTCGATTGCTGCAATTTATTTCTGGAGAAACCAACTTTTTAATAATCGTTTCTAATTTGGTGGAATAATTTTTCTTTGATGACTGCAAATTTCAGTCTACTCCAGTGTACAGATTTCGTTTTGCTATCCATAAAACGAAGTAGCTCCAGGTCACTCCAACGCGACCGACCCACAACGGTAGTCCTGATCCATTTCGGGATCCGTTGCAGGTCATACACGTGGCCGAGCCTCTTCCGCGTGCGGCCTTTGCTTTGCCTCGCCGCACTCCTTCTCCCAATGATCCTTGCCGCTGAGATGCACACGATAAAAAGAATTTAAAAAAAAAAATACACTCACAAAGACATCAGCGTCGTACGCCGCCATGTCGACCGGCTGTCGTTACTCGAACCGTCGGCAACCTACTACTCTTCGCTGTCGAGCGGACCGCCTGGTGCGCTGGGAGTGCTTTTGTAACCGATAGTGAAACTGCCGTGTCACACTGTAGGTACCTCACCTAGTAAACTCCACCTTCTATACAGTACAACGTGCAGCAAGACGTTGTCCTTACCCCGCACCTGCAACCTCCTTTTTTGGACCACGAACGATTTTGCCCAAGGTCAATTTTAACCCCCTCACAAATCCCCGATTTTGGGGACTCCTTCTGGAGAATTCTCGGTCAGGCTTGGACCAAGTATTTCAGAAGGTAGGTCAATTAGCCACTTTAACATGTTCCGTGTTCCTAACATGTTGACCATGCTGCACCTTAACATGTTGACCAGCAACAAACGAGCATGTCGAGACCTTTCAGTAGAAAATTCGTAACTCGAGCCCGAATTGAAAGCAAGACAAAACATTCTAGGGATTGATACTTGGGACATACGTGCTTGAAAAAACCCTACCCAGATTGGGCTCCCTTCCAAAACCCATATTTACCTTCCTATTCCCAATTGGGCTATTTGGAACCAAACATGTACAATATTTATGTATTACTGCAAGCTCGCCTGAACGCTACTGAACAATACATGTATGGTTCAAATTTACGTTTCCCTCGGAAAACCTGCAATATTGGTACCAGCATGTTGATGAAGTGTTGTTTTCGATCTGGGTTCTCCGAACAGAAAAGTAGACTTTTGGAGCGTGTATCGAAAAAACATTCTGTTGCTGTTTTGTACCCATTCGCTGGATCGCTCTCGTTCCATAAATCCGTACGCAGCCCATAAATTCGCGGGGTAATGTGGAATTAGCCGTCAGAGTAAGGAACCTCTGCGCAGTCTTCTGAGAGCGTGATGGAACAGTTTTCTTGTAAGTTAGCAGCTCGCGCTGTGTTGGGTAGAAGGATAAATCTGGTTTACGATTGGTGGATACATTCGTGAGCGGATTCACGATCTATTAGTGACGCTGGCTACCGATTATTCCGGTGTAGTATAGTAGAGCGGACCAAGCACGCGTTCTATAAACGAAGCGAGCAAGGCAATTAGGGAATGCAAGGTCGAGGAGCCAATGAAACTTGAATGTGTAATTTGGTAATAATACGCAGTAAGTTCGGTAATTAGAATTAGTGGGCAATTGTTTGACACCGCACTATTACTGCACCATTGACGGAGTAGGTACCCACGCGGAGGACTATACACGAATGTTTGAAGGAAGCGGATAATTGAAAAGAAAACGTCGACTCAAATCACGACTCTCTCATAGGACATTGACCGAACGAATTGTGCTCTTTTCATACGTAAATCTCAATTGGGCAACCATCCAAAACGTACAGCACCACTAAACCGACACGCGCGAACAGCATTGTGCACGATTCTCCAGCCTTTCTCTGTGATTCAACAGCGAGAAGCAGTGATTACGAAAGCACGCTACAATTAAAACTGTCTACAGACATAATCTCCTCCTGACACTTCTTCTCTTGTGAAAACTCAGTTACGTTATGGCGTTAGAATGCTAGTGCAAAAATGAAGTAGAGAAAAAGTGCGCGGATACATGTTCGGCCAAGTGCCACACTTTGCACAATTCTGAACAACGCGCCCAGACCAACTAGTCTCATTTGTTTCATCTCATTTTTCCGGCAGGTCTCTTCGATCAACAGGGTTCTCCGGAATCTTGCTTCTCAGAAGGAACAGCAGGCTGCAGCCGTCCAGGCTCATCAAGGCGTGGAGAGCGTCTACGACAAACTGAGGATGTTCAATGGTCAGGCTGGGGGTTGGCCCCCCGCATGGTACTCGGCGACACCCCCGCATCATCCTCTAGCTCCCTCGCTCTCGTCGTCGGCAGGTCCTGGTTCGGGTCAGTCGCTGCTGTCCGGAGGCCAGCTGCACAATCGAGATGACTCCTTGTTGAAGCGAACAGGTGAGTAGTGAAGCATCGATCAAAACAGCACGAGCAGCTTGTGACCAATGATTGGTTTGAATATTTATCCAAATTTGGATGGAGACAACTTCCAGAAAGCTCTACAGTGGGAGCCATGCCAGGTTATGCCAGCTAGTCTGAACGTAGTTGCAATCATCTTTGATTTTCTCATTTAGCCAGGATTGTAAAAGCTGGTCTAGTGGAAGTTTCGTAGAAAAGTTGTCCTGGTAGCTAGGTTTCCACGCTGCTGTAACTTTCTTATCAGGTTACAGCTACCAGATTTCAGAAGCTACAAAGTTTACAGGGACAACCCACAATTTCAAGGTCACCTCCACCACATTTTCTTGGTATAGTAACGAAGTTACATAGTCAAGGTCAATTTTAACTATGTTAGCTAGTCGTCCGTGTCAGAAAGCTCGAACTGGGCACAGTACCTACGTTCACAGGTTCCTATTACCAGAACAAGTGGAAGCAGTAGCTAGAAAAAGTAGTTCCAAGTGGCACTAACTTGTTTTTTTCCAAGTACCATTTGTAGCTTCTAGTTATCATTCCTCTCAGTGTAGCTTTTCATAAAATGAGTTGTGGAAATGTTGTCGAGTTTGCAGTGGGGAGTATGTTTGCGATTTGGTCTCCCAAAAACAATCTGCGATTTTCCAATGCAGGGTCTAATTAACGTAACAGCGGAGCGTTTGTATAACTTCCTGATTTTACAAGAGTATTGCTTCCGGGTTGGCGCAGATGCAGGTTCGCTGCTGTCGCACCAGCAGGAGAGTACGTCCGATGGAAACTCCGAGCACAATTCATCTGGTGACGAAGATTCGCAATTGAGGTTGAGGCTGAAAAGGAAACTCCAACGCAACAGAACTTCGTTCAGTAACGAGCAAATAGACAACCTTGAAAAAGGTGGGTAGTCTTTGAATGATTTGAAAATCTTCCGCTGCATACGTATATCCTAATTGAAACAGCACTAAAACAAAAAATCAAGAGTTTCTTTTCAACCGGTTAACTGGCACGCCTTTGTCTATTGTACCTGCTAAAAATGACGATGTTGAAAACTCAAGTGAATCACACAAAATTGGCAATAGAAGGATTTTTCAAACTTCCGAATTGCTTCTCGGGCTGAATTTTTGAATCTGCACCCCTAACCCCTAAAAAATATAATCTGGGGCTGGATTTTTCTGGTTTTTCAATGCTGTACTAAACTTCAAGTAATGGGGCTTAAAGGTTGGTTACTCGTATATTTACTGGAGTATAAATAATAATTTATTTATACTACCTACAACGTGGGTGGAAATATTTTCCTCAGAACCATATATGATACATTGCCAGTTAACCGGCTTATTTTTCTACACTACTACAATACATCTAAGGGTGTCTTATATTAGACAAAGTAAAAAAACTTTTTCCCAATATATTTCGAAACTCCTTCGAAATTTATGGTATTCGAGAAGACTATAACGGCAAAACAGCACATGGTACCAGTTTCTTGTCTTTTAGAATTTGAAAGGACGCATTACCCGGATGTGTTCGCGCGGGAGCGCCTCGCCGAGAAGATTGGTTTGCCCGAGGCACGTATCCAGGTGAGTGAGGTGTGCGTATGTGAATGTCCGGCTCGGTGTGTGCGCCTATTCGCTTACGTGTGTTCTGAAGCCAGTTTTTTTGTCCACTCCTCGCGTGGTACTCCTCCCACTACGCACCGTCTTCTGATTTCCTTCCGAGCCCTATCCACATTCCTCGAATACCTTACACCTCCCGCGGCCAGGGCTACTATTTGACATTCGTAACATCCGACTACTAGTGTTGTCCCAATGTCAGAACTATCAAAAAACAACATGTTTCTTGCTAATTTTCAAGTGAAATCCAAGTCAAGGGCATTCCAAGGTCAAATTCCGAGACCTCAAAAGTATACGATGAGCGTACTTTCATAGTACTTTCTTCATCTGACCTTGGAATGCCCTTGACTGTGACCTGAAGAGGTCAAGAGGACACCGAATTAGAGAATACAGCGTCCCCTGAAACACAAGGTACACCAAGTTGCTAGGTTGATTAGGTTTGTGGTCCTGGCTTATTGAAGGCGTTGTTATTTTTGTTTTCCCACGTCAACTTTCTTCTCGTAGTCGAGGATAGTTCGATATTATAATGAAAAATCTGAAGGGGTACTGTCCTACTTGAATTTTTTGTAAAGAAGCCGCGTAATAAAGAACTATGCACGAGACTCCAACGGACATTATTCGACTGTCGAGAAGCAGAAGATGTAAGAAGACTTGCGTGTGAACAATGCAGTGCGAAAGATCTGGAGGTTCCTCACGACTGGAGAGAAACAAGCAGGAACACTAAAAATTGGTTGCAATGTTTGACAAATGAAAGTGAGAGTCCATCTAAGTGTCTACCAGAAGCGTTGAGTTTAAGCAGACTGATGAGCTGCAATGAACACGAAGTGAAGATATTTGATGATAAGCCGACCACCCTCTGTGGAGGATTCCACGCCAAATGCGTAGGAAGAGGAGTGAAAAGAATACTCGGACTGCAATGAATCGGAAGGAAGGCTTCAGCATTGGAGAGCGGCTAGACTCGCTACACGAACTAAAAAGGATTAAGAATTTACATTCTGGGCGGCAGCGGGGTTCAGTTAGACGTAGATGATATTAATTTTAGTCACTTTTCATCCGTTCGCGTTTTCGAACGAAAGTAAGCTTCCGTTATGCTGGTTACGCCGGCTATGCTGGTTCTGGTTCGCTTACATTAGTACGAGCACCGGATTCGCACAGGTACGCGTGCGCATGCGAGAGCACACTACATGCCACGGTACAGTGCACGCGACACCATTACTACCCCTCCCCATCTCTGAGGGCCGATACCTTATCGATGTACGATTACGGGTTCGCCAACATCGCACGAGTTAATTACCGATTGCTCGCCATTTTGCACTCCTGCACACCGCGTTCGAAGGTGTTAGCCAATAGGGCGACGGTTAGTGGGTTAGAAATAAATATCGACAGTTTATTACTATTATTGTTATTACTACTACTACTACTACTACTACTACTACTACTGCTACTACTACTACTACTACTGCTACTATTACTACTGCTGCTACTACTACTACTACTACTACTACTAGTACTACTATGAGGACTCTTATTATTAATATTGTGGTTGAACTCAACTTCGGGATAATGTCGTCGAAGATCCGACCACGCTGTACTGAATTTCAATTCTGGTACTTGCTGGGTCGGCCATTTTAATCGATCCACGGCAAAATGTCCGAAAGCTTACGGTATACTAGAGATTGTTCGGGACAATAGTGTCCTTTGAGAAGTGTTGCGTGGTACATTTTTACTCCTGTTGAGGGCATCGCCACAGGCAGCAACATTATTATGTGAATGTAGCAGACGAGGTTAGAATATAAAATCGTCGTAAAAAAATGTTGAGTTTGGATTCGTGTAGCCAAATTCGAAGAGAAGACGAAGTCCGGATTTTTCAAGCCCAGCTGTGGATTTTTGGCATAGATGCGCGAAAGCAGATATTGATTTCAAACGAATCGTTCGAATGTACACGGGTCAAGTGAGAGGATGGAGGAGCGAGAGGGCTACAGAGAGAGAGAGAGGGGTAGGAAAACGAGAAGTCGAGGGAGAGGGGCGAGAGATCGGGAAAGCAGTGGAAGAGAGGATGATACGAAGGTTGTGGCGGAAAGCGAAAGCGTGACGTTTATTCTATAGCTCATGGGCGTTAGGTCGGGTGAAACTTCGAAGGGTTCGATTGAAACCATGGTAACGGCTTGGCGTCTTGTGAAACTCGTCACTCGGATTGGCCCCTGCGCCAGCTTGTTTCCACCTACATCTAATGCTCCGTTATATCGAATGCAGTTCATCCCTTCTTCGAATCGAATCTCTGTCACAATCGCAGGCTGCTTTCTGCCTCTGCTCAACTATCGATGTAACCTTCGCGTCCACTGGACCTGGTCCCCAAAAACAGGTCGCTGAACTAGGCCCAGTCAATTCAGTTATGTTTCCAACGGTTAACGAGTCGGAGTCCGAGCTTAGAATCGTTTAATTACCCGCAAGTTTATTCCCACCCTCGAATAACCGACCGGCACATCAGCTGCCATCAGGATCACAATGAATGAACACGCGCACTTCGGCAACCAGGTAGCAAACATTGCACAAAGCATCCGCACGCGCTGAAAAACAAAACATAGCTGCAGTAACCCGTTTCTGGATAGTCTCCGCATGCTGGATGGTTGTGCTCCGTATCCTAGTCGTACCGTGAGTCGAACCACCTCACATAGGCGCGCCCACTATCTATCAGTTAGCCGGCGTGAGATGGGGGCTATCCGGCATACTAATGCTACTTCGTGAGAATATTCCACTAATTGTTATTCGCTCCAAATCAGTTTTTACCATGTCACGCATCACTGGCAGACTTTATTGTCGTGCTACTAAATTCTGCAAGGGCCCACAATAATTTGGGTTGTGAGCGAAGTTAGCTGTAGCATGTGAACCAAACTAAAATGTCCCATAGTAAAATGAGTTGAGGAACAAAATATTATTCTCTTTAGTACATTTATCCAGTCCCCCTTATCTAGCCACCAGCTATCCTGTAATAAATTCCTCTCTGTCATGCCATTACCTACTTTCATTTTTCTCTTCGAGCCTTCATCAGTCTTCGTTGTCTCCATGTTTATCGTGGCTCGTGTATCAGTGATTGATTCGTCACGTTATCACCTCGTTATAGGTCAATATAATTCTCGAGGGATTGATACGTCACATTTCTCGTTCATCTTTGCGGTGTGTCCTGAAGAGTGGCCTATTTTCTCAGCTCGATGACTTCTTTCTCGCGACAAGTACTACTATTAGTAGTCGCCATCTCATTGACCAGCAATGATCAGTGATGAGAGCGATATCCACGAACAGCGTATGTGAGAAAACATTGAAAAAAAATTCAAGGTCGTCTACAGATGTCGTTGAAAGTATCATACAGCGAACGAGCTAAACCCAATACATGTATTAAATGACGGGGTCATTGAAAATCAAAGTGAGCATCGCACTTCGTTTTTTAAAGATGGGGGAAAATTATCCCAAAAACGTGAAAAGTCGAGAATACCAGAAATTGAAACCCATCCAAGCGCGTTAAAAGTCATTGTAATCACGTACTAAGTACCGATCAGGACTCAAGTTCACCCTGTTATCGCAGCGTGTTGATAAAACTTGGTAATACGGCTTCACTGATTCATCCTTTGTTCGGGGGGCTACCGCTTATACGGGATCTATTTGATCCACAAACAGTTCGGCGAACCCCATTTTTCTTACTGTGTGTGACCCTCTTTCCATACGATACTCCACGCCCTCGCTCCGACCGTTCTTACCGCGAGGAGAATGGGGAAAATCCCGAGTGTCTGACATAATTGAAGCGATTATAATTATGCAAGAAAAACCGTATCACTCGCGAGTAAGTTGTCAGGATTTTTTTGGATAAAGTTGCTAGTTTAAAAGAAGTCTAATCAGCTTGGTGTATACGTTTGTTTGTACGGAACAAAATCTTCGAGCTTGATTTTGTCCTGCTTCGAAAGGTCCGATTAAGTCGGAACTTTCCACACGTGTTGATAACACAAGAGGAAAGATAACTTGTCAACGATTTTTAAAGATGGAATCGAAACATCTGACAAACTGGAAGGCCGTCCCTTTTCATCCCGTAGGGCTTCACGAACATGCGAATATAGATGAACGGCGTATAATTTGTGAACGGAAGGCTGTTGAGAACGATGCAACGATTCTCGACGTACATCGATGTTACTGGAGATCTTGCTCGTTACAGGTATGGTTCAGTAATCGCCGAGCAAAGTGGCGACGCGAAGAAAAGCTACGGAACCAAAGAAGAGCGGCGGTAGATCAGGTCGTCGGAGGCGCTACTGGCGGAGGTATCAACGCCTCGGCGCCGGCAGCGGCCACACCGGCAACACCACGCTTACCGCTGAACACCGGTTTCAATGCCATGTATTCATCGATACCACAACCGATCGCTACGATGCCGGACACGTACAGGTAAGCAGATCAGCTACCTGCGACAACAATTATCGTCCGACCTTGAATCCTGCAATAGTATTCAAGAGGACACATCGCGAATGTAATAGGCGAGCTTTTTTTAGTAGTCACACGTGGGCCAGTTTGACCCAGTCAGTTTTCAAGAAGCGCTTGCGAGCAAACTATCACTCTCAAATATTCACAAAAATTGCAGAAGAGGCTTCAACCCTTCTAGATTATGGACGTAGAATCGATTTTTGAAAAAAAAATTTCAACTTGCTGAAAAAAAATCACATGGGCCAGTTTGACCCAGTCAGTTTTCAAAAAGCGATTGCGAGCAAACTATCACTTCAAAATATTCACAAAAATTACAGAACAAGCTTCAACCCTTCTAGATCATGGACGTAGAATCGATTTTTGAAAAAAAAAAATTCAACTTGCTTAAAAAAAATCACATGGGCCAGTTTGACCCAGTCAGTTTTCAAAAAGCGATTGCGAGCAAACTATCGCTCCAAAATATTCAAAAAAATTGCAGAAGAGGCTTCAACCCTTCTAGATTATGGACGCAGAATCGATTTTTGAAAAAAAAAATTCAACTTGCTTAAAAAAAATCACATGGGCCAGTTTGACCCAGTCAGTTTTCAAAAAGCGATTGCGAGCAAACTATCGCTCCAAAATATTCAAAAAAATTGCAGAAGAGGCTTCAACCCTTCTAGATTATGGACGCAGAATCGATTTTTGAAAAAAAAAATTCAACTTGCTTAAAAAAAATCACATGGGCCAGTTTGACCCAGTCAGTTTTCAAAAAGCGATTGCGAGCAAACTATCACTCCAAAATATTCACAAAAATTAAGGAACAGGCTTCAACCCTTTTGGATTATGGACGCAGAATCGATTTTTGAAAAAAAAAATTGCAGCATGCTGAATAAAAATCATGAAAATGTGTGTAGTGAGAGAAATTCGCGACTTTCCGATTTCGGAGACTTATCACTTCGTATCCGCAATACTTGTACTGTAATAATTATAATAGCTATGCATAAACCGTGGATGAACAATTTGTAAATGAGCGTGTTTGTTTCAATGGTCACAGCTCTATGTCTGGCAGTTTGGGAGGGTCGATGGGCGGAAGTTGTTTGCAACAAAGACCCGAGGGCTACCCTGCGTATGTGTTTCACGAACCCTTACATTCCCTAAGCCAGTCCTACTCGCACGTACATTCCGCGGCGGCCCACTCTCAACCGCATCGTGGAATTACAGCGCCGCACGGGGGAACACAGAACACACCCGCGGGACAACCTTCCGGTCCTGGTGGTGCTACCTATCAGCCAACGACCTCGACAACGACGGGTAAGTCGAGTGCTTTCGTTTTCTTCCCCTCCATTCCCGAGCTTGGATCTGACGGGCTTGTAATTCCCCCAAAAAACTTAAAACAAAATATTCCGCGCTCGTATTCCAAAGGCATCGCGTCTTCCTGCAAACCCAGGCCTTTACTATGAACATCGGTGTTACACCCCTGGAAAATGAACCTAAAATCTTCCATGTGCAAAAACTCCGGACAGCTTTCTTTCCTCTTCGTTGGAGGAGTCTCTGGTAGTGTAAATTCAAAATGGCGACCAAATCCTGCGGTTGCGTTAAGCACAAGAAGACCTCAAGTGTCTTCACTCTACAGCGTTTGGGCTCTTCATGTATCGGTCATCGCGCGTGGAATATGGAAAACAGAGAAGGCTTCAGGTGTCACAGCCAAATCTTCGGTACTAGTAGCTTCAGAAAGGGCAACTAATCTTAAATGAAAAGGGTCCAGCACAACAATTGTTCTTGTATCCCAACTGAGTCCAGCATAACCAAAGCACTTTCCTCACCACGTCACGATCTGTCTTCCACGTCCAACCATTAGTGTCCTATAGATTGTACTTTCTCCAACCACCGTGCAAGATTTTTGCAGCTGCACAAGAGCCCAACAGGTCAGCCTGCTCGATGCAAAAAAATTCCCCCCGGGCCTCCAAAATTGCGACAATGAGGAGCTGCTCTTGCGCTCTTCGCGAGCGAGTTCTGAATGTGCTCTCCTTCGACATATTCCCAAGCATTAACACGTTGGATTTTCGGAATCAGATGGCAAAGTGTATTCTGTTCTCGTGGAGGATGCCAGTTTTTTAGAACATTCCAGTTTTTCAGAGGATGCCAACGTTTGGGAGATTCCAATTTTTGAGGTCAGTTTGAGAAAGTTCCGGTAGACTTAAAAATCGAATCTCTCCTCTCGCTCCGTGTGTTTGTGTTGGCTGTTTTACTGGCTGGCATTATTTTGTGCGGCCACCATTTCCATGTTGGAAAAGCCGCGTCCACGGAGGTTAACCCTCCAACAGCACGCATCAACCTATTTACTCGGCGCCCATCCCGGGCCTTTGCTGGTGGGTAGGTCGGTGGTAGTAGGAGTGCGCGTTACATTGCGTCGGTTCTCGCCTCTCATCAGAATGAGCGCTCGATAACGTGCGAAGCCTAGAATCGGGGGAAGAACATCCAGGAACCACGAGGGCGCGCATGCGTATGCAATCAAAATCCTCCATACAACTCTGCGGAAGATGGTGAAAACGACATGAGAAAGCGCCGGGCGATTTCGCATTTACAATTCCGTCTACCGGTTCGTTCCCATATCGATTTGTCGGCACTCGTACGAGTAGAGGATGGAATCTGGTGAAAAGAACGGGGCTGCGCCCTGACAATCCGCGGACGGACGAACATTGGAAGGGGAATACCGGGACAAAAATAGACGACCCGATAAAAATAATACGCGCACTCGAACTATGCGTTTCTCTATTTTCAGTCCCACCTGAAATTTGGTTGGACATGTCCAAAAGGAAACTCCCTGACTCTGTGAGCTTTCTATATTAACATTGGCTACTTTCCTAGAGCGTGGAAAATTTACTATTTAAAATACCTGACGACTTTTTTTCTTCAAATGACTATAAATCAGCAGCATTTCATGCTATCGCGTTGTTCCAAAGCGCGATTTACGCAGGATTAAATGCTCTCCAAAAATGTCCACGGCGGCGTAGGCGTAATCTGCACTTGGAGGCTTGTAAGTGTCGCTAAATCTGATTTTTGTATAAAATTTTGCTTTTTTCGACGTTATTTCGTAAACGAGCGGATTCGCGTAAACAAAGTGAATGACAAACTTGCGAGACATTCGATTTACTACAAAAAAGATCCCGTAAACTGAATCGCTAAAATTGATATTTCTCGAGATACACAGCGTTGTGATACAAGCTTTTCACACGAAAATTCGCACCGCGAAATAGTGAGCGCTCTGTATCTGGAGAAATATCAATCCTAGCGATTCACTTTACTGGATCATTTTTGTAGTGAATTGAATTTCCTACAAGTTTGTCCCTCACATTTTTCACGTAGGTTCACTCGTTTATGAAATAACGTCGGAGAAACAAGAATTTTGTCCAAAAATCAGATTCAGCGATCTTACAAGTGCACATCGCGCCATTTTATTTTTCAACATCATTGATGTGCTGTTCAGTATACTCAACTCCTTTCATCGTGTGCCGTAAAAGTCGAGTGAGCGATGCAAGCACGAAAAACTGGAGTCTATTACACGATGCTTTGACACTCTCCCCTGTATACAATTATATTCCACTCAACCCTCGATCCACGTAATCTGTTCGCCTCCCCTCCGTTTCCTCCCCAGCCCGTCCTCCTTTTTAGGCATTTTAGGCATTGCCTTCTACATTCGCTGCCGCAAAAAACGGCGGATCGAATAAAAATTCCGAGCACATCGAATAAAAACAGCGAGCACGTGTTGGCAGCTGCATAGTCGTTTTCCAGCATTTTCAACAGTGACCCCTTCGTTCAGCCAAACCGCTGAACCGATTTCGATGAAACTTGCAGGAATACTTTTTCTCACCCCGAAGACCTGCCAACTCCATTGCCGACTCGATCGGACTTCCGGTTTGGAAACGGCGTTAGCCGTTCCTCGCGCGAAAAAGCGACGAGCTTTTTGAATTTGCAATTTGGTTTTCACCAGCCACTTCAACGGCGATTCGCCGAAAAACGAGCAAACATGTATACGAAAAGCGAAGCTTTCGTTATCTCTTGTTCGCAAATAGGCGGCGACACGCACGCGCTCTCTCCCGCGAGCTCGCATATGCGCACTCAAAATTCTGGAGATCCGACATTTGTGTAACAAATAAACGCCAACGACACTTCTTGTTTACAGAATTTCACTCACATTGTAAAAAAAATCCGTGGTCGTGTAAATTGTACACTAATTTCGTGCACAAGATGCTCCGTCGCACCCAAATACACGCTGATCGTGTTGAAATAGCACTAATTTTGTGTGCAAAAAAAGTGCTCGACACAAATTTTTGTGCTCAATTTAACGAAATTATTCCTAGTGCGCACGCGACACAGTTCTCAATCCGAAAAGCTGCCCATTCGCATCTGGTACAGCTATACAGTAATATAAAATAGCACAAGAGTCCGCTAAATTCACAGTGTTTAAAAAAATGTAGAAATTTGGATAAAATGTAGAGAACGAATTTTCGTATCGATTGAAATCCATTCTGGCACCATTGGGTGTCTAAAAAGTGTAATATTCGCGGCAGCGAATAACGATAACGCAACATTACCAATTATTTGTGATGAAATTGGATTTTTCGATATTTTAAAAAATTGGAGAACTGCGTATTATTCGTTGTTAAAATTGCTCATGTTGTGGTTCAATTGCATTGCCACTTTTTTCGCAATTTATCATTTTTGAAGTTGGAAATGAAACGAGATCAGCTCAAACGCCAGACGACGCCAGCTGCACTGGTGCAACACCAACAGCACTAATATTTTAGTGTACAAATTGTATACAGAGAAATACTCGACTTGCACTATTTGACCAAACGTGTTCGACATTACCTATGCAAAAATATGGTACATCGTCTGTGCATATTTTGGAAACGGATCGTAGCAGGAGAACTATTTTGAATTCACTCAGGTACCTAGTATTTTTATTTAGTATTGCATAGACTCATCGACAACGGACTTGCCAAAATTCAGCTCGTGCAGGGTCGTGAGAGTAAAAATGGGGAAACGTTATTCGACTGTGCTATCCACCTGAAGATTGGGAGAAGTATTCCGAAAAAAATATATTTCCAGAAATATATATATATACTTAGGGTGGGGACTTACAAAATCGAGTCCAGTTCCAGAATTAAACGAAAGACCTCGGGAAAAGAAATCGACATTAATAGCAATACTTTAGTTTCAAGAAAACTTTCGATGTGAGAGCCTACGAGAAAAGTGGAGGACGCGATTTCCTGACTGGAAATCGATTTTTTTCGCCCATGTTTGGCGATTAGTCGAATTCTCCTCGTAATATACTTATACTAATACTGTTATAATGACACGTCGGTCAGATACGCTCGGCACTTCATCTGCCCACTTCGCGTGAGTCTGGCAAGCTTCGCGCAACACGCGTGATCAATCATCCAGCCCTACCCTCGATGAGCTCGTATCGTCAAAAATCTCCGTCACTGCTCCAAAAACCTGTCCCCCCAAGGCGCGACTGCCATCGAGTCTGCGACGAGTGTAGGGAAGTGACTAACGATTTTCGATGTGGGAACACAAAATCAACAACTATTTGTACCTCGATTCGTTGAATACACTTGCCAGTGTTACGCGTTTCTAAAGAGTAGCGCACCCCTTCGCTTAACTTCTATCGAACGTGGGGTACAAAAGAATCGCGTAGTTCCCAACACTGTCGATTCTTCCTTCGCTGTCAATAGGGCAAACGTTGCTTGAGCGATTCTTTATTTTGTGATTTTGCATTTTTTTTTACGCAGAATATTGGTTTCTTGTGCGAATTTCAATTCGCACTCCTTCTCAATTATGAATTTTCGCCGCTACGACCAGAATAACATAATTATACAGGTATTCCACCCCAACTCGCAGCATCTTACCCCGAGCTTCCGGCATCTGCTCCATGATTTTTCACTCGATTCAGCCGACCCAAAAACTCATTCTCAATTTTTTCCAGATTTTTCGCACCACCCGAACGGCGAAAAAAAATTAACACGTGTAAAAAAAACCAGCCATTTTTACAATTTTCAACGAATTCGACAATTTTGTGTCACAAAGCCAAATTTTAGAGCCGAAACCAAACCAAATGTACAGCAGATTTAGAGCGGAAAAGATGATAAAAATGTAACAAATCGGAATAGGCGGTGAGAATATTCCGCGTGTACCCTGAAATTTTAGATGTGGGACAAATCTCGTTTTTGTGCGGACGAATAATGATGTCGTTTTTGCTGGCGTTTTTTGGCTCACTTTTTTGAGCCAGCGAGTACCTGTAGCAATATATTCGTAATGATGATGCAATATATGAGCCGTTTATTTTGAAAGTGACCTAACTCCGTTTTTCAATTTTCTGCCGGTTACCATGGTTACATGTACAACTTCATGTTATTTATCAGTGACGCACTTCAGATTGCTTATATTCAGAGAAAATACGATACATTTTTTACACATAAGTTTTCCGAATTAATTGAATAACTGAGCCGTGTAGTTTTTTGAAATCCCTTTCACACGCACAAAATGTAGATGAATAGTAAATTGTTTTGTAATAAATTTATGTTTGTAATTTTCTATGTTCTGTAATTAAAAAATGTTTTGAATCGCATAAATTATGTTTCCGAAGTGTTTTCAACATATGCGAAACAAATTCCGTATTCTTTTTTTTTCAATTTGAAACATCTTAAATTATGTTGAATGGACTTGGGCACCTTCAAATTTTATAATGAATCTGGCTGTTAATTTCGAAAGTGGCCCAACTCTATTCTTGATAAGAAAACGCACGTTATTTACTTAATAATTGCCACTATTTTAACAGGAACTTTAAATTTAACATCCTTAGATACGCTTAAGCAGTATGACTCCTTAGTATCTTATACGGATATTTTTAAATTCATTGAAACGCAAAACTTTCAATATCTCGATTTGAAGATGAATGGAGTTAGGCCACTTTCAAAATAAGCGGCTCATATTCGTAATCATACGGTATATCGATTCGAGTCTATTCGTACATTCTCTACACCTTCTCGAAAATCCACGTTTCAGGTGTGATATCCGCTGGCGTCTCGGTCCCTGTACAAATCCCGTCTCAGACACCAGATCTCTCCGGTAACTATTGGTCGCGGCTCCAGTGATCACAGCTCTTCGGGTTTCCGGCAACGAGTCTTCTCGTCGGCCAGGAGAGCCCACCACCACCACCGCCACCGCCACCGCCACCGCCGTCATCGTCATCGCCACCTTCGACCGCTCCCGTCCCGCGGTTGCTGCTACCGTCGCGCGGTCCCGCCACGCACCACCAATCGCACAATTCCCAAAATTCCCGGACTCCCGAGAATTCCCATCAGCACGGCCATCAGCAGAGCCGGCATCCGCACGATGCTCACCACCAGCCGAGTCCACCGGCCGCGCCATCGATACACGGTCACGCGTCGGATGGTAGCGAGTAATCGCTTGGTCCCTCGATACTCGCGAATCCAAGGCCAACCAGGGCGGCGGAGCGGATTTGGACCTTTGGACCTTGGCACGAGGATGGCCCGGGTCAATCAGGGTAACTCAATTTTAATTTATTGCTCAATCGCTCCTTATCTCCTACCACAAATCACACGTAGCGATATCTAATCCTTCATTTCCGGAATGCCCTTTCACAACTTAACAATAAACGCATCGATGAGTTTCCTTACGATCAATTTCTCTTTTACCAACTGTATCTCGTCGATCAACGTAGTGAATTGTATAGCAATATTTAATTAAAGGTAACAGTAACACTAACGACGAACGCGGTGTGATTCTCGTACGGCATTTGTTTTCCCCCCAATTTTTTATCAAATACAACACTCAACGGTAAAAAACGTTCTCAATAGCCCGCAAATAATGCGTAATTCCTTTAAGCTTGGTATCGAATAAGACGGCGTGATTTTCGACTGATAAAAATCGTGTAATCACAACGCTCGTCGAAATCTCCGCCAGTTCTATCCAAAAAAAATGGCGTCAGGGTAGGAATTACTATCGAAACACGTTGGATCACTCGTCTGCGACTATTGAATTACTCGTAATTTTTTCAATGATTTTTGTGCAAAAATAACGCGAAATAGTTTGGTCGCGGGTAAGCTGTGCGCGATTAATTAACAATTCTTGCGTAATTAACAATTCCCAAAATTTTCCCCGGCGCGAAATTGAATTTCAAAATGTTCAGAATTACTACCTTCAAATGCTTTGGGTAGCTACTCAACGCGAACTCGCAAGCTCATCAGAATTCACTTTTTTTCTCCATCACACGCCCGCGTCTTCGAGAACATTTTTCCAAATATTGTGTAACGATTGTAGATATGTACAGAGCTCGTTATTTATAAGTGATGCAATCGTACATCATCGATGGTTATGACTACCGAAAAGTAGGAAAAACGAAAAATAATCAATAGACCAACCGCCAGCGATATAGCGATAGAATCCATTATATATATATATATACCCGCGTGATAGATCAGTCAAAAATGTCCTGCATCGCAGGACTTGCGATCTAGAAATTTCAATAAAACGTCGCAATATTGAGATAAGTTGGCCGACACAACAGATTCATTCTCCGTAATTTGGGGTGGTTTATCGGGACATCGGTCTACTTTGGACGGACCACCAAAAAAGGCCATTTTTACGTTTTTTTTTTGACGCTGCTGCGACAGATATTAACGTACAAATTTTTAGTTTCGAGAAGTACGATCTTAGCCCTTTCGAGCACACATTTTTCTTCATATCTAATCGCGCTAAAAATTTCCAAATTCAAGATGGCGGGTCCAAGATGGCGGGCAAAAATGTAAAAAGTGGTTTGACGCGAGTGAAACTTGGTATTCGGGGGTTTTTGCGAATGCTGATGACGAATATGCACTCCGAATTCTGAAACCAAAAATTGGATCCGCCATTTTGAGTTGGATCCGCCATTTTGAATTTGGAAATTTTGAGCGCGTGTTCGTTATCAAGAACCCCGAAAATCCCCGGATACCAACCCTCGCTCTCGTCAAACCACGTTTTGCACTTCTTGACCGCCATATTGGACCCGCCATCTTGAATTTTCTAATTTTCAATGTTTATTTCCAAAAAACGCAGCTCTTGACAAAGCACATGAATATAGCTGTAGCTTCGCTCCTCGCTAATATTTATGCAAGGATGTCAATTTTTAGTATATTTTTTATTGCAAAAATCACTTTTTTCCTCGAAAAAGCTTCGCTATTTCGTTAATTAATTGCACAAAAAAATGTTTCAATATATTTTAAGGGTATACAGGGTGTTCCAAAGGTAGTGGACTCAAAGTCAAGGCCAAAGAGAGCACTATTCGACTTTCTCGAAAGCTTACGATTTTCGTGCGAGAGAATTTTTGACTTTGAAGATATTGCACCCAGCGAAGTTAACACTTTAACGAGAGAACAAAGCGTTATCAAAAAACATGTTTTCAACAAAACACACGTATTTTTGTCCGGAGAATACGAATATTCCATAAAAAACAGGAATTTCTTTCACAAAATTATAGTCCACGTTGATTTGACCTTGAAGCTCGCGGCAACGAGTTCAAGGTCAACGTTGGCTAGCTAGGGAAAAATCCTAAAACTTTCGTATCTATTATTTTTCAAAAAAACAATACTTTCGAAGTTATTCAGCGGTTTCCATACTTTTGGAACACCCCGGATTTATTGAGCTGCAGCGTCAAAAAAAAATGGTAAAAAAATCCTCATTTTCGAGCATGTGGAGCAAACTCAGCACTCGAATCTCGTTCGAATCCAAACTCTCATTTTGCAATGAGAGTTTGGATTCGATGAACAAAAAACGCGTAAATTTCTCGATCGACAATCGAATGTTTACGGAAGATAAACGCGTATAATTAAGATTACGATGTAATAATTGGTAGTGGAACGAATAAAGAAATGTTGTAGGTGACGAAGTATTGTACATTGAGTTTATATTTATATTTTTGGAAAATAAACGAATTCGTATCCTCTGGTGTTACTAGACAAATTTCACGAACGCGCATGTGTATCGTTATAGACGGATATTATTTTCAACACCGCGGCGTATAAGTCGGCGAAATTCCGGTGCGTTCGAAGTATTCCGAAGTACTTTCACGGCAGATGCGAAATAAAAACGGCGAAGCTCTCAGATGAGGACGCTTCGAGGTTGGAAATCGAAGTTGGAAATCGAAGTTGGTGACACAGAAAACAGAATCGCCGTAGATTCGATCTGACTGATCGACGGTGGAAAGAGAACTTCTCATTAAACTGTAATAACACGAAGAATCCACTGTATTATGACGAATAAGTCCTATTAACGAAAATCGTAATATATTATTGCGGCAGTAATGTATGTAAGTGTTGTGAATATTGAGATAATATTGTTGCTGTGATTAATTTTAAGGATGCAGTTAGTAGCAAATAGAAACCACTGTTAGGTGTCATTGTCTTGATTCAATAAATGTTATTTCATTTTACGACGAAAACCTTTCTTCACTTTGCTTTTTATCATCATCATTATTATTGTTGTTGCCGTTGTTATTATTCAGTTCGGGTGTCGTACGTTTTGATCCGCCACTTTCTATCACGATCAGACAGCTGTGTTCCCAAGGAACTCTATTATGGACAGAAAACTGGGGTTGACCTTGAAAAATTAAACATGCGATTTCCCGCAAGCTTCCTGTAGAGTGGACCATAATTGTCCAGTTGTATAGCGATTGAAAACTTATTTCTCAAACAATACGAAACGATTTTCCATTTTTAGTGCAAATTCAAACGTCCCAATTTTCATGTACGACGTAGCGAATTTTGTGCAAATGTTTTGCAAAAATGTGAGTTTCCACTTTTTCCATTCCATTCTTTTATATGTAGAGCTGTTTCTTTCTGTTTCTTTCTGAGCGGTGCATTTCCTTTAGGGCAAGAAGAAGATGCAGCGAAATTTTTCCAGGCCGTTGACTCGCGATTAGGGTCGCTGGAAAAAGACCCAAAAAAGGGACCGAAGGTAACTAAACGAAATACCGTGCTCCAAAAAATCTAAGAAAAATCACGGAGAGTCTATCCAACGCGTGGAAGAGTAGAGAATTTTTCCAGAATTTTTTGACCCATCGAACAAAAATGGGGGCTAAATTGAGAGAGGATGCCTCGTATGTACGTTTTTTTGCAGAGCCTCCATTTTAACGACTTATCGTTAGTCTCTGCCCCGATATCTCCGCATTTCCGCTTCATTAATTTTCCCATCTTCGCCTTCCTCGTGTTTTCGGTTTCGTACCTCTCTGTTTTTGCCCGGGGTACTTTGGGATTACGTCCACCCTCCGTTTCCATATACCTACCCCGCATCTCACGCTCCTCGGGTTCTGTACTTTTCCTCCCTCGTTCATTTGCAATCAGCTTTCCATTTCTCATGCTCCTTTGTCGTCTCTCGCCTCTGGTTTTCCACAGACCAGTCGTCCCTTTCTCGTATCATTTCTGCACTGCATTCTCGTAGCGTTTTTTTCATTCCACTTTGCAGCGCTGTTGTTCTGCCCCCTGTTTCGATGCCGGTTTATCTATCCTCGTCTCTTCTCACAATATACATTCTAACACGCATTTTTATTTGTCATGCTTTCAATTTTTTTTCACACTTTTTGGTACCCTTCGAAAAAACCTGCCAGCCAAATTTTTAGACTTCCGATCACCTGTTGATAAAACATCGATTTTGCCCACACATTTTCCAATAAAGGTTCCTAAAACATTTCTCTCGAGAACGCATATTTTTGCTGATCAGCCGTTTGAGGTTGAACGACCTTGAAGGTCATCGGGTCACACGCACTTGACGCATACCTGAGCCCAAAATTTTACGTTCCTTCGATTGGCGGTGTTAGAAATAGAGGTTCAAGTTTGAAAAGAAAGGTTGACCTTGAAATAATCTTGAAGGCCAAATTCAAGGTCACCAGAATCCTCGTTGAAAATTACGTAAGGTGTGACCATAACCTTTTCCAAAGATATCGTTCCGTGGAAAATAGGGGCGGTTGCATACTTTTTGATGACCCTGTATAGCTACGATGAATTCGGCGAAATTATGATCGGTAGAGTAGATGCTTCAATCTGGGCGACCAACTCGATGCTGCTGGTCATCGCATCGAGTCTCGTTATCGCAGTGACGAACAGTGCGTCAGAAATCGTCGGTTCAAGGAAGAAAGGAAGTTCAATTGTGGACAATAATAACTGTATCAATGGAGAACAAACTAGAGATTCGGCTCCGCAAGCTCGAAGTTAGATGGAAATGATGCGGTTCTTACTATTCGTTTAATTGACAAAAACCAACGCAGATTGTTTACTCATCAACTTTCCAGTATAAACTGACGCGTCAACGCTAAATAAAATTATACCGAAACTCGCCGCGCAATCAGTGATGAGCAGCGTCATGCTTAAGACACGAACTCAACACCTTCTTTGTGGTGACATGAGAGTAACATTTAAAAAGTGTTACTCCAGTGCCAAATAACATTTCTGTGTGTGTTGAAAAACGGACTGTGAGAACAACACTGATCAACACACTAGAATGCTAAATATTCTACACAACAATTTGTACACTTTACACAATGACGGACAATTTGTAGTGTGCACTATTCGCGTGCTGTGTATACTCGTTCCGTAGGAAGTCCAATAGTTGGTGTTGAGTAGCGCGGTTCTTTTCTGTACGAGGCTACGACAAAGCGCAGAGCGTTGTGGGCATATGATGATGTACCCAGCGCATGCTGATCCAGATGTCCTCGAATAGGCAGCAGGATTCTATAGTCGACTGTATCAGCATCTGTAACATGCTGTACTCGCCCTTTATGTACTGGACGGTGGCGATGGGTATCTGACATTTCCTGAAGTGTCCTTCGAGACCTTGTTCAACCTTGAGAGGATCGACGAGCTCGTGTCTCCAAAGGTATTTTGCACTAGTCTATTAGTCTGCGAGGATTCGGGTGTGGACTGCTCTGGAGAAAGTCAAGTTGAGGGAAACGATAAGTTGCCAACTTTCGGGTTCGTGCAGACTCTGTAGTAACTACCGGTTTGTCATCTTCAAGTCTAACGAAGTTCAATGGTACGCCGAGGTTCTCACTGCGGGGCAATAGCCGAGAGGAACAGTGGAAGTGTCATTGTTGCGTTAAACTTCAACTGTAACGTGTTAAAATATGGTTTCCGTTGATTCTCATTTACTTCCAGGTCGATAATGCTCACGATTGTAGTCACTGTTTGTCAACTTGGTGTAATCTCTATGACAAACCGATTGTCCTACTTCGTAGAAGTCCTATTTGTATGGATTAGTTGTGACGTGTTTCGTGCTTTGTAGACGATTTGGCTGACTTTTATTCTTGTTTGGCTCTTTTCACGAGATTTATTACCTCGGATTCTCGTAGATGTGGAGAGATGGAAGTGTGAGAGGTATGACTGTGAGGTCAGCGTGAGAGAAGGGAAGAAAAAAAGAGAGAGAGAGAGCAGAAGAAAGGTGTCATCCAGAAGTAAGAGAGAGCGAGTGGTGGGCCAGATATCAAGGCAATAATAAGTGATCACCCTGATGACTAAAAAGCACCCAGTATCGTCGATCTAAATGCCACAATATCTCTCTCTCTCTCTCTCTCTCTCTCTCTCTCTCTCTCTCTCTCTTTCTCCGCGTCACGGGTACTGAAAACCAGGAGCTACGTCAAGGTTGGCCGACGAGACGAAGGCATGAGCGTAGGTGACTGAATAAGTGTCAGATAATAATAGAAAATGGGCTGATAGCACAGAAACTAAAAGCCTGTACCTTTACAATCTATCGTGCGTTTGACTAGGTTGTTGGGTAGGGCTGAGGATCTTCACTTCTCTTCAAACGTCGGGTCCACTGATGTGGAACCCGTGCTGTCGCAATGCACGCAAATACTACGGCTGGTAGCATAGAACTCCAATCTTTAGGATAGTCCTGGTGCGAGGCTCTCGTGCGTTCTCTCTACGATACCGTTTCCTTGACGGTGGAAAGCCGCGGTAGTTATGTCTTTGATATGAAACTCTCTTTGATATGGTCGAGCTAGTTCGGAGAGCAAATTCGTTGCTTGGTCAGTAAGGATCCGCCGCGAGGTTCCAAACAGGCAAATAGATGAAGCGGTTTACTAGCTTGTAAGTGATCTCGCTGGAGGTGGTATCGCCGAGAGGGATTAATAAAGTGTAACGGATGAATATGTCTCAAATGGTGAGGATGTACTTCTCACTATCGAGGGATTTAGTAATAGGATCGTCAATGTCCAGGGCAATTCCGCCGAGTGGTTGGTTTGCCGTCTCATGGGTCTTTTTCAGTCGTTGACACATCCTGCAGTTGTTAATACATATCCTCAGCCAGATTGCACGTTTCTCCTGCCCCTAAGCTGCTTCGGTAGTTGATGTCTTGAAGTCGCAGCGTCGTGTTTCCAGACTGTCATCAGCCATTTGAGCATTACCTTGTTGCGATCATTCGGTTACAGTAGTAAGCGGCCTTTTCACGTCCAGCGATGATTTCTTGTTGTTTCGTTCGTCTCCTAGTCACTGCACGAGCTCGTTTGCAGTTACTTCTGGATGGAATGTCCACCTTTCTAGGGTTATCCGAAGATGGTAACAAACACCTTGTTGTCTTTGGCTCACATGAACTCGTACTCTTCCACGGCCAGTCACCATCTCAAGCATCGAGCCGAGGGATCTTTGTTGGTGAAGAGCCATTTGAGTGAGAGCTGTCCTGGTGGTCGGTTCGTATCACAAAGGGTACTCCTAATAAGAACTGTCGCAATCGTTTGATTGCCCGTACTACAGAAAGGTATTCTTTGTCAGTAGTATGGTAATTTAGTTCGGCTGGGTTCTGAGTTCTAGATACGATGGCTACTTGGTCTTCATCCCGAGTTGGGTATCTTCGAGTCCCACATTTGACGCGTCAGTCACAAGCCTGGATAGTTGTCGTCGTAATCTGGGGACTTCAGCATAGGTGCTGTACAAAGTTCACCACATATGTCCTTCAAGGTATTGAATACTCCCGTGCTTTCGTCGTTCCAATGGAACGTCGAGCCTCTGTACAATTTCGTGGTCTATTGCGTTAACGGCTTACATATAATCGAAGAGTCCTTGATAAACTTTTTGTAAACTCTTCCACCTGTTTATATGTTTTTGGTCGTTGAAGACCTTTGATTGGCCCGATCTTCTACGGTTCTACTCCATCTTCATTAAAAACGTGACCTACATATTCGAGCTGCGGTTAAGGGGAGATGTACCACCGAAGAACGAAAACTGATTTTTTGTAAATTTCTGTACTAATTTGTTCACGTTGTTTTTACTTTTTGAAAAAATCAGGTGAAAAAATCATTGGCTCATGGTTCCCAAGATGGTGGCCGCAAATTTGATCCGAGACAAAAATTCCGAAATGATTATTAATCTGCATAAAAGCCGCTAGCTTTCCGTGGAAGTTTTTGTTTTTAAAGTTAAATTCAACAAAATGGCGGTGGTTTTAAAAAGATCGCGAATTTAGCCTTTTTTTCGCCAATTTTTCGCGGAAAAAAGTAGGAAGGTTTGAAAAAAAAGAAGCTTTTGTGGGGACGTAAAGTATCAAGTGAAGAATGTCCTGTGCAAATTTCAAACGGACAAATTTGTAGAATAACTGTGTGGTAATACATGCTCGGGCATTATTGATAGATTCAAAGGCTCCCAGTATTCGTGTCAATTGACTTTTCGATACATGGGTACGACGAATTCGATGAAACAATTTCTAGTGTGACTCCTCGACAGAACTCGCTACTCTACATATCAAGTCTCATTATCGCGGCGGCGAATACGTGATTACTGACTGCGCGTCTGGAGTCATCGATTCAAGGAAGAAAGGAAGTTCAGCTGTAGATATCAACGAGGGCTATCGCAGCTTTATATTTGCATACTACCAGTTTCCATTGTTATTTTATTCCTGTCCATTTCTTTTGTTATGTTTTTCGTCATATTTAGCATTTATTTCTGTTCTCATTTCTGTTTGGTGTGCCTACTTTCCAACTCTCTATCAAACGGTCGGAATTTCTGTGGTCGCATTTTTCCTACCATCTGCAACCGGTTCTAAAGATTTATTGTACTTTTTTGTCTGTTTGTTACAGAAGAATCTACTTTTAGGCAAAATCTGGAGAGAACAGTTGGTTCTTGCATTTCAGTTAATCTGAGACATAGTTTTAGGCATAGTTTTGGAATTTAAAACACACTTTTAGACTAGAATCCACGCTAGAATAAAAAAATTACAGGAACATGGTACAAAAGTTGTTTTTCTGATTTTTTGGTCTATTAGTTTCGTTACTTCGGTCTTCCCTATTGCAAAATAATGTAGTTCTTGTTGTAGTTGCTATTTTCACCAATTATTTGGATTTGATTGTTTGGAATGAAAATGGCTACACAGCCGATAGGCTTTTCAAATGAGAATTTGAGCAAAAACTTCAGGGTTTTAAGACATGATCGTGCAGAGGATTTTTGAGAACATCGATGCGGAGAATAGAAAAGACAAATGTAACGACTGACCAAAGCGATACGAGTCAGCACGCTATAATCTGATCATCAAGTTCGACAAACTCAAGGTCTAACATGTTTCTGTTATAGGAGAATGTGCAAATCCAGCATTAAGCTTACTGACTAGGCTGCCCTATTCCATCATTCCATACCCAGCCCTCAATCCTAATACCAGACACATTTCGGAGTCTAATCGGTACATGATACTTCACAGGCTACCGAGCGAAGAGAATGTGGTAACTGTATGGAACCCGAAGAATTGTTGCACAAATACTGCACATCAGCACAGAAGTCTTGAGGTAACAAGTTGCCCAAAAGTGGTATCTAGCATGTACACGGTACAACCCATATTTATTGGCATCGGATAACGCGAGGTTCGGAACTGGTCGATCATTGGATCAACCTTCGGTCACATTTAATCATATCATTATTCTTGTCATGTAAATTAATGATCCTCATGTAACATCTTGACCATGATTACAGGAATATCAGACGTAAGGGTAAATTAACTACTCTTGGGACTTCCAGAACGAAACATGATCTACTTTTCATGCATTCAGCAAATAAAATTATCAAGTGCGAAGAAGTGAAAAGTCAATTGGAATGCAACACACCAATTGGTATACCAAGAGCAGATAATAAACTGCTACAATGGAAGTTACCGAGTATCAATTTAGAAAGTTGTTTGAAACAAATGAAAAAGGGAGAGAAGCTCTTGTGAACCAATAACGCAAATACTTCAAGTTTGTGTCAATATTTCCCGTGAAAAACTGGTCTTGCAGATATATTTTTACATTTTAATAATTGTCTGACTTTGAAATTATGAAGATTTATGTTTCGCTATTTTTTACCCTCTACAATTATTCTTGTAGCAAGTTGTATCAACTGGGTATTAACCCGTTTTCAATAAATAAAATAAAATCAAATATATACACGAGTCTGTAACCATATCAACTATTCAAGTCGCAGCGAAATGTGAGATTCAACAGCCACGCGTGGTGAGACACGCATTAATCAGCATTATCGAGAAACACGGCATTCCGGAACCAGCTAAATCTCAAAATCGAGATAAGCTACAAATTGTTAATATAATTTTAAAGGAAATTGTGCTGAACGATCAATGAGTAGAACGAAGATGTAACAAGATACTAAAAGTAATACAAGAAAATTTAATTATTCATATAGGTCTATTTTATTTTATATATGTAAATGTGGTACAGGGACGAATATGCTCGAATGAATGGAATTATTAAGTTCCCAACATGAATTCAATGGATAAATAAATGATCAGTCTTTCTTTAGAATTGAAATATCTGAATCAATTTTTTGTGGTTTTGATTTATTTTCCTGATTAGGAGGAAGCACAAGTTCAAAATACGATTTTATTCCAACTAAATAAGCAACTGTTATAGGTCTTGGAAGATCATCGTACGAATGCAATGTTTTGTTTGTATAGTCCTTATCACTGATAATGAACAAATTCTTACCTCGAGGTTATAAACTCACAGAAAATAGGCAAACGGCGCAGCGTGACGAATAGAAACATCAAAGAGGTCCGAAATAAATGAACGGCGATGATTTATTTCGGGTTGTGAGAATGAGCATGACGTATGACCTGTCAGAATTGAGATTCCAACATGTGGGGAAAGAATATTTTCCCGCTGCCGCATCAGCCTGTAAAAAAGTCTGATTGTTTAGCAATTGATAGCATAGTCGACACATATGACGAGGCACATATGTGAGTGTAGCGTGCGCTGTGTGTCGCGTAACACCGTGGTTCGCATATTGGCCGCCAGAGGCGCCACCGTCGACCTCAACATGGCCACGACGGATCAATGAAATTTGAGTGAACGTAGTGAAGTAGAAATTCGGAACATCTGTATGTGGTAATTGAAACGTGTAATCGGTTTAAATGGGCCATGGGAAAGGACCAGGAGTTGCTAGAAGCGGCTCGTGGTGGAAATGTTACGGTGGTCGAGAAGATTCTTGGACAACGGGCAAAGAGGAGTGGTCCATTGGCAAGGTGGGTGTACGTTGTGTCATAATGTGACAGCTCGTATTATTTCATTCATAATAGCGGGACGGTATTTTTACGGCAGCGAGTGTTTGGATAATTGTTGACAATTATTTTACCTACGAAGTCGTAATGCGAATCCATTTCGATTGATCAAGCAAATAAGTCTTGTTTGCAAAATGCGACACGGTTGTACCCACTTGTTCGCTTAAGCAATTCACTTTTATTAACGAAACGTAATCCGATGCTGTCTGAAACCGTGACAAAACGAGTAAACCGAATGGTACGCGTTACGAGATATAATCTGTTGATCTACGAGTTTTTCGCCTCAAGAATAAATGTCATCGTCAACCATCTCGGAGCATGGAAAAACTTTCTATCTCCAATTTGTTTTCTCTCTGAATCGAAAGTTGTTGGCATAGGTTCTATATTATTCGTTGATGTCGGAATAATAATTATACATCTAGGGCTCAACGCTACTATTAACGTTTTCCTTTTTTCTTCGCATGTTACGCATCATTATAAGACGGTAGTAAAAAACTATCTGCCAAAGTTATAGACACGACATTTTCTCCTGAAGTTTGGTTATGTTACACTATTATTGCGATCATAAAAATCTTGATTCGTACATCAGAATGATACGAAATTCAAGGATATGAAGTCCGTCGAACTTGGGATGTGACTGTATCGGACCCGGGACACTGATTCGAACAGAGATTTGCCGTTTGATAGTACTTCCTTAGTGGTTGACGATGATAAAGTTTCGGGACGTAACGTGCTATCGTTTCCAAAACAATCAGCATTGAACAGTAGTCAACAAAAGTATACCATTTGGTTCTTCGTATAGCATCCAAGCCGCTGTATTCGTCAAGCTTTTTTTGCATCAAATTAAAAAATGAAGCGGTTCTATAGCAACAAGTCAGAAAGTCAAGTCTTCGAAATTCCAGTTCGATTTTCGACTTTCGAAAATGAATTCTTGACAAATAAACTTGAAACAATTGTAGAAGTACAAATTTACAAAAACAGTTTTTGTGTTGATGCGTTTTTCAAGTACTATTGACCTTTCGAAACGAAACCAGTTCGATCCAATTTACTGTTAGAACAACTTAGAACGACCTTCAACCTTGTTTCCCCAGAAAAATGGATGCCAACTTTCTGAAGTGGCGACAATTTTCTTACTTACTACGATTGCATATTCTAAACAATTCGCAAACTATCGAACAAGCCTCGGGCGTGAATGCCTCACCGGAGACCAGGTTAACGACTAGTTGCGTTACCACAGTTCCGACACTCATGAGACCGCAGGCTGCAGCGTAGCTGCGAACTCCTTGGGTTGCTGGTTTATCGTCGTCAACTTGAGAGTACCTGTTACATTCAATCATTTCAGATCTGGCCTTTTCTCAAATAATATAGATCCATATCCTCTCTCCCAGTGGTAGAGGCACGGCCGGATTACGAATCTGGGGCCCGAGGCCTGAGATACGTGTGGGGCCCCTTTTTGAAGCCATGATTATATACAATTCGTTGGAAAAAATATTTATATTTCTTATTTCAACCTTATCGTTAGTTACACGTGTATTAGGGTGCCTTTATTCAGGTGATTATTTTTCTATCTTCAGTCCCAACTGAAATTTTGTTGGACATTTCGACATAACGTGAAATTTTTTAGAATATCGAGTCAAGCTTTTTATAAGAAAATTCATACCGCGAAAAAGTCAGCGCTCTGTATCTCGAGAAATATCAATCCTAGCGCCCTCAATTCGGCCTTGGTGAGTAGAGGTTTTCTTTTCGTCCCTTACTCCCAACCCTGTCGCAGATGGAACTTGAGTATTATTTTTTTCATTTCCATTCTCTTCCTCCCCATCTCCTCGAAAACACGAGATTCTCACAGTCGCCCTCCTCCCGTCGAGCGAGATTATTGCTCTTTCTTGCCCTCTTCTCGTCCCTCCTCTTGTGACAAATAATAGCTACGACGACAGCATGCAGAATGAAACGAATGGACTTTGACAATGTTAGAAATGTAATCTCGGATATATGGGTATGAAGTTCTCAGCTACCACTTATCATCGCAATTTTCTTATCGGAATTCCACCAGAACTCGACTAGAATTATCGGATTCTGATCTGCCCTGTCGCGTGTGTCATCTGTGTCTTAGTCCACTACAAATAGACAAACAAATAGCTCAACCTGGAAATAATCCGCAAGCGTAAATTTCGATTTTCGGGAAAATTCCGCCATTGCGTTCGCCGCCATGTTGATTTCAAGTTGATTTTTTTTGTTTTTCCGAAATAACTCGCGAATTTACAACTTTAGAGCGAAAATGATAGAATCCAAAGTTGGAGGAAATCTAATTTCCCACATGTTTGGTCATTATGATTTTTACTCTAGGATCGATATTTGCAGAGTTATACCCACGATCAAGTTTATCGAAAAATAGTAACATACATGTGTACATGTATCACTGAATAAAAAAAAAGTCCACCCCTGATTCGAGTATAGGTCCGAAAATACTGATCGGAGGGTAAAAAAAGCCATAACCAAAGTTGAAGGAAATAAAATTCCCGACCCGATTACCCATTACCATTTTTTCGATAAACTTGGTAGTAGCTATAACTCGGCGAATATCGATCCTAGGGATAAAATGATAATCACCAAACTTGTGAGAAATTAGATTTGCAGCAACTTTGGATTCTATCATTTTCGCTCTAAAGTTATAAATTCGCGAGTTATTTCGAAAACAAACGAAAATCCAACTCTAAATCAAGATGGCGCCCCCCGAAGTTCAAAAAAAAAATCGCTGCCGCTAATTATTTCCAGGTGAACGTCTATCTCGACTGGAGTAGAATGATTGATTATACTACTATATTTTCAACTCAATAGCTAACGTCGATGATCTGAAGATATACCTCGCAGCCGTACAATAATCGCATAACGCGTGGATAGACCAGGAATAAGAGTGTTTGTTTTATACTTCGATATTTCTACGTGAGAATTGATCGACTCCCGTCGCTTCGGGCTGCAAGGGCGATGCAATAAAGTTGACACGGGTCAATAGGTCCACTTGACAATTCGGGAACCCGCACGCCCAATAATACCTCGCGATATATTATTAGTTGATTTTACCATTTCTATGACCAACGTTCGGCGCGCTACGAATTTTCGATACAATCGTCGAGTAATTAGCTGAAAATTGTCTAAAATTAAATCAAAAATACCGAATAATTAGAAAACAAATAGGATTTAGACTATGGAATCTTCACTTACCCTGATCAGAAAGTCGTGAAGTATTTCGGATCTTTTGAGATCCTCTAGAGTGGCAGGAACTGAAAATTTTTAGATCCGATACGTAAATAACGATTCCTAAAACATGTATACATTTTGTTTCTATGTAACAATATCTAATATCTTATAGTTTTTATATTACGATAACCATTTTGCGTCCGCCATTTTGACTTGGAGCCCCAATTTGAAAAAGAGCCCCACGAGAGTTGTAGAGCAATTCATAACGAACAAATGAAAAAAAAAAAGATGAAAATCGGTTAACAATTACGGGATCCAGATTAATTCGTCCACCGAAAGTGCCTTTTGAACCACTGCGCGCCAGCGAGTGCTGCACCGCGACCTGCACAAGTACTGCTGTGACCGACGCTACCTCGTAGCACATTGACCTTAGGTCATGTGTATGGAGTACTTTTTCGTGCAGAATTTGACGCTCCGGCAGATTCTGGAGAAAAAAAATGTCATTCCATTAAAAAAAAAAACAACTTGACCTTCGCCTGACCTTGGCGGCTTCACTCACGGACATACTGATACCACCAAGTTTCGTCTTGTTCGCCACCCTGAATATTTTATACCTTTTCAAACTTTTTTCGTATCTTGCCTAGTTTCGGCAAAATCGGGCCGGGACGATGAAAATGCATCACTCGATGTACCTATTGTTAAAGCTGCATTTTTGAACTTGCCAAAACTGTGTAATGAAATCTGACTGTCATCATTAGAAGACTAGTGCAAGCCATTTGAAATATACTAACTTGATCACTACAGAGGAATGGTTGAAATAATTTTCTATTCACGTGATTTGTCACAAGTCTGTTCCAAGTACTTTGATACCGATTACGTTTGCTTCAAATGGTTCTTAAGGGTGGCGATGAACACTGCATCTGCAGGCTCAATACATTCGTACATGCCCATTCGTTAACTCTTTCAAGGACACATTCTTCTTTCCCTGCTATCAAGTTGAAATTTTGTGTCAGAAAGGTTTTGGCGTCACTGATAACGAATATGCAGTCAAAGTTAGCAAATTCAAGATGGCGGATCCAATATGGCGAATCAAAAATGCAAAAAGTCGTTCGATGAGAATGAAATTTTGTATTTGGGAGTTTTTGGGGTTGCTGATAACGAATCTGCACTAAAAATTAGTAAATTCAAGATGGCGGATCCAATATGGCAGACCAAAAATTCAAAAAGTCGTTCAACGAGAGTGAAAATTGGTATTCAGGGTTGCTGATAACGAATATGCAGTCAGAGTTAGCAAATTCAAGATGGCGGATCCAATATGGCGAATCAGAAATGCAAAAAGTCGTTCGATGAGAATGAAATTTTGTATTTGGGAGTTTTTGGGGTTGCTGATAACGAATCTGCACTAAAAATTAGCAAATTCAAGATGGCGGATCCAATATGGCGAACCAAAAATGCAAAAATCGTTCGTCGAGACTGAAAGTTGGTATTGGGGGGTTTTTGGGGATGCTGATAACGAATATGCACTCGAAATTCTAAAATTTAAAAACGGATCCGCCATTTTGAATTTCTCAATTTTGAGTGCATATCTATTCGTTATCAACGGCCCCAAAAATTTCCAAATACAAACTTAGGCATAGAAACTCACCGCTCCTCATCACGTCGATTTTTTTTCTCAAGTATATAATTGATATCAAAACACCAACAAAAAAAAAATGAAAATCGCACGAACGTGCGAGGAAGAGTCGAATAATATCATTACTCGAAAAAAATGTGAAACGCATGGATACCAAGAACACGCGTAGATTCTCGAACGAATGTGATGAAAATAATGAAATTCGCAATCTTGTATGCGTTTGCAGTCTCCGCCGCGGACCCGGAGCCAACGTTCAAGACACGAGCGGATATTCGGCGCTGCACCATGCCGCGTTGAACGGTCATAAGTAATTGAATCTCCGTTTCTTTCCACGAATCACGAGTCACGCGTGAATTTTTCTCTCAAATCCGTCGTTATTTTGCAGGGATGTGGTAAAACTCTTACTGCAGTACGAAGCTTCCACGAACGTTGTCGATGCGAAGGGTTCATCGCCGTTGCATCTTGCCGCGTGGGCAGGAAATGCAGAAATCGTTAGTTTATTACTTTATCAAGGTCCCTCTGTGCCAAACGTCAACTTAGCGGTAAGTTTCGATCCACTGGGGTCGGATTTATGCTCCAATTTTCTTAGACTGTGCCAAAGAAGTCGACTATTTCTCCCATTTCCCATTTGAGAAACATGCTAAAACCAGTTTTTTACGTTAACAATTATTTTATATCTCGACAATGTCGTGCTGTACAGATCAGTCAAAGACGTATTTTTATAGAAAATTGAACCCTCTACAAAAAAGGTGACTTATGCTTTTTTGATAAGCAGAGCCATTCAAATGATATTCGAGAGCAATGACTATGTTTATCACCAGAGTCCAGGTAACCGTTTTTTTAGAGCTTTCAATTCTCTACAAAAACACGTATTGGACTAATCCGTACAATATGCAATTACAGAGGTATAGAATTTCCAATAAAAAGAAAACGCTTGTACCATACTGTTTAGATAGTAAATTACACTATGTTTGTTACAGGGCTCAAATTTGTGGAAAATTCGTTGTTTTGCTCCAGACAGGGTAATTTTCGTGTGGGAGCAAGAAAAGAAAATAGTCGACTTTCTTAGCACAGTCTAGTGCTTATAGTGCTCATTACATACCTATCATTTTGTTTATAGACCAAGGATAACGAAACCGCTCTTCATTGCGCTGCTCAATATGGACACACCGAAGTCGTCACGCTGCTTCTACAGCATGGCTGTGATCCCAGCATACGCAACAGTCGGGGTGAAGCTGCGTTGGATCTCGCCGCGCAATACGGAAGGTTTGTATTTCCTCTATGCTTTGTCACCTTGCCATCGTTCAGTTTTACCTCTTTTCATTGTTGGAGATCAGTAGACTGAAACAGAAGGTAAGGACGCGATGAAACATTCCCAAAAAATGGTTCTTCTCTTGGGCATTTTCAAAAACCTGAGTAGCTGGCTTCGACCCAACTAGTCTGACGAGTCATCATCCCTCAACAAGATTTCCAATGCTGATCTTCTATGCGGAGCACAGATGTATTCTAGCATCTGGTTCGTTCACTTTGATGAAATAGAACTAGAGGATCCGACGAATCCTAGGCACTAGATTCCATGTATCGGTATCCGTGGAGACTTGGAACTGAAGCGAAGTGTATGCAATCTCAGAATTTATATCTCTTCATCGCATCATTCTTAACAATTGGTAAATCATACAATCTCAATTACTCAATTTCACTCGGACCTTTCAGTGAGTTGCATTCACGTCCCAGCCATTCATGCACCTCCACTGGTGCGCGTGTGGATTGTTGTATGGTATAGAGTCCCACTCGTTCTACAGCCATTGTTATTATTACTGAACTAGGCTAATGAATATGGACACACTTGAATTAGGTACGTCTGAATACCGTTGACCCAATATGCAACGAACAGGCATATCCTTTGTATCATGACTACCACTCCAACTCATGGAATCCAACGAATGGAGCTTCCGTTGTAATAAACCGTCAATCTACGAGACAACGATTCTAACACCCTGAGAATACCACCATTTATTTCAGGGTACACCGAGACACCATCTTGTTATTATTATCATTAATTTCCCTAAATCCAAAAGTTGGAATACTACCGACTGTAGATGTACTTGAGTACTTTAAAGGCCACCGAATCTGCCGAGGACCCAACCCAACCCAATTTCAGAATACCGATACTGGTTCAGGAAGGAACACTTGACAGCCGAACAGGCTCCCAGGCGATGAGCACAATGATTAAGGTGCTAGCGACAACGAAGTATTGCATCTTTGTGGGCTTATTGAAGGCCTTTGACCAGCTCTGTGACACAGGATTACTATTCCGTATAAAATAAGCTATGCGTCAATATTATTGGCATTCGAGGTACAGAATGGTTCAAACTCGACGTGGGCACGGAAACCTGAAGTGCTGCAAGTCGGTGTGCTGAAGTCAGTATCTATTGTGCTAGCCATCAACTGTCGGTTCACCGAATTGCGAGAGGAAACCGATAGCAACGTAATGAACATCGACTTGGCACTCGTTTCCTTAAGAACATAAGATAAGAAGAGCGAACTTTGAACTAGAATATCTCGAGATTTTGGTCAGCTAGCGATGTAAGCAAGCATACCATTGAATTGTAGTCGAGTAAATGTCATTGAATCATCGTAGATGTATTCGATGTATGTTTTGTTTAGTATAAATGATATTTTTCTTATTCCAGAATCGCTGCAATTAAATCCATTAATTATAAACGAACGTGACCAAGATGTAATAACAATCCGAATGATGTATTCTCATGTCAGCAGTCGTACAAGTAGCGTTAGATAAATTTTAATGTTGTTTGCTCCAGATTAGAGACCGTTGAGCTCCTCGTGCGGACGCATCCCGAGCTAATCGAACCATTACGGAGTTCCTCGTCATCGTTAATATTTCCCCACACACCTCTTCATTTGGCATCTCGTAATGGCCATAGGTGAGTTGACGACCAATATTTCTATTAGAATCATTCGGCCTAACTATGCGCATCCCCTCTATTCTAAATTCATTTATTACTCGAACGAATACTCTATCAAACACGTGACTTCATTTTTCTTCGAACCCTATTGTTTCATTTTGACACCACTTTGAAGGCTCAAGTGCGCACACGTGACCCGAATGGCCCTATTGCCAATACCCTGCGTAGTTCTACAATGCGACACTTTGCTCAAGGTCAAACAACATATCATCGACGTGAAATGCTTAATTGTCGCAATAGCTGGCAAATATCTACGTATCTATACGAGTGCTCGTCAATTCCGAAATCTCTTCCGTATTCCTGTCGTATTTGGTGAATGTATAGTTCCAAAAAAAATGATCCGATCCGCGAACTGTTATTCGACTCTGCAGCTCATCGAACTTGAATTTCGCGAGTTATCTCGCCTTGTTAGCGTGTCCACCCCATCTCCTGATATTCCATCCATCTCAGGTTAGGTCTACACACTGGCTATGGTCATCACTCTGGTGTGCACTCAATTCCATTGTAAATAATCAAACCAACGTGCGGTGTAACTCGCTACTGTGAGTTTGCAACCTGCAAAAGGTATTTTCGTACATGTTTTTTGGCTGTAAAATTAACTAACACGTTGACCAATAACAAACGAGCATTTTGAGATGTTTCGCTAAAAAAATCATATCTTGGGCGTGAATTGATAGTATGGGAAAACATTCTAAGGATTTATACTTGGTGTACAGGCTAATTCGAAATTCTCCTTGCGAACTCAGGGGGTTGTACGGGGTGGTAGTTCAAGCATTTTGGACCTAGCAACTTGGGGTCCCAACGGCGCGGAGTGGCGTCCGAAGTTTTCTCTAGACAGCAAAATTCGGGGCCCGCTAAAGTGCGACTCGGATTGTCAGTGGGTCTGTGTTTTCAGAGGTAGAACTTCTGTCTGGACAGGGATTTCCAGGGCCCATGCACGAAAGTCTGGAGTTTAGACATTCTCACGTCGGGCGTAAAAGGGCCATCAAGGGCGTTTCACGCCGGACGGATTCCGGACCGTCGGGACTTTGTAGAGTAACGAGAACCAGTCTCATTGGCTCATGGGAAATTCAAAACAACTGCTCACCCATAGATTCGATTTGAAACAAGGTTTTATTGCAGCGCGTGATTGCGCCTGGAATACGAGTATAATGGAATCGATCGCGCGATCATCCTTGGTCTAAACCCCGATAAACACCTTCGGCATCATCGGCTTGTTAACGCAGCCGGCTATTCGAAATTGCCTCCGATCGTTGAAAACGTATAATCCGGTATAACAGCGGATTTTTGTACGCGAATGCACCGACTATAATCTTCTTTAACTACACGTCACGTGCGACCCGCTCGCAATATGACGCACATATGTTAGTGGCGACATCGCGTATCGGTTTTCCTTTGGTAATCCGTTCCGAATATGCAATAAAATCCGTCCCGTTTCGGCGCGAACACAGTTACGTATATTGTTGCAGAGTAAACACCACTGTGGCAGTGTCCTGACAATAAAAAATCGAGTTTAAGATTTTTTACCGGCGATACAGTTCACAGAACGTAAATCAGCTGTAGTCCCTTTTGAAGAGCAATGCTTCCTCTTCAATTTCCGCCCACACTCAGTCGAATAACGTGAAATGTCGCAAAGTTATACATAATTGAAAAAAAAAAAAAATGGATTTTTGTAGACCTTCGATACGAATATTTGTTTTATGCGCATGGAAAATTGTATTTAGGGGTAATCGAGGTACTGTAATAATCCTCCCGACATTCACATGAAATCCTGATTTTTTAAAATGTATTATTCCATTATTTTTAAGGAAGAATTAGTATAGTACGTTTAGAAATAGTATTATTTACCGTTAGAAATTTAAAAGTGTGAAAAACTGATAACGATTAATGAGAGAAATTCGAAAACTTTATGCGAAAAACGGCCAAACATTTCCGAGCTGTTCCGAATTCAGCGGAAAGGCCTGCATCTGGCAATACGAGCGCGCTGCGGTCGGGGCTCTTAGCGTCCCGCATCGACTTCGGTGGATCGTGGGTTCGAGTCCCGTGCAATTTTTTTTTTTTTTTTCACCAATGGTCATATTTTTGCATGCACACACGCTCACAGTCATTGTTGCTACACCACGTGACCTCAATTTTTGTAACAGTGCCTCGATTATCCGTAAATTCTTATATTTCATGTCGATTTTTCGTACGGAATAAACAAATTTTTGTACTAAAAGTCTCTCCGCGTACAGCGTGTGTTTACCGAGCACTGGGCTTCGTACCGTCAGGATTCTGAGGCCACGTCTCTATTCTCTTTCAGGGCTGTTGTCGAGGTTCTTCTCGCGTCGGGAGTGTACGTTAACACGAGGACATCCGCGGGGACCGCGATGCACGAAGCTGCGCTCTGTGGTAAAATGGAGGTCGTGCGAACGCTTCTCGATCGAGGTGTTGATCTTGGCATCAGGGACTCTCGACAAAATACCGTGCTCGATCTCTTGGGGCAATTTCCTCCCCACGTGACACAGGACATCACTTCCGTTATAAAAAGTACGTCACTAATGCTTTCGCCTTTGTTCTGTCCGTGCTAATTGCATTCTCAATCTCTTACCAAACTATCGCATCTCCTCGTTTATATTACGGGCATTCCACGCCTAATCAGACAATTTGAATTTTTTTTCTTCTTTTTCTCAATTTTTCCAAACTGTCCCATTTGACGTGGAATGCTCCGGTAATATTGTACCAATCTCGTGTTTCAGGACACAGAACATCGTCGGGAAGAGAGAGCGACAGTGTCGACAGTGAAAACCTTCCCCCAATACCGGTGCAAAGTGGGGAATCTTTTGGAAGTCCTTACGAAAATGTCGATCCCTGCGATGTCTTGTCGCCGGCTGAAGGCACCTCGCCAACCCGGTGGCAATTCTTTCACAAACCCAGAGATGAAAGTAGACGCATATCCGGAATGTCCGTCGCATCATTGTGAGTCGTCTTCTCTAATTTCTATTTTTTCCTCTACAATTAGTTTGAGTTTGAAAATCCCATATGATTTACATTGAAAATGTATCGCCTTTAAGGCAAAATTTATTATGAATGTTAAGGACTTGTGATAATCTGGTATTTTTCTTAGACGATAAACTTAAACTTTAGCGTATGTACGCGTGCGCCTCTACCTGTGTGTGTGTATATGTGTGTATGTGTGGGCGTGGGTGTGGACCTGGACGTGGGCTTGGGCCTGGGCCTGGGCCTGGGTGTGGGTGTGAGTTTGATTGTGGCTGGGTTTGCTTGTGGGTGTGGGTGTGTGACTCTAAGAAGGTTGACTTTAAGAAGGGCAGCTCTAAGAGGTCGTTATTTTTATTCTACTGTCCTATTTATTCAACATGAGATTTTTTTTTGAATTGACAATAGCGAATAGTGCGTAACACCACAGAAAACATGTCAGCCTCAATGCTAACGACCCAATAACATGAACATTACGAGCCTTACGCTTACCATCGCTCGTCACCCCTAAGGTGAAAGAACAAAAATTCCGATGTCACATAAATAGGAAACTGCTATAAAAACAGCGACCTCACCTCTTCGGTGAGGATGATCTTCTCATCAAATACGAACGTTTGGAAGGGTTAGAGCAGGAAAAAAGTTTAATTTTTTGTTTGTTTTTTTAACCACCCCACTTCACGTATAACTTTTTCCGTGCAGGGGCTCGGACAATGGATTGTATCAGGTACCACCTGCGGCGCCAAGAAGTCTCATGGAGTCTAGCTTCGCGTCGGAGGACCTCTTACTTCCCTCATCTATGGGCCACGGATGTAGTCGCGAATCCGATCAGCTGAGTATTTCCTCCTCGTCCAGCGTTGGTGGACCGAGTCCTCGCGATAGACGGTGCGTGCTCACCGATTCCATTGCCTGTGGGATGGGAATTTACCTACCGATGACACCGCTTTCCACGTCCCTTCATAGCCCAGCGTTCAACAGCAAAGTTTCGGTTAGTGATTTCCCCCAAATACCTTAACTTCCCTGTACTTCCAGGAGAGAGGGAATATTCTAGTTTGTCCCATTGTATTCGTGAGAATTTTAATTATTCAAGCCCTTTTCATTAGAACTTTTACAGTTTTGGTTTTACAACTTTGGCTAGTAGTGCTGCTACTCCGATGACTACGTTTGATTTGGGGTTTCTGCTTTTGTTACTGTGGTATGGTCGCGATTCGGGTCGTCCAATGAGAAAGTGGAAGCGCTAACTTGTGTCACCCCGCCGGTTCGATTCAATATTATCTGTTAGCTGTGAATGTAGCTACTGTAACCGATTTGAGCTTCCTGGTATCAATGACTAGGGAACATAGTTTAAATTGTCCTTGGCTATGTAATTTCGTTACTATACCAAGAAAAGATGGTTGAAGTAACTTTGAAATTGTAGTTGCACCTAAAGCCTTTACAATGCTGACTACATAGCAAAGTCAAGGATGATTGCAACTATGTTCAGACTAGTTGGCCTAAGCTGGAGTTTCTCTCAGTGTACTGAGTGTACCTTGTCGGGGTGCGAAACCACACCGGGAATTAGCGAATCAGCTCGTTCGTAGCGTTTAGCTGTACAGAGTACTTTTTGTGTTAGCCCACACCTCCAAAGAAACCACCCCGAAGAAACTTGTCAGTCTCGCCAACGCATTTGCAATCTGAGATGTCGCCGTCAACCGACACAACGCTGGGTCCGGTCAACTACGAGTACCTGTTTCTGGCGAGAAGCGGGGTGGTACAGAGTCACGGGGACGCTGACCAGGCGCAGATACGTCGGGAACACTTGCGTCACATGGCTCGCAGCGTCGATCAGTACGTGGACATGAAATCTCGACTGAGTGAGGGTAGTGGTGAGAATCGAAATCCGGAATTCGGTGCCAACGCTCCTTGCGACGACCGTGCAAGACCGATGCAAAATCCGCGGAGAAAATTGCGCAGGCACTGCGACCAGGCTTACGAGAACATGGAACTCGAATCGGGCCACACGTCTGACAAATCACCGTGCAGCGATGCCGGCCAACTTCCAAACAACAACGGGCAAACCTTCGTGTCCAATGCTTTCATCACCCTGAAATCGTCGCAAGAGAGCCTCTTGGACTACAAACATGACGGACAGTCGCCTCGCTGTAACACGGAGAATCGGGCGGCCACGGATAAGCGTCTACGGCGGGTACAGATGCTGCTACCGACGAGCCCCACGCATTATGTTCAACCCCCAACTCCGGATCATCCTCCGCCTTCGGCAGACCAAGCTGAGAAGTCGATTCACGAACGGATAAGACCTCTCAGTCAGGTAAGCTGAACTATCGCGTCTGTTTATATTTCCACAAATCCGGCCTGGTTAGTTCTAGACGCGCTCAGTAAACTATAAACTGAAGCGCGACAGCGCCAAAATCTCCGAAATCCCATAACTCGGACGGATCCACATGGGTTTTTTTTGCCTTCGCTTCCAAAAATTCCCTCGAAAACGGGCACCCGCTTTTCACTTGATAATTTCAGCAAATTGCATTTTTTTGAATGCGTTTTGCACCGCGCAAATGCAATTTTGTACATTATTTATAGAGGATTTTTAGGAGCAAATCCAAATAACCCTACCTCAATTCGTCCATGTCCATAAAGTTTGGAAGCTGAACGCTTTATTCCCTCGCCCACGGGAGGCTTCGCTCGACCAGACCCTTCCTCCCTTTTGGTAATTAGTGGAAATGGTAAAGAGTTACACCTTTTCGCAACAGACACACTACCAATCGTAGGCCCTCTGAAGATGAAAACAAATGAAAGATAGTTGTTGTATCCTGTGCGCTGTTTTAGAAGCTCGCCACTTTGCAGCCGCCATTTTGGAATTCGCTGCAGCGATTTTGCTCAAAACCTTATTGGCACATCTACATACAGCAGGCGCTTGATTTTTTAACTAAGTTTGAGCGAAATTGGTCCAGCTGGTGAGCCCTACACTAGACCCCCTCCCCCCATACACACACACACACACACACACACACACACACACACACACACACACACACACACACACACACACACACTCACATAGACCATTACTCAACCCATAGATTTGTCATTTTTTCAAGTCACTTCATGGCCGTGTTAATGAACATCCAGTTGGTGTGAAAATATAGCTACTTGTAAGGGTTCTATAGTGGTAGGAGAGCCAGTATAGTCGAGCCCAGCCATCGCGCGGTTAACCGATTTTTCGACTTAAATTTGTTCAGCTCAGGTGTACCTGATTTGAGGCTTCGCCGAGCTGAGGCTTCGCCTAAGATTTTTACATTTAAATGCATCAAACTCTAGCCTATACTAACCTATACATAGCCCACTTCGAATTATCATGCTATTCCAAGATAATTGAACTTGGGCTTCACATTGGACAATGGCACAACAACAACAAGAACAACAACAACAACAACACTGACAACACCAACAACAACAACACTGACAACACCAACAACAACATCAGCAGCAACAACCACAACCACAACAACGACAATAACAACACAAACAATAACACCAACATCAGCAACAACAAGAACAACAACAAAATCACAACCACCACAACAATAAGAGCAACAACAACAAAAACAGAAACAACGACAACAACAACACTACATACGTGATTTGTTTGTACGGCCGAAGGATTGCCACACAGTATCTTCGTGTACAGAAATCGCATTGAACACAGTTAAGACGAACGCAATTAACAAAGAAGCTATATTCTTGGCGTCATTACTACGATTGGATTCGCAATTTTCTGCCACGCTACGCTCAAGACATTAACCACTAATACTGCAAGCGTAACGAACAGGCTTACCCCTGGCTGCATTCACTCTTATGGAAAACTCATGAAGAGAGGGCGTTTATATTTGTAAAAGCACTCTTCAACGTACCCTGACACGCTTTTCTCCTTTCACAACACTTCTATGTAGCAAGCGCGCCTTATTTGCTTACACGACCACCGAATGGCCAAATTGAACAACTTGCCTGAAGCAGCGGACCCCATAAAATCAACGAATGCATAACGCGTCTACCACTAAAATGCATGGCCTATAACGCTACGGATCACGTGACCATCCGAACGTCGGCATAACCCATCTAGCAAATAGAAGGGATTCCAAACGCAGCTATCGAATCGTTTCACAAAACTATCGCGAAACTGGGCAAAGCGCTTGCTGCAAGGTCACGCGTACACGTTCTAGCTGCTGTCCACAATCGCGTAATCAATAGCTGTGCTAACAAAGTACACGAAACCAAAGACGCCGACTGTAAAGAGCGAGTCGTCAAAGTTGTCAAAGAATGATTCGCTACAGAGTTCAGCAGTTAACTTGAACTTGACCTTGGGGCATTTTAAAAATCCGACGAGTTTATCCAATGCTTAGTGTATCCATGCATCTACCGTGCGAAAACATGTTCTGTTCAATTTGCGAACAAAACATTGCGGCGTTGCTCATCGACCATCGCCTCGAAGGTATCAAGTGAATATTGCAGCATTCGGTTTCCTTTTTCAGAAATTTCGTATATCGAATCGTTAACTGGTACTTGACTACCGCAAATTCAAACAAAAAGGTGAGTATTCGTTCATATTTCGTAAATTTATATTACGTACAACTGACGAAGACTCCAATTGATGGTGGGCCCCTTAGAAGAAAAACACCACCTTAAGGGGTGGGGAAGGTTTAATTCGGTCAAAAAATGGCACATTTTTATGAATTCTTATTGCAGAAACAGTTAATGTAAATTAGCTTATTGTCGAGTCACATTTCAAGAATTATTTGTGAAAATATAAAGATTTGAGCCAGTGGCAGCAAGTCGTTTCGCGGTGAACATCAGGACTTGAGGCTGGATCATGTAAAACACAAAAACCCAAGCGATTCTGTTAGTTTACTAGTTTATCTAGCTAGCGCTGTGGAGAACAAAATATCTTGTTCAATTTTAGATTTTTGGTGGCATTTTCAAGTCAAAAATCCGATTTTCGAGCGAAAAAACAACATTCGAGTTCTATAAAAATACAGAAAATTGAACAAAAAAGTCGATAGCCCCAGCTTGCTAAATATGTGTAGAAAAGTATAGGATTCAGTGTTTTGTTTCGGTTTCAGATAATGATGGAGGGATGTATGTCGTATGCACTATATTTAAAAACTACGTAGAACCATACCACTCGAGGCACTCGTACTAAAAATACCGTATCTCCGTCAATTTTTCTCGGATCGACTTGAAATTTTCACAGAATATTCCTGAAATATGGTACTTTCACCTCAATTTTTTTCAAGAAATGGAAAAAAATACTTGAATGCTCTACCTTCCCTTAAGTATAGCCCCTTGTGAGAACTAAACATTTGAGAAGAGTTTTTATTAGGGTGTTTCATTTTTGGGCGATATTTAGGACAAACTTTTTTTGTAGCAAATTCAATGCCCTACAAAAGTTGTAAACTCATTTTTGCCACAACATTTTTTCGAGTGCGGAAAAAACTAGTTGAAGCAGCCAAAAAAAAAACTCCCCGTGTTATTTGTATGGGAAATCGACTTCTTGAAAGAGCGAAGCCTCCAATTTACTTACAATCGTTGCTGCAGCGGGAATTCATTTTTTGAAAAATAAATTATCACATTTTCAAGTAGAACCAAAAAAAAAATCCACCGAAAATGAAACACCCTATAGGTCTAGTGGTTACGCGCCTTGTTCGTCGTTGTAGCTATTACGAAAGTAATATTCGCGAGGGAACGAGAAATGTTTCCTGCAAGTTTCAATTTGCCCACCTTTACCTACCTTTGCGAATTTTCGTATGGTTCATATTCCATCAGGCCCTTGGGTTGAATACAGAAGTCTGAAAACGCGAATGAAGGATGGAAAGCTCCGAGGTTTGGCAATGGGGCAAAATGTTGAGAGAGGAGAGAGAATTCACCGACGGAGTACATTCAATTTACAAATTCTGTTTGATCTTTGATGCGATTTTCAAGGAGAGATGAGGAAGCAAGTATGAGCGGGACTCGGCTACGGTAGTTAAAACTCGTGGTAGTTCTGTGCCGCAGAAACTCCGGTCCCGCCAGTCTTTTGCGAGCAGCAATACCTGTGATCGTTCTACCGTGAGACGCAGTCTGTTCACATCCGTATCCTCGAGTAGATATCTATGACATCGTCATTCAACTGTCTCACTGTTGTTCAGTCTCATTCTATGGACCCGCAATCCACCTCTTTTACCACTCCGGTGGTTCTTACGCTTCGAAAAATATCACGCGTCGAATTTTCCTCCTTCTGCATATGAGCGTGTACAGGGTGTCGGAAAAAACTCGTCCCGTTTTGAGGTAGAAGTCGCGTAACAGTGCCGCCCAAGGGTTTTGATCCTACGACGCTGTAGAACGGCTTTTGAAAGGATACGCTGCGCAACTTTTCCCGGCATTGTGCGAATGGCAATTATCCTGGGCCCATTGGCAACTCAACGCAGTGAACTGACGGCAATACTTACGATTTTTTTCTCCCGTACGGAATTCTTTAACCGGGTTCCACCATCGCGCCCAACTATTCTTTACACCCAATTTATATTTTGTTCCACTCGCGGTATTCAAAATTGTGAGAATGGCGGCCGTCGGCGTACCGCGTGTCGGCCGCAGTCGTGTGGAACTTCAACACAACAAAATTGGAATCTGGACAATTTTTGAAGAAATTACGAGGAAAAAAACGAAAAAAGCGTCTTTTGTACCGGTAGATTTTATCTGAAAATCAGGAAAGAGGTTGCTTTTGGCATGTCATCGAAAGGCTGAAAGGACAGAACTCTTGAAGATGCAATTTTTTCGTCATGCAAAGACCATCCGTAGGCAATCGTTTGGTGAAAATGCTTGTTATGTGCGTAACGTGAAGCTTCGGGCAATCTGACTATCTAGACTGTTTAAAAAAATCTACCATTTTTTCTCTCTTAAATATATTGAAATATTGTTGGGAATGACGATGAAAAGATACTGTGAAAGTTCCAGTTTCTAATATTAACGTCAAGAGCTGTTTGTGCCGCATCACACATTTTAATTTCCCATTTCATTAACACGGGAAAAACTTTCTTTTACACTTTGTGATTTTTCAACTCAGCCACGGATTGTCATATCCATAAGACCGTAGCTTATTTTTGTGCAGAATTGAACGCTCTACAAAAAAGGTCTTCAGTAATTTTTCGGTAAACCTACTCCTTTTTCGTAGAGCGTTCGATTTCCCAATAATATTCTACGGTCTTATAGATATGACGATTCGTTGACGAGTTGAAAAATTGCAAAGGTGAAAGAAAGTTTTTCCCACGTTAATCGAATGGGAAATTAATAATAAGAGCTGTTCTTAATAATAAGAGCTGTAACTTTCACAGTATCTCTCCACCTCGTTCCCAACAATATTTTCAATATACGTATAAATACGCGTAAAAATAGTCGTTTTTTAAAAACTTTCTATTGTTTCCGTTCACGCAGTTATAATCTTCGCATGCATTACCACGCGAGTTTATATATTTAGTGTGTTAGAAAAGTCTGGAAACCGTCAAATATCTCGGAAAGGAAACGTTTCTCAGAAAAATGTTCCGAACCAATGTTGTAGGGTTTCGAAAGTTTTATTCAATGATCATAACCGTTCAACCTTGCTCAAAGGTGCCAAGGCGAAGTCGAAATCAACTTGATTTTTTTTAATACAATGCTCTATTTTTTAGGGCACAGTATTAAAGATGGCAGCGAGATGTTTCCAAAACACTATTTGAAGACCTATTTTCGTTGAGAATCGCCTGAGTTACGAGCTTTAGAACTTGCGGTGCCGCCAGCACTAGTGTTATGCAACATGCACCGCGCGGAGGCTACATGTTCGGCACTAATGCTGGCGGCATGCCGCGGCACCGTAAGTTCTAAGGCTCATAACTCAGGAAATTCTCACTAAAAATAGGCTATCAAGTAGTGTTTTGGAACCGTCTCGCCGCCATCTTTAATACTGTGCCATAAAAAATGGGGTGTCGTATTGAAAAAAATCATTTTGTCTTTGATGTCTCCTTGACGCCTCTACTCGAGATCAAACGGGTGTGATCATTAAATAGAACTTTTGAAACCCTACAACATTGGTTGGAAATTTGTTTCTCAGAAACGTTTCGTTTTCGAGATATTTGACCGTTTCTAGAGTTTTCTAGCACCCTGTATATATTCGAGAGAAGTGTAACGACAAATCGATTATCGTAATACAGGATGAAGGAGAAAAGAAAGCTTATCGCACGCGGATAATTCGATGCATCGAACCGAATCTCAATCATAGTCTCGTCACCTGATAAGATCAAAGTGTTTTTTTTTCTTCGAGAAGTACACCGAGGACGACTGATTTATCAGAAAGTGGGCGCGATTACTTGATAAGAGATGATCCGAACCTTTATAACGGAAGATGAGATACCGTGGGGCCGGCCTTGACACTTTTACCGCAATAGGAAGGACGAGAAGCGGGCGAATTTGGACACTTCTAGTAGTACACACATACTTGACGATCGAGACGTGAAAAAAAATCGGTAGTTGCGCGTAGCAATGACCATATAAGGACAAAGGAACGGGTTGAACATGACTGATTAACGAAATATGAGATAAGGACGGGAGACGGGTGAGTCGAGAAGCGGGGTGACCTCTGATAAGGCAGATGGGAACACGTCGATAAATACGGTGAGTACGGGCAGAGTCGCTGGAGCCGGAATGGTCAATGCTCGATGAGATTTTCAAGGGCATTCCAAAAGCAACATTTTCCTCGAATTTCAAAAAAAAAATCCAAAATCCGAAATCCACCGAAATTCAATTTTCATAAGGGATGTGCGAGGTCCGTGTGATGTACTGTGCTTTTCCCGCACGCCTCGATCAGGCGGCCAACGGTTTTTTGCCCGCGATTTTTCTGCCAGAATAATCTCGAACGAAGAAAATGTCTTGTGGAAATTACAGGTTTACAAACGACGCTCGCACGATATGGAGACCGAAACTGAGGAGGATCTTCTGCAGTTTCCACCTGGTGGGTTGTTGGATGCATCGAGTGGTTCACTTTCGAGCGTATCTCTGTCGGATAAGAGCGTTTCGACGGACAACGTCGAAGAATTTTTTGGCGATATGCCATTCGCAGGTAAAGAGCAACAAATGCTTGGCTGCACAGCATGATGCTTTACACCGTGTTCCTCGTGTAGTTGACCTACCAAAAAAAAAAAAAAAAATCACTGTCCGAAGCAATAAACCTGGAAGAGAATACACATTCGAGCAGACGTAGGTACAGTATATTCCTGGCGATATGCCGATATGAAAGAGGCCTGCGATGCGATATTCGTTATTTTTAACAGTCGCCCGATATACTCACGTTTTATCACTTCGCGTACCACGGTATTATTGTTGGTTCCTAGACTACAATAGAATTAAGCACGGCGATCTTTTACACCCGGTTGGTTTATCGTTCGCGAAAAAATTCGCCACCCATTCCGGATCTCGCGACTTTGCAGCAGACGACATTTGACAGAGCACAATAAATCGTTTTTTACTCCCTCGGTCCAGTGATTCCACCGCGATGACGAGGGACTAGGATCAAACGAGGAGTTATCACCTTGTTAAATTGCCACTAGAAATATTTCACGACTGAAACGCGGGTAACAAATAGGTCAGGCATATTTCAACTTTGGAGGTATACGTTACACTATATAATAGCCAATAAAGGTGGATAGAAGTTCGGTAGTGAAGCCATCCGTTATTTCACTATCGTTCGCACTAATTTCCTCTGCCTAGTGTGTTTCGATCCACTTGGTATGATCCTACCAATTAGATACGTGTAAAACGACATTGAATTTGTTGGAGAAAAGCAAACTACACATCGCTAAACGATAATTGAACAGAGAGCATTTTTCCCTCGCGATCGACGTCCAAACCGGTTTTTTTTGGTCCAACGAAAACGGATTTCTATGATTGCACAGTTCAGTCAGCCATCTTCCCCAAGTACGACTACCCCGTTAACAAATTACATCGTCGTGTGCGATGTGATTGGTTTACCGAGGTGCTTTGTACTCATTGACAAAAATGACAACAAGTTGTGGTATAATTGAATAAATTGAACAATCACGCACACGATCGTTTACGTAGTAGTATATTCGTTGCCGAATGATTCGAGAATGCGTCTACGAAGGAGATTTCTAATGTAGCTAATCTGTGCTGGACCATCGTTAGGTACGTGTATGCAGTTTCTTTCGTTTCTAGCTGCGATGCTTTTGTAGTAATGTATTTATATGTTTAACTTGAAATGCCGTAAAGTAGACATTTTCTATATGATTTCACATTTGATCATTCATCGATCTATGTCTGTTGCCGATTTTGTTTCACATATGAACATTATGATCTGTAGTGTGACATTTGATATGTAACATTTAAGCGATCGCGGTACGTCAAGTTTACAGCGATCTTTCAATAAATATTATGTTACTTGTAAATGTATTGTCTAGATTTATTTCAGGGCTTCTGTCCGTCCCCTGATTTATCAGTATGCTTCCACGAGCGTTGCTGTGTTTCGTCTTTCGTTCGTTTGCTCTTCGATCTTTCTGTTTGTTTGTCGTTTTTCAATCATCACTTTGACCTTGATTCTTTATATTAAAAAAAATGTACAAACTTCACTGCAAGCTTTTCTCGTTTATCAGCCGCTTTCCAATTGGACAAAGCTGCCAGTTGAACATGCACTATCGCGTTGCGCTGCACGATGCTGGAGGCACCAGCCGCGCACACCTCGCCAAGGTTACCGGCTGGAGCTGCTCACAAACGTGGCGCTGAACCCAAAATGTTGCGTCCCCACCTCAAAATTCTCACACGCGCAATCGCGCAGATTCTTCGGGGGGACGGAGCTATTTCGATAATCGTCCGCGGGGACTCGGGACTCGATGCCCATAGAGCGAGCGCGATTGAAAAAAATACGAGAATCATTGTAATCAGATTAGTTGGGTGCGCGGCAGGTTTATCCAAATCGAGGTAAGTATCGTGAACAACGAATAGCAGCTACAGCTTCCGTCATTCGCTGCGCGACAGACAACTCACAAAGTCAAGGACACCTCCGTTTTTCACGAATTCAGTTAAATTTCTCGCGTCGGTTCTCGTTCCATTCGTGGTCCAACGTCTTAAGGATTACGCATCGCACTGTAACCCGCGTATTTCGAGTCCGCTCATTTTTTCATCCGGTTAAGCACTCAAAAATCGTGTACTCAGTCGATTTTATTGCCAGCGATTCTGATGGCACAGACAACTGCAATTTTGGGTGTTAGTTCTCTTTCTTACAGAACTTAGCAGCTCCGGCTTCGAACTTAGCACATTCGGCTTCTGGAAACATGCTAGCCGAAACCGTTTTTAGTCGGACACGACGTACTGAGGTTTACGGACGGAACGTTATAAGAGCAGACCTTCGTTGTGCGTACGTCACTCGCGAAAATTTTGGCGCGATGATGTAACATCGCGCGAAATAACGTCACCTCGCAATCAGAATATGCGCCTCGCTTAAATTTTGCCTCCGAAGCGGCGCATTTTTCCACGGGAAATCAATCACATAATATTCATTCCGTTTACCGCGTGAGCTGAAATAGAATACGAATAAACATCACCGTGGTACCGATAGTCGGATGGAGATAGACATAAAAATAGCTCACCAGGTAATAATTAGCGGCAGCTATCTTTTTTTCTAAGCGGGGGAGGGGGGGGAGGGTGCAAGTGTAAATCTCGATTTTCCGGAAAATTCCGCCATTGCGTTCGCCGCCATCTTGATTTCAAGTTGAATTTTGTTGTTTTTGCGAAATAACTCGCGAATTTAGGACTTTAGAGCGAAACTGGTGGAATCCAAAGTTGGAGGAAATCGAATTTCGCACAAGTTTGGTGATCGTGAGTTTTACTCTAGGATCGATATTTGCAGAGATATACCTACTATCAAGTTTATCGAAGAATAGTAATATACATGTGTATACGTATCAGTGAATAAAAAAAAAGTCCACCCCTGACTTGAGTATGGATCCGAAATACTGATCGGAGGGTGAAAAAAGAGCGATCACCAAAATTGAAGAAATAAAATTCCCTACCTGATTACCATTACTATTTTTTTTTGGTGAACTTGGTGGTTGCTATAACTAGGCGAATATCGATCCTAGGGAAAAAATGATAATCGCCAAACTTGTGGGAAATTAGATTTGCAGCAACTTTGGACTCTATCATTTTCGCTCTAAAGTTGTAAATTAGCGAGTTATTTCGGAAACAAACGAAAATCCAACTCTAAATCAAGATGGTGCCCCCGAAGTTCAAAAAAAAAATCGCTGCCGCTAATTATTTCCAGGTGAACGTCTATCTTGAGTGGAGTAGAATGATTGATTATACTCGCCGCTCGTAATGACGCGTCATGTATGTGGAAATTAGGCTCAATAGAACCACGGTATTTGAATAAGAGCGTGAATGTTATCAAACGGAGTTAAACTATAGAATATCATTGTCCGTGCATGATTCATGATTCCAGTTAGTTATGGTCTCATCCTGTTGATTGTTCAATTATATTATTAGGTCGCCCGTCTGTTCGTTTTCTCTCCTTGTATTTTCGTCACACTCGCATGTTTCGTAGGTATTTAGAGATGTATCGTATGTGCGCCCGCGGCTGGGTGGGCTGCCGCGCCCGGGCGTTTGTGTGCTGTCTCAGCGACCTATCATTGACGGAACGATTATGCTTCGTGAGCTGAAATAGGTCAGGTGGTGATGACCAGCTACGAGTTGGTAGCTGGTGCTGACCAGCTACGAGCTGGTAGTCGCACAACGCATTGTTCTTCTTGGGAGCCTCCTCCAATTCGGCTGCGCAGCGACGTATCGAGCAGACACAGCGCCCGCCCAGTACGAACCTTTATTAGTGTCCATCGCAATTTTAACCACCTTCCAAACCGACAAATCGATCTACTAGTCCGCTCAATACGTCCAAATATTTGCTCTCACATAACCAAAATTCCGGTCACTGGTAGTGTAAATTTAAAATGGCGACCAAATCGCGCAGTCGCGTATATTCTTTTCTTGGAAATACCTCGGCCATTTCGAAGTTTAACGAAAAGTTGTGAGAACCAAATTTGTAGGAAATTTCATTCTCTACAACTTTGTTTCCTACGACTTTTCTTCTAATATCGATATTTCTTCGACAAAACTAATCGGAATTTCATGTTACATAGGCATTCAGTTATCACACGTTTGTCTTCCCCGTTGGCGTAGTATCGATCTCAGAAGAAAAGTTGTAGAAATCAAAGTTGTAGAAAATCAAATTTCCTACAAATTTGCTCCTTACAACTTTTCGGTCAAACTCAAAATGGCCGAGGTATGCAAGAAAAACTATTTATTTCACCAAATTCAAAATAGCGAATACACGCAACAGCACGATTAGGTCGCCACCTTGAATTTACACTACCAGTGACCCCGACGAATGAAAAAAAAGAGCTAATCGGAAATTCCGAACTGTTTCTATTTTTTTCTTGGGTAAATTTGGTTTTTAATCATTCATTAAATCGTAATTTCCAATTCTTGCAGTTATTTTTAATGATTTACAGCAACTCAGAATTTTGTGTACATTCAAATTTAATTTTTTCCCCACTGAATCTAAAATTCAGCAGATTTGCTGTAAAGTTAGCTAAAAAAACGTCCTTTTTGCCAAGGCAAGTTACATAAACCGAAATTTTGTTTCTAACCATTTGTTCGCCCATTAACGAGCGAAACGTCTTTATAGCAAATAAGTTTTGTAAAGAAACTTCGTTTTATTGGTTTTCCACGAAATTTCAGATTTTTTTCATTCAATTATTCAAAATGAGTTATTTCCAAAAATTTGAATAATTTTTAACGAGTTTTGCGAAAGTGGTACCTGCAAAAAAGACGTTGAAAGCTTGAAAGCGCGACGTTCTGGATGAGACACAACGTGGATTGAAGAAAAAAAAATTAAAAAAAAAAATTGAAAAAAAAATCAAATAACGAGCAGAGCCCAAGCGATAGACACAACCCTGGTGTCGTCCTGTGCTCGTACGGGCAAACTAACGAGCCGTAGGCCAAGCGGGACACGTTTGACTCTGGCCATCCGATTGACAATAGCCGAGCCGAGTTTGTGCCGTAAAACTGCGCTCTATAGTCTCCACTGTCCACAGAGTCAAGACGCGTAGCTGGTGAATATTTACCAACGATATTTATCGCGGATGAGTAACTTTTCGAGAACGTACCGCGCGTCCGGCTGACAGTCGGACTTTCGAGGCAGGTGCAGTGCGCGCGTCTGTTCCAACGCAACGAGTGCTCGTGTGTTTTTTGGGAGAAACGCAACTATCGTGATTTTTTTCCGATCCGGAAATGAGTATTGCGTGTCGTGTTCGTTCTGTTACCAGCAATTGCAAGGAATAACGAGGATCGCTCGTCCGGTACGTTTTTCACTGCTGTACATTTTTCGGTAGCAATTATCGGTGGCGACATGAAATTATCCGTACGAAAGTTCACGGTAAATGCTATAAAAAGCTCCAGAATTCCGCTGTGATTCAGTGATAATTGCCAATAAATTATTTAGTTACTTGGCCAAAAATGTCACAAGCACCGATTTCGTTTCCTCTTAACAAATCAGAGTAACGTGGAGTTTACAGCTGTTCTGTCTAGAGAACCAAATTTTTTATGCTTCTTAAAACGCTGTAAATATTTTTACCATCGCGATTTCATCAGTTTATTTAAATTTAGATATCAAAAAAATGTAGGAAAAAAAGTGAAAATTCGAAATAGTGCAAAGTGGAGACTCACAAAAAAAGCTGCCACCTAGTTGACGCGATTGCGCCATCCTCGATGATCCGAAAACGAAGATCTTGGGCATTTCTTGAAGAGTAGGGATGCAGTTTTCGATTGACGAGAGCGATTTGCGAAAAAAAAAAAATTCGCAAAATGGCGGCCATGTAAAAAAAAGGTAATTTTTTCCCTGGATTTTTCAACTTAGGGAATTTTTTAAAAATGATAGAATTTTTTTTTCAAAAAAGCTCTCGTCAGACGATAGGACTCGTATTGAGAACGACTCTGTACCAAATTCGAAGTAGATCGACTCACTAAAATTCAAGATATCACGTCAACCGTTTCGAAAAACATAGTTTCGAGAAAAACGCGTTCAAGTCTCGTTTCGGGCAGGCTAACTAATTTTATACGATGCTTTGTACTTACATTTGTTACGTGGCATCAGCCATTTCTGCACCGTATAATGTGCAGAATATTTGGTGGGTCAAAATGACCCAGTAGGCACTCGAGAGCGATACTGTTGATTTTTCTTTTCTGAAGGGTACCTTTATTTTACCTCAAACAAGTCCGATTACCGCAGCTTACATATCTGATATGTTCATCCTGCGACCAGTGAAAATACATTTAAAAAAAAAGTTTTTCTTAAAGAAGCGAAAATAGCTCACAAGTGATCCCAAAAATCAAACGGTTTTGCAAATCTGGTCTGTTTTTATGGTCCAAATAGTCACGACCGCCGAGGCAAACGGCACTAGTAGCAGGAAACATAGCAGGTAATTGGGAGAGGACTGAAGTGAAAACATGTTTTAGTGCATCGGAAAAAATTGGACATGTATCGATTGCTCGATCGAGTCGGTATGCGAAAGAGGAAATCCTCGAAATCTAGCCATTTAACGCTACAGTTCAGAGCCTCGGGGAGTTGTAAATTACGGGAGTACTCTCGGCTGGGGGAAAAAATGAACTGAAGCAATAAGATGAAATAAATTTGTCGTATGCGCGCGTAGGTAGCAGAGGAACATGGGAAAACGCGAGGGAATCGTGAAGTTTCCTGCTTCTCTGTCAACACGTTTTCATTAAAATTACATAAGCCTGCGCCCACGTAACAGGCCACTATTTAGTACTTTAATGAGATTTTCATTACGCTCATCTTTAAAGTAGTCGCGACCGCGAGCTCCACCCCTTGTCTCTCCAGCGTGAACGTCCACAGCCTCCACTTCCATCTTTTCACGGGAGCTTTCCACCATCAGCTACCTTACTCACCACCTACGTAACGTGGTAGCGCGAGACCACCTTCCGCCTCTCTCGTATACCGCACCATCTCCACCGCTTGTTAGTTACGTCAAGCAAGTATCAGTATACTCTTGAATAACGCGGGTATATTTACCGCTATACAGCCTACACCGCATTCTTGCAGAGCTTCGCGCCAGAGAGTTTCCAGAGTCCGGGCGAATTGTGCGCAATGCCACTGGAAATTGTCGACGAACCCGCGTTATGAATTAATTCTAAGTAACGAACAGGACTGCCTCGTATTTGCTAACGAGTTAACACCGCCGTGCGATAGTGTTTTTTTTTGTTCGTTTTTCCTTGTTCCATTCATTCTTCTCCTTTGTTTATTATTTCCTCGCGTACCTTTTCATATTCTTCTCGACACGTTTTTTTTTGTGCAATCTGCTATGACGTCGCGTCGGGGAATTCGTTGCGCGAGAGAACCGTGACTGTGACTGAGAACCTGCGATGCTAAGGTCGTCATTCCTTCCATTTGGAAATGCAAACGAACGGAGAAGGCTGATTTTTTTGATATTGGGGCTTGGAAAGGCCTAACTCCAAATCGTCGACCAGACTGACCTTGAGCTTTCCCCGCAGTCTTGAAAAACACGTTTCATTTTATATCCGACGAACCGTGCACTTTACGACAAAATGTATTCAGACCTTTTTTGAACATCAACAAATTCCCCATCTTTTTTGTTAGTCACTTTTTCTCGTAACATTCGTATCTTTCAAGTTATCGCATTTACACGGTTATTTTTGCGGATATCTCCCCAACCGTTCATTGTGCCGCGAAAGTACTCATTATCGAACTTGTAGAACGTTCAATTTCCCACATTTTTGAATTCAAACTTTTTTCCTTATCGTCAATATTTTCAGAGATATCCGCATTTATGTATGGTAGGTAATATATAACTGATATCGAACATGTAACTAGTAAATAATTTTGTCAGTGTTATAGCTGGAAAAGTATGAATGTTACGAAAAAAGTTATTGGCAAAAAACATGGGATATTTGGTACTCTAGTTATAGATATAGAACGAAACGCGTTTTTCAAAATGGCGGAGGAAGCTCATGGCCAATTTGGTCGACAACTTCAAATTGAGCTTTTCCTAGCCCGACCTACACGAGATCTGAAAATCAGCCTTCTTGGCTGAAACGCTCGGTACTAATGGGGAGAGACAAGAGAACTATCGCTGTACTTCGATGTGCTATTCTACAGTAACAATAAATTTCATAACGTGATCGTGTCTGCAGGACTTCTGAAGGGATCCGTCACAGCAGAGAGACCGCGCACGTTGAATCGTTTGAGGAACGTTTATGCTCCGGTATCCATAGGTGGTAGTAGTAGTGGTGGTGCTGCTGCTGCTGCTATGGGCACCGGAGCCAACTATGGTGGAGAGAGATCCGAAGACGATAACAATATCAACGTCAACTTCCATGGGTCGGAACGCGACCGAGACCGTGACGACAAGTCGTTGAGCATAATGAGTCCCTTCGACGAGCAGGAGGAATGGGCGAAAATCAACGAAATTATGGCCTCCTTTGGAACAGGACTCGTCAGAGAATCGGTATTCGTTACCGAGCTCGAGAAGGAATTTCAAACTCGATTAGGTAAATATGACACAGAAGTACGTTGGCACACTGTTGTAAAGTCCTGTCTTCCCCAGCCTCAGAGCGGCCCCAGAAACATGTAGCGAACATGGTCGAAGTGCTAGACTCGAAAACATTTTTTTTGTACGTGGCTCCGTTATGCATGTATGGAGAGCCTTGAGGTGTTTCGAGGCAACACCGTTACGTCGCGCTTCTCCCTATGCCATTCGTACCGTTTCGTAACCCTTTTACGGGTCGAATTCTGGAAAATTCCTCCGTGGCGCAGACAATTGTTCGGTGACAGCCGCTCGCCAGACTCTTTCTCCCCTTCGTAACGACCGTCAATTTTCCATGGAAACTTGGCTCGTGTCCGTTTCCTCTGCCCTTCCCTGTCCCGCGCCCTCTTTTTCGCCCACTCCTTCCCTCTCTGCTCCCTTTTCCTCCCTCCTGCGCCTCCACTGGCCTGTGTCTCATCTAGCTTCGTGCGCGCACGGCATGTACATTCAAACGCGCGCCAGGCGAACTTATTCCACTAATTGACATACGTATATATTAGACCAGCCCAGAAAAAAGAGATTTTTTTTGTTACCTCGCACCACTTGAAGCCATCACTAGTTTTATAATCTGACTCCTGGCACAAGATTAGTCCTGGGCGATGAGTTTCAGAGACACTCTTTTTTTCCATTCGATTGACACGTGAAAATTGGTTTTCTGTGCTCGAAGCCTAGGAGCTTTCCTTCTGAGGTGAATAATACTGCAGCTTCATAGATTGAACAAAATTGTCATATTTTGTTGGTTTCACTTAAAAATATCATAACGGAAAACTCCGATCAATAGCGCTTGGTAGATGGCAAATTGAGCTTACTGCGGGTTGCCAAATTATGACTACTTGGGTCGCGGCGTAGACACAACTTAAACCTATACCTACCGAGGCACTCAAGTACTTGGCTTTCGAGTAGTATCTACCGAACTTTTCCCTCAGTGAAAGGTGAGCCATGCTCGGAGTAGAGGTGTATCGCACCCATTGTAGCTGTATACGTATGGCAGCCGAGTTTAGATACACTGACTTATCGAAATGAAAAAAGTCTTCACGAGTAGAAAAAATGTTCGATAACTCGTCATTAGTGATTCACATTCATCTCCTTTCACTCTGGTTACGTCATTCACAGCGAGACCACAGCCTCTGAGCACAACGATTAGTATTACGACGCGATATATTTCGCTTTCAGAGAAATGGCATCGGAAATTTATTTACCACGTGTTCATACTTTGATACGTCTCATGCTTGCGGTGACCATCCGTTCGCGGTATCCCGTCGTTTCCCGCATATTCAACGTTTCTTTTATGCTCGTTAAAGCTTGTGATCATTCTTTCCAAAGGACTCAGCTCGGACAGTAGTACCAGTCCAATCGTAACAACCTCCGTGGGCCAGTGGCTGTCGAATCTGGGCTTAGCTGATTACGAATCGCTTTTCATCAATTACGGCTTCGACGACCTTGACTTTATAGTAAGTATCACCCAGCATACTATTGCTATACGCTTATGCATCTCCCGCAAAATACTTACATAAATCCGTGGGCTATCTCACGAGTAGTAGTGGCCTTCTTATTAAGCTATGAGATAAAACGTGAGAATGCTACAGATCTCACGTGGGAAGACCTCGAATGGAAGAGCGTCTTGATTTTTATTTGACTTCGATGCATTTCTTGCAGCATTCCATCATGGACGAGTCGGATCTCAAGGAGATGGGTATCACCAGCGACGAAGAACGCGCGGTCATCATCGACGCTGCGGGGCTGTTGAACAACCGAGTTGAGAAACGTACTTGTGCCGCTGAACAGTCCGTCGACGAATGGCTAAGGAGTATCCGCTTGGAAAACTATATAGAGACGTTCCGAAAACACCTCTATACCGACATGGATCGAGTGCGACGAGTCTGGGAAGTTGAGTTGGCCGCGGTCCTCGAAATTCAGAAACCTGCTCATAGGAAAAGAATGTTGATGTCTGTGAGTAGTGTACATGCTCATGGCTCGCAGCACAACGGCACTGGACCGAACCTGGAGGATATAAACAAGGACCTGAAAACTTTGGTGAGTCTTCGTGCTACATTCCGTGGAAAAACCCCCCACAATCCTTCTGGAAAATTATCCGCGCTGCATTTCGCCCCTACTTCGGTATCTCGACTCTCCAGAGCACGTCGAACAAAAGTTCAAGAAAGACCCAATTTCTACTTGGGATATAGCAACCAGGAGGTCGGCACTAGCTGTGACTTGTCTGTGCCAACTTTGAGCTCGCTTTGTTCACCTTCGTCTCGCACCTAACTTCAATTCTCAAGGTCACGCGACGGTCAAAGTTCCTATTTCGTTAGTTCAAGCTCTCTGGTTCAGGGAAAACATTCGACGAGGCTCTCATTGGCTATACCAGATGAAAAAGCTTACTCTGCGTAGATCCAAAGGGACTCGTAAAGGCTGTGACAAGATGAATTGGGGAAGAGTGTAAAGCGGTGGTGGCTGGGCCATGCGCGACGTAACTTTGCTCCACAGAGAAATCAGGAGTAGATGTACAAGATCTGTGGAAAATGCATTTTTTTTTTACAAATACCCCTTTTGGAGGAGCTGAATTTTGAGCGAATGTGCTGATTGCAGTTACAAACGCGTAGAACAAAAAGATGTAATACGTAAGTGGGATGGGAGAGCGACACAAAGGCAGTCGGAGGAGACACGCGAATAAAGCTCAAGAGTCTCGCTCTACCCCAATCACATCGACAGTTTCAATGATCTGCGCGCGGTGTGCCGCATCATAATGGAGATCATGGTTAGTTAATTGGCCCCCGGGGTATTGTTCGACGGGTGACACTTGAACGAACTCTCGAGCGCTCATCTGAATGGCACTGCATTTCCTCGCTCGAGCGATACATCAACATTTCGTGTTCGCTTACTTCCGTCTCACCTTTGCCCTTTATTGCGAACTCTTCATTAGCTCTCCCGATGCAACCAATAGCACCGCGCACTACCATTCAGAAATGTTACAAATCGAATGATGCCCCTTGCATCCTTTTCAATAGCATCGTTCCACTTTTGACTCGCGGAAGCAGTTTATACATTATAGCATATAATTCGTGTAATAACTAATTAACCCTTACTGGTCACTCGGGGTTGATTCAACCCCAGCGGTTTTTCGAACTGCGCTACCTCCTAGAGTATTTGTGAAAATGGGACATGTGTCGTCATCTGTGGGTAGTTTGAACCATTTTTCATCATAAAATATCGTTCGTTATAACAAATCTGGCGTATCATTTTTCCACACTTCGGATGTTCAAATAAATATAGTTTTTGGAACGGCCACTAATTTATTCTCACCCACCTAAAAGTATGCTATTTCAGATTTATGAAACGATTTTTTTTTTTTTTTTTTTTTTGAAAATTGAAGTCTCTGCATGGCTTTTCATGAAAAAAGTCATATTTTACGATTTTTTTTTCAACTTTTCTTTTTTGGTATTAAAAATTACACGACTTGAAAATAACTGACATGGCCTTACGCATAAAGGTTGACATTACATTGTAGTATTTTGATATAATTTTTTTTCAATTTTTTAGTTTTTTATCACTTTCCAAAGTGAGTGGGGTTGATGACACCCCATGTGACCATCACGTCAGAATCCGGAGGTGTGACCATTAAGGGTTAAAAATGGCCATATTGAATCCGTCATTTTGAATTATAAAGATTGGGCAGCAGATTCGTAGTCAGTGGCCTCAGAACTCCTCGTGAGCGAAGTTTCAGATAGAATGGTCATGTCTCAACATGTTCATCGGCCATATTAATCCGCCATTTTGAATTTCGGAAATTTGACAGTGGATTCATAAGCAGCGACCCCACCAACCTCTGTACACATTTTCAGATAGTACTAGTTATTATTTCGACTTGGCATAAATTTATTCTGAAAATCCTGAGCTTTCTAATACCTACTAATTTGTGATTGGCAATAAAATTATTTTTTTCAACGCTCATTGGATTCTTGGGAAGGCAGAGAACTACACACGCTCGGCGCGTGCCAGAAAATTATTGTCATATCATTGGTTACTTTTTTATCATCGCAATATGTTGGAGTCCTCGATCTCAACTCTTCTTCTGGTTCGTTTGCGACGCAGAAATCGAATATTCAACAATTGAAGGAAGATATTCGGGAGAAATTGCCGGAACCAGTCGTCCAAACTAACGGACCAGTACGGACGACCGCTGGTTCGGCTGCCATTAATACCGGCACACTGAGACACCGGAAAAATCGACCGGCACCCCAACCACCGCAACGCCCAAATTCTCATAACGGAGCTCTGTCTATTCCCGAGCAATTAGAGATACGAGCTCCTTCCGAACTTCTTTTCGGCGTACCAACAACCCTCAGGACACAATGGAGACACGAGCCGAAAGCTCTCGTCTGCAGTGCGATAACGTACGTCGCGAATGTGAGTTTCGAAGCGACACGGATTAATCGAAGTACGCGCATGATAACTAGTTGGCATTTTTCACGCCACGTTTCTTTCTCCTTTTTTGTCCACTCGCAGTATCTCGGCTCCACCGTCGTGAAGGAACTCCGCGGTACGGAGTCGACGAAAAAATCGATCCAAACCCTGAAGAAGACTTACAGGGAGCCGCGAGCTGCGCCCGACATCACCTTAGCCATATCATATCGCGGAGTTCGATTTTTGAATGCGCAGAGTCACGTAAGTCGGTGACCTTCGCGAAACATCACAGCCTCTCATTTGCATAATCACGACACTCCGTTTTTCTATTTCTCTTACCCAGGAGCCGATCTGTGATCACGAAATACGTAACATTCATTGTGCCTGTCAGGATGCCGATGACTTGACACACTTTGCCTACATCACCAAAGATCACGCGAGTCGCAAACACTTCTGCCACGTTTTCTGTGTGCCAACCATGGTAAGTGACCCTCGTCGTTGCTGAATAATTGTGACGCATGTGCACTTTCATTGATTTTTCGTTTCAAACACAACGAGTCATTTTTCAAAAAGCCAAGGCCATCGTAGCAACCCACCACAGGGGAAGTATCCCAAATATTTTCACCCGTTTTTAAACTCAAGCTTCCGGGTTACAGAAAATATCGTGCACCGAAGTGGTTGACCTTGAAAATACGTATGGAGAGAAAAAATAGTAAAAACTATTTCCGGGGCAGGAAAAATTACCGTTTCGAATTGGAATCTTGTTTCGTGAATGCACAAGGATAAAAGTTAACTATTAAAATACTACAATGCTAAAACGGTAAAAATTCCAATTTACTCCATAAAAAAAAAAATTGGGGTCAAGTGGTAAGCTCGACGATGTTAAGACCTCGATGACTAAAATTATTGGATAAATCCATCGTTTTAAAATAATAGAAGTGTAATCGAAAACAAATGTTTTTTAAGTAAGTTTTCAAGAACAAATTATTAAAATCAAAATAATTGAAACGACAAAACGATGGAAAAAACCATTAGCTTTTAGCTCGGCCAACACTGTGGCCTTCACACGAGGTGATACACTCTGTTAATTGTTGGCACACCAATTTTTAGCAGCCAAGCAAGTGAAAACTACAAGAACCAAAAATGGTATCCTGTCGTTTGGTAAAAATTACTAAACGCACATTAAAATGCGATGACTTTTTTAGCTCACAGCATTCACAATGCCGGAACGCATTTAGGAAATAATCTTACCGTTCCAGAATAATACTTCTTACTTTTGTTTTCTCTCCATTCGGTGTAATTTCAACAATTGGACGTAACAGGAAATTGATTTCGACAATTACTCGCGAATATGCTCGAGGAGCGAACGAAAAAAAAATCGATCAACGATATAAGAGGAAAAGATGGAAACAAACATTTTGACCCTTTCAGGATCAAGCTACAGAGGTGATACTAACTTTGGGTCAAGCTTTCGAGGTCGCTTATCAAATGGCTCTTAGAGATCCGTTAGGTAGCCAAGCCGTCCGATCGCAATCCGCGAATCATCTGACCAACCCTTCGATACCCTCGGTGAGCCAGACGACTGCATCGACGAGAACAACCGTCTCGGCCGCGACATCCGTGGATAACAGTTATCCCACGGCCAACACTCGCGCCAACAATTCCACGGTTATTTCGGCCCACAGTTTCACGGAAGTGTCTTTCGACAACTCGAACCTAGTAAGACCACTGGCTAATCATGGCAGATCACATTCCGTAAACGATATAAAAATAAAAGATAATCAATTGAAACTCGCGCCGATACCAGTGGACGATATCAATATCGGGGTGAAGAGTATGAAAGCTGGCTCGCGAGCTCCGATCGCCGTGTCGGAGGAGATTTAGACGAACGCAGAAACGAAATGAACAAATGTTTCTTCAATGAGAAAGTTGGTTGGAGCACGCTCACGCGACACACGCTCGCACACAGACACACGCACTCGATTTATTTGGCGCACACTTTTAACTATTATAGTTTTTTACGTTATAATTATTTGCGACTCCATTGAGCGTTTTTAACCCTAGGACCCTGCGCAGGGGTTCTCCAAACCCCACTAAGTTTTAACGGCCTTGGTGTTTAGACGGTTGAGCTAGTCATGTCACACTGTTGACCGCATTAGGAGGAGGGAACATACTGGTTGTGAGTAGATTTGTGCCGGGTAAACCGCTAGTTTCGTTCTGGAAGTGACGGAGAATGCACGTATTCGAGAGCCTGGGGTTAGCGTAACCCTACACTTGTTGCTGTATGTAGGAGGTTGGAAAAGTCTGGAAACGGTCAAATATCTCGAAAACGAAAGGTATCTGAGAAAAAAGTTTCGAACCAATGTTGTAGGGTTTCAAAAGTCCTATTTAATGATCACATCCATTTAACCTTGAGTAGAGGCGTCAAGGCGAAATCGAAACCAACATGATTTTTTTCAACGGAACGCCCCATTTTTTAATGCACAGTATTAAAGATGGCAGTGAGACGGTTCCAAAACACTACTTGATAACCTGTTTTGATTAAGAATTGCCTGAGTTATGAGCTTTAGAACTTACGGTGCCGCGGCATGCCGCCAGCATTAGTGCCGAACATGCAACCTCCGCGCGGTGCATGTTGGATAACAGTAGTGCTGACGTCACCGCAAGTTCCAAAGCTCGTAGCTCGGGAAATTCTCAACCAAAATAGGTCTTCAAGTAGTGTTTCGGAAACGTCTCGTCGCCATCTTTAATACTGTGCCATAAAAAATAGGGCATCGTATTTCAAAAAATCATGTCGATTTCGACCTCGCCTTGACGCTGATACTCACGGTCAAACGGATATGATCATTGAATAGAACTTTTGAAACCCTACAACATTGGTTCGCAACATTTTTCTGAGAAATGTTTCGCTGCCGAGATATTTGACCGTTTCCAGAATTGTCTAACACCCTGTATTCTTTCACCTACTTTACTCCTTGTAAAATTATTGAAGCACTTCGAAATGTTGTTTGCATCTTTTTTGAGTTTGTTCACTAGAAATTTCGACACTGTGGCGTTATGTGTCGTCGATAGAAAGTTCCCATAAGACCGTCTTCACCCAGAACGCGGCGCGCAATAACTGAAATTACCTAGATTCCAGTGCTTAATGAATACTAGAAGTACCTAGATATATTTAGATTTATCTAGGTAGATCCAATGATCACTAGAATGCCCTAGGTGAATCTAGGTAATTCTAGTGTTCACTGGACACTGGAATCTAAAAAATTCTAGTTACTAGATAAAGATTGTCTCATATCGATAGTATAGAGTCCTGGGGTTAAAATGATTGGCCTCTGAATACGTTGCTGAATCATCGAGAAACGGTCACTCCTGCGGGAAATGAGGAGATCGAAAGGATTTTCGGACCAGTTCGATAATAGCTATTACGCAGTGAAGAATGTGTCCGTCATTGTGTAAAGTGTAAAAATTTGTGCGTAGAATATTGAACATTTTAGTGCGTTGATGAGTGTTGTTCTCTCAGTCCGTCTTTCAACACAGAAGTGTCATTTGATACCGAAGTAACACTTTTTAATTGTTGCCCTAACATTGTTTGTGTTACTCTTAGCACAGAGCTGTGTTACAGTATCACTGCACACGCAGTGTGTTGGAATGGCACTAATGTTGTGTAAAATTACGCGGATTTTTTTTTATTGTGTACGTACAGCTGTTAGTCAACGATTGGAAGGTTGATATTAGTTTCGAGTCGGAAACAAATTGGTAGAATCGAATGCGATTACGGTGGTCGTACGGAGGGTGAGGAGGTGCTTCGGAGCAGCGGCAGGAGATGATAAGGGTCGACGAGCAGCTTGAAAGAAGACGCGGTGATTCCTCATTTCTTAACTGACATTATCACTATCGTCACTCGGTCTGTATATAACTATATGGAATTATTAATTTAATAAGTCTAAACATGTTCGTCCCACGGAGAGGTCATAATGTCAAACGTAAGTGTGTAATCTACCACCCGTCACTGTGTACACTTTTCTAATTTTCGCGACAATACAAACGTGCATGCATAGACGTAGGCATATCGATTTATCGGCTATAGCAATAAGTAGCAGGACAATTTTGCACAACGACTTGCTACTCGGAAGCAAATGCAACGATCATCTGATATTAAACTGTTCGATAGGAAAATAAAAATGTGATTCGGGTAATTTTGTCATTTACGTATAACATGCTCGAGTGTTTCAAATGAAATTGTTTTGGAAAAAAACAGCCATTTTTTCATCAACATTTCATTAACTGACCTGAGCATTTTGCTGTTTCTCTTATTTCTCTTCAAAATTGGGAAAAAACTTTGTCTTCACTTTTTTCTTCACTTTTCCTGCGAATGATTCCAAAACATTTTTCCACACCTGTGCACCGCAGATATCAGTTGATAAAATTACCCGTTTACATTCCTTCGCACTAACACTCAACTCGAATGCCAGTAAGGCTACACGTGCGGACAAATTTCGGCTAACTAAGATCCAGAAGTGATACGTGCAGTGAAATTTCGTGCAATCAGAACTAGTAGAGCCGCGTCTGTCAGGAAACTCGTTTACCGCGAATCTTCGGTTCTCCATGTCGTTTACACTCTATTACACTATTCTGCACTATTTCGGAAACATGTGTCCCACGTACATGATGTTTTCACTATAACATTATACAGCGCGTTCCATCCTAATCTTTCCAGCGGACTATCACGAAACCGTTGACCTTGATATGACCTTGAGACCATCGACCAAGGTCAACCAAAACCGCGGAATACTGTTTCCCCCTCTAGATGCTATAGCTGTTGACCAAATGTTTTCCCTCTACTTGGCAACTACCGCGTGGAAACATTGAGATGGAACACCCTGAATATACAAATTTGGATGCAGTTGCGTTTCAACATTTTGGACTGAGCATGCCGTGCTTTTTTTACTATTCGAATCGCATAGTTCCCAACGAAATTGCCGTCAGCAGATTGTTGCGAAACAGCTTAACACCACAAAATAATCGAGATTATTGTTAGGTAACGTATCATCATCGATAGTTGATGTTAGTAGATGTTCATGATTTTTATACACGTTTGTTCCACATCGATGGACGATTTTTTTTACATGATCGACGTATTTATATGCGGAGCAAATATATTCAGATTCAAAGCTGTCGGTTCGAAATTGGAAAAAAGACTCGCGTTGACCTTGAAAGCCCAAGTTTCATGTTTCGAGTCTCGACAATTGATGGCAAGTGATTCGAGGCAACTACTTTCGCGCGTGTTTAATTATTCCGAAATATAACAAAGTATTCTTCTGTCTGGTTTTTGTTTTTCTTGCCGTAATGCTTGACATTTTCGCGCGTTAAACATTTATTATTCGGCGTTGGAAAAAAATCGTAGTATTCGTGTAAATATAATACGAGGGTGCATGCATTTGCAAGGATATCACTTCAGACGAATTGCAGTTATGTACAAAACACTGACGAACAACATTTTATCTACGTACGAGCAGGCGATAAATATATAACGACGACGAAGTATTAAACAGGTGTTATATTGTGGTAAACACGAGAACCGATGGTCATTTATAGTATATACTTAGTATACGGATAGATAATCAAATACGAATCAAAAGGTTTGATTTTATTTTTCGCCTTATCAACGGGCCTAAAATTTTGTAGTGATACTCGAGCGTAATTACGACAAAGATATTATTTTAAATCACCTCATATTTCCACACCTAGGTTGAGCACTATTGACAAAGTCTAGTAAACCAAAGACAACGTAATAAGGAAATAATTTATTGAATTAGCATTAGAAACTTAAGTAAGAAACTGACTAATATGGAGGGGAGATTCGACGACGAAGCATGATCCTCTGAAGGGAAACGGCGAAAAACCGGGGAAAAAATCCGAAAACCACACAAAATGACAAACTACAAACGCAATGTGTAGATAGAGAGAAACTACTAATTGAACTATACTGCCAAAAATATACCCGAAATTCGTGGCGTTACAATGTACACGCGCATGTATACATTCGCTAACACTTTATAACATTATTGAATTAAGAATACAAATAATAGAATTAGAAGAAGTCAAATAAAATATTTGTTGTGAGAGTACTAATACGACACAAAGGCGCATTACATACATCCTACCCTATAATCCTACCTATCATTCTAAGCTACGACTCGCAATATACACTGTATATCGGGGTGGCGAGGAAAAAATAAATTCATCCTTGCCTTACCCTCTCGAATGTTCCTACTTAATGTCAGAAAATCCTGATCAAAGATGGACGCTATAGCTCGACTCTGAAGGGTCGTTTTTTTAATTTTACTTTCCCATTCGAGCAAGGTGAAAGGAAAATTGAGTTATTTCAATTGAGATACAAACAAAGTTCCATGTTTGAGTTGAGCTGCGGCGGCCATCTTTGGTGAGGATTTTTTTTTACATCGGATAGAAACATTTGAGAGGGTGAAGGCGAAAAAATATGTCTTTTCCGAGCACCCTACTGTATATTAATGTAAGTAACGATCCACGTGCGCCTGCACGCGTGCATATCGATATAGAAGGTGTTTTCCCACTGTACACGTTGCATAAACATTTACCCCTCGGACCAGCTAGACACTCGCACCTTTCCTGCCGTAAATGATCACAGGGAAACGATGTCTATTTTCAGTGAATCTCATCACCCACGAGTTTTTTTTTAAAACGAAATTTAAAATTTTAAAAATTTTTAAATTATAATTTTTTTTTTAAATATGTAGCTCCATTGTTTTGAAAAAATTAGACTCCGAATTCGGATTCAGCGACCCAGAAACAGGATGCAAAATTGTTAGAGAAAAAAATAATGCATCAATTCATTAAATTCCATTTTTAAATGGACACGTTTTGCATTAAAAATACGTTTAACGATTAATGAAAATTTCTGCTATTACTGTTTAAAAAAAATTGGTAATTAATTACAGACTGTCTTCGATGGCAATTGCGAGGACAATTTTCCTGTCTCTAGTCAGATACCTGTTGTTGGCACTTTGGCAAATGTTCGGGTGTCGTTTTACTTTGTTTGTTCTTCCTTTGTCTGATCAAGTCGCTCGCTGATTGGCTGCGACCTCGAAAACCCGTTCCTACCAAATTTCAGAAACACTTACCATTTTTTTTTAATTTTTGATACGCCATATTGGATCCGCCATGTTGTATTTTAAAGATGTTACACCGGAGTCGTAATCAGTGACCTCGGAAAGCCTGATACCCCAAATTTCAGGAAAACTTGCCCTTTCTCGACATTTTCACCGGCCATATTGAATCCGCCATTTTGAATTTCCATAATTTGTCTCCAGATTCGTAATCAACGACGTTAAAACCTTCGTGTGCACATTTTTAGGTGATACTAGCGAATATTTCGTGGTGGCACGACAGTATTCTGGAAATTCTGCTTTTTTAATGCTCATTTGTTATTAACAATAATTATCTTAATTATCGCGCACGCTCGTGCTCACACTTACATCCACAAGGGGTCCGAGGTCTACTTTCATAGCGATACCGTTCTCCCCAGTGCTAAGTATTCGGTACGTTCGTTCGATTCGCAAGTCCAGTTCCTTTTTCCAGCCATTTTGACGGCAGCCATCTTAGAAATAGAATTGTATAAAATATTTAAAGCTATCGTTTTTAAATTGTATTCTGTAAGGATTCTCTTCAATATTTCGAACCAACAACGCGTTCGCGAACTATTTATGTACGCTCTGTAAATAATAAATTGAGACGTATTTACCATTTAATTATAATTAATTGTGTGGACAACGCTCGTGATAGCCTGTTACAATAACATCTCCCACCACGCTCTAGCAACCAAAGACTGCGTTCGGTATCAACGATTTTCGACTAGCTACAACTCCCTTCACGAAAATGATGCCAGGATCTACAAGGAAATATTTGTGTACGATGCTATAATAGTTAATTTAATTTTCTGAAAAACTACCACGAAACTTGGATGACAGATAAACAGGAGAACTGTCAAATATTTTTTATTGACATGGATTTATTTCGTTTTTTTATTTTTACTTTCATATGAAAATAATAGTTATTTCTATAAATTTTTGGAATTTTTTTAATATCATGTACAGTAGAAACAAATTACACTTAAGGTCCATTAATAATCATTTGTTCAGTTAAGGTACGATTTTAGTAAATTATTTGGTGCAAAAATGTTGGGCGTAACATATTTCAACGTGTCTATTTTGGGTAGTAGGTAGCTGATCTTGAGGTTTAACGCGAAGACAGTCTTCTCTCGTGATTTTGACTGTCACTTACAACTTCTTCGAAGTCTTTTACCGTTAGTCGCTGGGTCCTCGCTTCACTCGAGGCAGGCTCGTTAAAATGTATAAACTAAGGAGGAAAATTCCATTCCGTCATGGTGTTAACTATAGTAATATATGTAAACTGGAGTGGTAAAAAAAACATTTTTTTTTCAAGTCTTTTATCATCTCGAAAGTTCCTCTAAGGCGTAAAACAACTTACCCCGTAGGCCAGCTTAATATTTCAATTCCACGAGACGCCCAATCATTTTTTGTTTTACAACATATCATTTTTTTTTCGTTTTCTCCAGTCAAAACTAAGACAATTTTTTGCACGAAAGTACGCATTTTCGTGCATGTTTTGCGGGCGGAAAGTAGATCTTTTCGTTCCAGAGCGGAAAGTGAAGCCCTTGGGCGGAAAATGAAGCCCTAGGGCGGAAAAGTGCTATTTTCTTCGAATCAATATGCAAACCAACGACGTTAGTGATGCTGAGCTTTTTTCGGGCTCTGTTATACTCTGGCATCAAGCGCGCAAAGCAGAGAGATGGCTCCAAAGTCCCTCAGCACGGGCGGCAACTGACTCTCGCTGTAATCGCCTATTTTCCGCCCTAGCTACACAATGTATCAATTTAAAAGCCTGATAACTCTCTACCCATTAGGATTACGATGAAACTATTTGAGAGCTTTTTTATAGAGAATTAAATTTCCTACAAGAATATATGCACCAAAATTGGAGAAAAAAAAATTCTTAGGTTTAACTGGCGAAAATGAAAAAAAAAATGTTCACGTGCTATTCATATGGAAAAACGGAAAAGTGTCGTAGAATTAGAATATCAAGTTGACCATTGGGGAGACTGGGTATTATACCTTAGAGAAACTTTTGAGATGATAGGGAAAAAACTTTTTTTGGACCACTCTAATGTAAACGTTGCCATAATGTACTGTATTAAATATAGGATATACCGTATGGTTGTGTGCTAATTCCTCGCTAAGAATTTCATACTTCACATTCACACGTGGAAAACAGTCGCCGCATGATACACGTTCCTCGACCATTGCTCTCCCTGTTGATCTGTTTCTCGTGATTTAACGATGTTCATCAAATCCAAAGGCGATACAGAGTAGTAGTGAAACGATGACTGGAAAAGTGACGATGACTCATCGTCAATTTCTGTTCTTCTACAAATAGTGGGGAAGAAGGATTGCAACACCAAATAGTATTGTTGCCATTGCTATTACCGCTGAGGATAAGTATTTATAGGTATACGCGCTGAAATATTTGATTAAACAGGTCATCGCGGAATATACAGGTCGCAAGGTCACGTTTCAACGAAACAATGAGAAAATCTATCCAACGATGTTATTTTCACTGGTCAAAATAAAAATAAAATCGTGGAAATAGAAGGGAATCGTAATCCTTCAACACTGCGCCATGATTTACAATCGTGAACATTCTCTGCCGAGTCTATGAATCGCACACAGGGGAACCGAAACTAGAAATATCGAAGATAAGAAAAACCTACTTTTATGTAAACATTATATTTACCATTGTTAATGTTTCTTAGAATTATAATAAAATAACAACAACTCTACGTAAGATATTGGCTATTTTTCATTCCAATGCCCTTGTTCGGTGCAACGTCAATTTTACACAAATATCATATTTACCACCCATTTTTTGCAGACACGTAACAATGCTCATCGCAAAACCTCTGAAGAATATTTGTGCAAAATATTTTACGGTAAATTCCACGACTTTGTTATCATATTAGCCAACTGCTGCGTTGTATTCTTCCACAAATAGTTTCAGTGAGGAAGGCAGAACGCGAGCTATGAGCATCATTCAAATAGTGTCGCGTTAATCAGGAAGGCCAGGAAGAGGTAAGAATATTGAGACTACGCAAACACTGTACTTCCAATATTTATTCGCACAAGAAAAGGTGTACACTACTGTTCGATGTATAATGGCTACCAGTTGCGAGAAGTTGGAAGACCGCCGTCAGCACCATCATTTGTATCTGCGCCAATTTTCCAAATTTTCAAACGAGGAAGATGATTTCTCGAACATGGGGGATGAAAATTATTGTATTCGACGTTTTGAAGTAGGTCAAAATCAGGTTCGAAAATTTTGTTACGTGCAAACTAGGAAGCAAACATACGCCAAGCTAATAGAAGCGCGTTACACGACCGAATTCTGAACGCCAATCTCGGGCACTTAGAAATTGCACGAGCATCAGAATATAGGCAAGTCACGCTGTGGGCTGCTTGAACTAACACGATGGTTAGTTCAAGCAGCTTTAAATGAAATAGGTACGTAAGCAGCGTTGGTAAAACACTTTGTTGCACGGATTAGCCGATATTTCTGGATGTTCTTTCCGTCGTGTGCCAAGGTGGAGGCCCTGCACCCTTGTGCCCCATATATGCCAGTGGATCTAGGATTTCGTAGATTCTCTCGCTATGCTCCGCGAGGCCATATGGGGACCCGAGGAATCGGGTATTATCGGATTCAGAATATATTCCGCGACTCTCGTGGTCTTCGTACGTTAGCAGATCCATCTTTCAGGGTGACGGCTCAGCTCCGCCATCCGCGGCGTCGTAACACCCCTGACTATCGCGCGGAACAAAAGAAATAAATGAGCGGCCAATATGTGCATGACGTTGTTATATAACTCGGGCTCAAACAACAGAACGAAACGTTTCAGCGTGTTTGTACATCGCACCCCGTCGATTCGTACGCTGAGCAGGGTCTCCTCGCATCAAGCGTCCGCCTCAACTTTATCTTGGCTCTCGGCTGTCCGCACCTGCCATGGATATTCCTCGTCTTCATCTTACCCCATGCACGCCTACGCGAAATCGCACGACGAACGATGCTACGAATACAGTGACGTGCCTGTCGTACCAAATCCTTTTTTTCAAGCCCCTCGGAAAGCTGACGTTTCAGCGCCTGGAGGCTCCTCAGAATCTTTGCGTGATCGTCGCAGCCGCGTTATTCATGCGTCACGTGCCCTCCAGCCCCGAACGACGAACATCTATCGTCGAGCAGTATCTTCCGAGTGTTGAAATGGATCGCATCCTCCTCCTCCACGATGAAAGCGATGCTATTTATATATATATATATAAATATAATGAATGTGTGTACAAATGAATATATTCACCGAAGTGTTTTCGTGAGCCTACTCGGATCCGGAGCTAGCCATCAAATCCCTTTTAGCCCCCAACAAATATTTGCGGAATCACTTCGACTGTTGCCAATATTTTCAATTGCAATCTTTATTGGATTAAAATTTTGCGATTCGTATTCAACAAAAAACAATTTTTCCTCCATGACTGACTAAAGCTTTCGTCCATTTTGGAAAAATCCGGTGATATTGCGTTCTATTGCCTCCTTATCAGGGCCTTCGAGTAGAGAAACAATCAAATCGAAAAATAACCCTCAAAATCGTCTCATGAGCTTTTGGTGTAGTGTCGTGTCGTGTGGTGTGGTGTGGTGTGGCGTGGCGTGGCGTGGTGTGGTGTGGTGTGGTGTAGTGTAGTGTAGTGTAGTGTAATGTAGTGTGGTGTGGTGTGGTGTGGTGTTGTGTGGTGTGGCGTGGCGTGGTGTGGTGTGGTGTGGTGTGGTGTAGTGTAATGTAGTGTAGTGTGGTGTGGTGTAGTGTAACTGTAGTGTAGTGTAATGTAGTGTGGTGTGGTGTGGTGCGTTGCGGTGTGGTGTGCTGTGGTGTGGTGTGGTGTGGTGTGGCGTGGTGTGGTGCGGTGCGGTGCGGTGTAGGGTGGTGTGGCGTGGTGTGGCGTGATGTGGCGTGGCGTGGTGTGGTGTGGCATGGCGTGGTGTGGTGTGGTGTGGTGTGGTGTAGTGTAGTGTAATGTAGTGTGGTGTGGTGTGGTGTGGTGTTGTGTGGTGTGGTGTAGCGTGGCGTGGTGTGGTGTGGTGTGGTGTGGTGTGGTGTAGTGTAATGTAGTGTAGTGTGGTGTGGTGTGGTGTGGTGTGGTGTGGTGTGGTGTGGTGTGGTGTGGTGTGGTGTGGTGTGGCGTGGCGTGGTGTAGCGTGGTGTGGTGTAGTGTAATGTAGTGTAGTGTGGTGTCGTGTGGTGTGGTGTGGTGTGGTGTGGTGTGGTGTAGTGTAACTGTAGTGTAGTGTAATGTAGTGTGGTGTGGTGTGGTGCGTTGCGGTGTGGTGTGGTGTGGTGTGGTGTGGCGTGGTGTGGCGTGATGTGGCGTGGCGTGGTGTGGTGTGGCATGGCGTGGTGTGGTGTGGTGTGGTGTGGTGTAGTGTAGTGTAATGTAGTGTGGTGTGGTGTGGTGTGGTGTGGTGTTGTGTGGTGTGGTGTAGCGTGGCGTGGCGTGGTGTGGTGTGGTGTGGTGTGGTGTAGTGTAATGTAGTGTAGTGTGGTGTGGTGTGGTGTGGTGTGGTGTGGTGTGGTGTGGTGTGGTGTGGTGTGGCGTGGCGTGGTGTAGCGTGGTGTGGTGTAGTGTAATGTAGTGTAGTGTGGTGTCGTGTGGTGTGGTGTGGTGTGGTGTGGTGTGGTGTAGTGTAACTGTAGTGTAGTGTAATGTAGTGTGGTGTGGTGTGGTGCGTTGCGGTGTGGTGTGGTGTGGTGTGGTGTGGTGTGGTGTGGTGTGGTGTGACGTGGTGTGGTGCGATGCGGTGCGGTGTAAGGTGGTGTGGCGTGGTGCGGCGTGATGTGGCGTGGCGTGGTGTGGTGTGGCATGGCGTGGTGTGGTGTGGTGTGGTGTGGTATGATGTGGTGTGGCGTGGTGTGGTGTGGTATCGCGTGGTGTGTGGTTAGTTGTGGTGTGGCGTAAAAAGACGTCTAGTGCAAAATCCACAGTTTATTCTTCTCTTCTAAATGATTACTCAGAGCACACGAGGGCCCCATTACTTAGGTGATAGCACTTCGTATTTTTCGGAAGAATCATTATTTATAAAATTGTTCCCTCTCCAAGACCACAAAAACTCGCACACGTGATCAGCTATGGTACCAGCACGAACGCCACGTCTTGACAACTCTCGGCGCATCCATCCCCAGGACGATTCTATGTTTCGGTGTCAACGAACTCAACGGAGTAGTTAACGTAAACACGATTAAACCCACCATCACACAATTTCGAGAAACTCTTTCCAACATCCGTACTAATCGTCGTTCCAAGCTTCGCGTGTCTCATCACGAATGCCGCGAGCGATTCGAAGCATCCAATTATTTTCCACCTATCGATGAATGGTCCCGATTAGTTCGCTGTGACGTTTCAATAAATATGAAAGCGATGCGGTCTAATCCTGACAAGTCATACCTTCATCTAACCTTCTCTCGTCCGCGTCCACGATAACCCTTGTCACGATCCCTCGCTGAACTCCAGGGGTCAGATAACGTATCGAGCCAATCGTGTCGTTGAGATCGCTATTTGTTTCAATTCCGCACGCGTATATTACGCTCGGGCCTTGCGAAAACCTGACAGATCGCAGGTATTCCCGATCAATCGCCGACCGTATCGCTGCCCGGGAAAATTCCAGTAAACCTGAAAATCGGAATCCCAACGAAAATCCGACCACGTTCGACCCAGCTACGATTATTGATTCGTGCTCTGTTCAGAGGAATCTCGATTCCGGTGTCTCGCTATTTTTCTACGTGAAAAGCATTGCGCAGTATAGTTTTTCGCTTCCTGGGATCTGTCGTCTTAAATCATACACGACACCTCTAGACGATCTATATGTATGTCCGTTTTCTAATTCTAATTTCCCATTTAATTGACACAAAAAAACAATTTTTGTCATTGCCAATTAAAATTCCTTGCAACAAACTCATCTGTTCACTAATGACCATCGTATATTCTTAAAGCTGCCTCTTCCAGCTTTCCAAAACTCTGCAATAACGTATGACTATAAAAATTAGAAGACCTCTTGCCCTCAGAAATTCAGTAACCATCAGCTGACTGTAGCTGGTCTTCTGATTCTCCCAATCATACGCTATTGTAAAGTTCTAAAGAGCTCAAAGAATCAGCTTTAATAATATATGACGCTTATTACGAGTAATTTCAATGTAGATGAACCAAAATTCCATATCAATTAAATAGGATACTGGAATTAAAGCAGCGACCACAGAGCCCATCTGTGGTGAGGTTTTTTCTTTGCACTGGGGCAAAAAAATGTTTTTTTCCGCAGCTCCCTATCGCACAATAATATTGAACGTTCGTAGATCACATTGAAGCGTGGTATCCCGGCGAACAGTTTTGGAATAGATTTAATCGGAGTGCCGTAATCTTTCACTACCTCTGCGTCCGAATCACTCCGAATACCACTCTTATTTCACTTCTCTCCATCTCCATTCGTCAAAGCATTGATACAAGAACTGACAGCTGGACAGTCGGAATACGCCGCGCGTATGTGGTTCAGTATCATAGGCAGCTCTCTGGCTTTCATCCGATACGCATCTAGAGTGATTAGAGATTCTTATCGGAAAGCTGAAATCGATGCACTCGAATAAATCAACGAAATGACTAACGATTTTCACTATGCGACTACCAGAAAGGATACACTTAGGTAACTTGCGCGGCACAACATGTTACGCGCGAGATGGACGAGATAAAGATACAAAAAGTCTAATTGCAAAGACATCGTGACGGTACACGCGAATCCGCCGTAAAAGCATTTTCATTCGGAACAAATCAGACTCTACTGCGTTGCGAACGTGAGCCACTTTGGCGTTGATCTGTTTTTTCTGATGTTTCTGTTCCATACTCGTTTTTAATCAGTCTAATTAATACTACGATGTACATGGGGCCTTCCACGCCGACTCGACCAGTGTTAAACCCCGAACATCTCAAGATCATTTTTAATTTTTTAAAACTAACACTAGTGTTTTTCAAATAGCACTAATTTTGTGTACAAAAAGCCAACATGGCTTTGTGTTACTTTCAACATAGAGCTGTGCACAGTGACAGTTTATCACTGTACACAGTGTTGGAATAGCACTACTTTTGTGCAAAAAAATCGTTAACACAAATTTCTGTGCTCGAATTGACCTACATTCGCCCACATCTCATACACCAATCCTGTTTCGCGAGTTTTTCACATATGCGAGATTCTTTTCTCAGAGTGCCCCGAAATTGAGCTACACGAATTACTTGGGATTTTCCACTCGTCAATATGATCTCCACGAATTACTACGAAATACGACTCTTTCCCTGGTGGATGTGGGCACTTCGTAGTTGAGAGTGCCAAAACATAATTGAGTACTTTTTTAACGAAAAAGCACGTTTTATAGTCGATTGATCCGAGCGAGTGAAAAATAATAAAGTAGGACAAACAGGGTTTCTAAAAACGTCAACGAGCAGGATGTACTGTTGATTACACGTGGTCACTTCGATTGAAGGTTCTTGCTCGGAGGCCTGGACGAAATACGGTTTTTGCTCGCAACATTTACTGGTAGTTCAGTGGTGCTGGCATCCCTGGCATCCCTGGCATCTACTTAAACCAGGGTGCTTCCTGCCACCCCCAGCACATAACTCGGTGGTTAGGTGGCAGCACCTATCGAGGGAACGTCAGCACATACAAAATTGAAAGAGTTGTTGCGTCGAAGTGGGCGTCAACGCAATCAACTGTGGAACCCTATTCCATTCTATTAAGCTATTCAGTCGACCTCTACCCACCGACATTAGCATCGCGCTCCTAATGACATTTTTAGTTCTGTACCTACTTCTACTCTATTATAACTCCGTTCGATTTTCACGGATGTCAAACTTGAAAAAACACTTCTACCTTCGACATCCAACGAACCGACGGGTCGGAAAAAATGAACAAAAATAACGCAGAAATAGAATTTCATTTTTTTTCCACTCTGTACACCGATGATGAATCAGTAACATCAAATCAATATTTTCAAGCTTAGAAAAAAGGCATGGTACAAGGAGGCAGGATGCTTCAGAATCCTTTTTTCTTTCTGCGAAATCGATTCATTTTTACCAAGATTAAAGCTCGTTGAATTTCACCTTTTTGCCACGATATATGGCTGTTCTAAGTGTGTTCAATATTATTATTATTCACCTTTCGTTCGCCCAATTTATTTCTTATCTCAGAATTCTGCTTCGTGTCAACTCAAGAGCTTCACAGGAATTTCCGTGTCGCGTTTGTTGCTCCATTTCTAACATTCTTCCCATGCCTTCCAATGCTTCTCCGTTGCGATACTCTTACGTCAGTCTTTACCTGTTTTTTTTCACAGAGTTCTGTTAATCCCCCATATTTCGTCTCTCTCTCCCTCTCTCTCTCTCTCTCTCTCTCTCTCTCTCTCTCTCTCTCTCTCTCTCTCTCTTTCTCTTTCTTCTTCAGATGACCGCCAAGCGTACTCCGGCTTTCATTTTTCCCGCCTATTTATAGCTTACTGCCGTAACTCGATCTGCCTTTCTATACCACTGATGATTGTGTAGTAGTGTTATATAGTAGTCTTCTCGCCTTGTGAATTTCCCCATCCTACTTTCTGCTCATCGCTCCTTTTTTTCCACCCGTTATACTAGTCACCTCGTTTTCCATCGCGTTCGTACTCTCTACTGTCTCCACTTCTTCTTCTTTGTTTCCTTTTTAACATCTTAACATCCTTTCACTACAATACGCCAAATTTTCCTTCTCATTCATCTCCCAAAAAAGCTTGACATTTTCGCGCTCTCTCCTTCTTATTACCAATTGTCACGTGCTTCGTTAGTATTGTTTCCCCGTTGTTGCATCAGCTGTACCATTTTTTTTTAATATTTCTTCAAATATAATTACTGGTAGGGTTATTGTCTACAGGATTGGGAAGTTGAAACCCGTTTTACTGGTAGTACTGTTCCAAGATATGTTGCTGTTGAGGTGGCGTCGTCGTTTAACATCGTGGCCAGTGAGGAGCACCACAAGGCCACGCATCTCTTTTTCTCATTGGTATACTTGTTACAGCCATACCTGGGTAAAAGAGTGAAAAGTCACAGGAGAGGTACCAGAACGAGTGTGACACGCTTTATTGACATCGCGTGTAAATTTCACCGATTTATGTCAATTATGCACAAAGTGGACAGGACACTTTAGAAAGTTGCACTCGCACGGTCGCATGTTGTTCTTAAGCTTTCTTCTGCTACCCACGAGCGAACGAATTGGGCGAGCGCTCGTCGTTTGTCCTTTTCTTTTTCCCATACAAATTCCAATTTTGTTTCCATTCGTCGAAGGGATTTCGTCGACCGTGACAAATGTTCGTACAATCGAGCATAAATACCGTGTCTATATCTGTTACACGAAAACAGGCTGACGTAGTTGCATCGCGCTCGCGGTTGCCACGTGGCACCGAGTACCCGAGCGAATTGTGTATGTAGTAAGCGTTTATGGTCCCAAGGGGTTCTTCGGGTCAACTTGGGGTTGCGAGGGAGCCCGGCTTTGAGATCGTTGTCGAGGGCGATGGAATACGGCGGCCCCCCGGCCCCCTGGCCTATCGCCGCCGCCGACCCCTCGGAGGGCCACCCGAAGCGACTGACATCGCGGACACCCATGAACGACTGCACAAAAACGTCAGTCAAGCTTAACGTGTCCGGAGAGTCGTGCTGGAGATCAAGATGCTATCTGAAATGCATTTCTTGCCGCCGCGTCTTTGACCCAGGACCGTTGCGACACCGCGCGCTCCTTCGTCTAATCGTACAACTTGCTCGAATTTTTGAGCGATGGACGACGGAGCCGAGATATTTTAGAAGATGCTCGCTCGACGACATATTCGTCGCTCGCTGCTAGTTTTTACTGTCGAAATTAGAATTGGGCGGGGTGCATTGTTCTAACGATGCATCGTCGATTTCGATGTTGATTAACTTTCAGATGAGTGACAAAAATCCTCAAGTCCGTAAAAAAATGTTGGTCGCGCTGCTATCACGTATATTAATACAAGAGCTAATGAGCTCAATGAATACATTGTTGGAACATTTTTTAGGATTTGCTTAGTTCATTTTACTCGGAAATTGATTACATAGAAAAGTGGATCGAGAAAACTCTTCAAAAAGTACGCAGTTGATTTTACTGCTGTCGTCGATTTCTCTGTAACAAATCATTGGAAACATAGAAATCAAATATCATTAGATAAAGTATGATTGTGGCATCGGCTAAGACTACAGATATTCATTTTTACGAAAAAAAACGACTTTTCGGAATTGCAAAAATGAGAAACACTTTTCATAAACGTAAACTTTTTTATTGCCGTTAGCTCTTATACCGTTTTTGATGCTACTCTTGCATCGAGCAGTTATAAATTTCATGTTTTGCCAGGTCATTAAATGCCATCGTGCCCATGTGCTAATTACTATAATTACTAAAGCATAAAACGTGTGTTGAGCAATTTATTTTTCAAAAAACAAGATTGTTCGGTAGAATACATAGAAGAGGATTGAAACTCTGCCATCAGCATCGCACTAGTGATAAGAACCGATAGCCAAATCATGGTGCGCGTTCCGTGCTCGCGGCTGCCCTGCTAATCAGTCACTGGTAGCCGATCCATCATCCACTATATTGCCACCAAATGACCTTCGACTATGCTCGCAATTTCAACTCCAACTCCGTCACAGCGCTTCCCTCGTTGAACGGACATGCCGTGCACACGGCACGCGGACCAAGAACCATCATCGGCCTCGCATTCCGCGAGAGAAGCTATATTGGTCGCAATGCTTCGATACGATACGCAACCCCTCGACGAGCACAAGCGACCGTTAGGCAACTGGATATCTATCCTATAATTAGCCGCTGATTACGTAGCGATCGTTCGAGCGTACGGCAACGTCCTCAACCTCGGGGTAGTAGTTGATCAGTTCCTGTCGCTCTGCTCGATGTCCGAGCACCCCTTCCAGCAATCACCCGCACTTCCTGCGTCTCGTTATCGAATGCGCCGTTGCCTTGTCGTATTACAGTCGGCAGGGTATTTCCCTCCATATTCCATCCCGAAGATGATAGACTGCATCCCTACACGCGCGACGCTCCCGGGGGCAGGGACACGAATTAATTGCGATGCTACGAACGTCTACCAATGGAGAAGCAGCTCATCGACGAGCGTCGAGGAATCTTCTACTCTTAATTCAATATCTGGCCAATGAATATGAGACTCCGCTCGCGACACATCCAGTTTGTCCAGAAAAACGCGGAACATCGTGTCTACCCTCTTGTGAAGAGAAGCACGAGTCCATTGGAGTGTTACAAACTGTTGAGTAGGTTCTTTCCGGTGTTGGAGAGAGTAATTCCCACTCGTTGAAAAGTTTTGTCAACTGACCTGTCCGAGAATTTGTGACACCCAAAACCTTTAGGTGCCACGAATGCCACAAAAGGTTTTGTCAAATCAAAATATACAAGGAAGCAGAAATTGAATGCTGAATTCGTGAGAATTTGTATGAGATTTGTTTCCACATATTTGACATGTACATTTCGCAGACTAGTGAAGTTGAGATTCGATTATTTGAATTTTAATAATTTTGAATTTGTATTGCAAATACAACCGAGGGGTAACAGTCGCAGCCAACCAATTTTCGCTGTGCTTCGTTGCGATTCGTTCCTGAGTCGGCCATCGGTCATCTGGGTCGAACACATCTCCTCGAACGGTGGCGTTGCCGTAGCTCAAGACTTCGAGTCTTCAACACTTGAATCTGGAATGCCGAAAAAGTTCTACGTTCCAAACGCTGTAACTACTTCAAAACTCGAACTCTGAAGGTATTTCCAAATCTTAAACTTGGAATTTCAGAGTAACCCGAAGCTAGCTATCCTCGAACTAAGAGTTTTTTTTGTCAGACTAGATAGATACACTGGAGTTACCTTCATTTCGGGCCGTTGGGTTTCTGGGTTCCAAGAAAATACATCTCCCAGCGACCCCAATTCTCACCCTGGATGCGGTCTTCCAAGGGAGAAAGACGCAAGTCCACTATCTCTCTGGAATCATGTGCGCAGACGCAGGGCACATAGCTGTCACGTGGAAGAAGATACGAAAGTGGAGGACTTATCTCAGGGAGCATATTGCGACTGCGCACACCGACCTTCGGAGTGGAGGAATAATTTTCCTCAGCATGATCGTTGGGGAAAAGAAGAATTGTTAAATGGACAACACAGAGACTCTACTACTGTAGACGCTACTTCAGTTCCCTTATTCAAGCAACATCGAGTTTAACCCTTCGAGAACACACCCATTTTTTCGAACATCTCCTACACTTTGGGTCAATTTGACCCTATCCACTGTTCAACCTTCTATAAATTAAGATCTACTGAAACTTTTCACTCAAAAAATGTATACTTCGATCAGTGTGAAAGTACTTGTTGAGTATCGCAAATGTGTTCCAAGTCTTTGACATACTTAAGAAGTTCCCAAAAAAATGTTGTTGTTGAAAACATTGAAGCTTAAGAAAATAAATCGTCTCTCATTTAATTTCTCGTACCACCTTTTTTCAACCGCCTAATTCCTATTTTCAGCCAAAATCGAGGACAGGGTCAAAATGACCCATCGTGTAAATCGCTTCTCTGTCATGCCATCTAGATTTGATTTGGCCGGGGTTCTTCGTGATGGTCAAATTCGCGTTTGTACCCTCTAACCATGAGATCTGCATCTCGTTTTCTGCATCCCCACTTCTGTAAATCCGGGTCCAGATCAAGACAGCTAAAGCCGAATAAAGGCGAACGAATGGGAATCACTGAACTGTGACGTATGTTTGCTCAGCTCCGGTGTTTGTCCAGTTGAACATGCGTTTTTTTAAGGATCGCGAGGGGTCCGTAGTGTATGGCATATAACTGGGGCGTCTGGGACTGCGGCTGGTGTTGTTTAACCGCCATCTTTAAAATAACAGTAGTTTAGCGTTTTCAATGTACTTCGTAACCAACAGTCTGGCAAAATCTTGCGGCAGGTATTTGTGTAGGTAATAAAAAAGCTAAAAATTTGGAGCTGGGAACTGCGCAGTCATACAGATGCGTGCAAGAGAAGCTCGGGCCCACCAGCCCCCCAGTTACAAGTGCAAATGAGAAAGCAGAGCCCCCGCCGCCCAGAATCAGTGTGCGAGTCCATGCGCCCACCTAGCCGAGAGGCCTAACTGAGCTTACATTAGCCTTGAAAAAACCCCCCAGTTTTATGGCATTGAGCCTAACACAGGATCCAGTGTTCTATACTACCCAGTATATATCTTGTTTGGCTCGGTATTGTTCGAGCCACGAGAGCGACTCAGAAACGAGTCAGTTAATGTGTTCCTATCCGCAACACAAACCGCTTGTCAATGAATATTCGCTGATCGGTCCGCATCCCATTCGCTATTCTCTTCCTACCCTCTATTTGATGTACCGGCACACAGTGAAAGTAATAGGAGTCCATTGGTCAAAAAATCTGCTGACTGCTCAATTTTTGACCAGTCGTAATAAATATATATGTTTGTCAATATTTATACATACCGAATGAAAACCGAAGTAAAATAAAGCTTAAGAACGAAGTTGTATTTGTATCATAACAATAAACTTACTATGATGAAAAGTACCACGTCGACGTTTCCATTCGCCTATACTCCCAGTTCTCATCCCTAAAGCAATTATTATCCAACATATTCGTAGCACTCTAACAATAAGGTAGCAGTCTAACAATAACAATTCGCTGCAATAATGATATCATCCGATTGACCGTAGCGAAAACTCAAGCATTGTCGAAAGTTAACGAGCAACAGGATCAAAGTACTCGACCTTAAGGTGGTTCTCCCGGAGACTCGACTGGCTTGCGAGAGTTTCTAGATCTTTGTATATACGTGTACGAAATTGCAGGGTCTGTTATCCGGCAAACAAGAGAAATAAATGATTTTCTACTTGACTACGATAAAATGCCATATTCCATCCCTGCAAAGCGGACAGAAAGTGATCCATTTTTCACCATAGAGCAGAAAAGTAAATTTTTGCGGGCAGAAAAGTAGATTTGCGGGTAAAAAAGTACATTTTCGCGTGCAGAACGATAGATTCGCGGGCAAATGTCTGTCAAATCTATTTCCGAACTACTTGTGTGGATTTTCAGAAGAACTTCGTTCGTTAAAATCCACGATGATTGATAAAGTTCATCGAATCTCCTTCCCAGGCTCCGGGGATCTTGGTCACGTGTCTAGTGTCTCGCGTACCTACCTACTGCTGTGGCGGCGCGGGCCGCGACAACGATGGGTATGTAAAATTGATGGGGATTGCGGACGGGTACGTTCTTGCGGTACCACGGTGCGTTGCGCTCGGAGTCGTCGCACGAGGACCTATTGAGTCATTCGTCGGGATAAAAACAGAGCGCAGACCGTGGGCGTGTGACGTCACTGCCAGAAGGCATTCATATTGAAGAGTCCTTCATGACTCTACAGAATTCTATTGCCATTAATAACCTCGCCGAGCGAGTCGAAAATTGCGTACGTGTTTCGCGTTGCTTCCCCTGCATCTTTCCCGCTGAAACACGTACATTGTTGTCAACTTACGCGGGGCGTTCTGTGCCAGCTCATTGACATTTCGACCTTACCGTCAATTTTGTCGTACGCGCTTTCCTACTTTTATTCTGAACCCAAAAATATCTCTTTGCAGATCTCCTCTAAAGCTGACTCCTACATTGAACTTCAAGATTCTAAAATGACCAACAAGTTTGTATCATATGCGGATCATACTGCGATTATGGCGCGTGAAGACACGTGGGATAAGGTCGAGAGCAGCGTGATTCGTTATCTGGAAGAGATAGCGACTTGGCTAGCCCTAAGTAAACTAACAGTAAATGCAAGGAAAACTACTCACGCGACGTTCGGTGGCTACCGTGCTAGTGTTGCCACTGTGTTGAATATTACGACAAACAACAACCAGCTGAAATCCTACAAACAACTAGGCCTAACATATAACTACAGCGCGAAATGGGGTGAACATATAAAATATAGATTGAAAAAAACTGAGTACTTGTTGTACATGTTTGGAAACCCAATGTGCCTACAACAGATTAACTTACCACTGTGGCAAACTCTCCAACGTGTACGTTAGCTGGACTGGTAAGACAAGGCACAAGTGTGCCCCCTCGCCAAAAACTAAAAAGGCCGTGAGCGAGAAAAATAGTTATTACGAGGCAATATTTAATGAGCTTGGCAATGATCTCAAGGGCACGATGATAGGAAGCAAACTAAAACAATGGGCCAAAGCAGATATACTAGGATAATTCCAGAGGCAAACAATAAATTGCATAAGCAAGTGGGATGCCACGTATCAAGACGATGCAACGTCCACGTGCAATTTCTGCAATACTAGTCTTTAGTTCTATTTAGTCGTTAAGCTCTCACCAGCCGAATATCTCTGCAGGATCGCAAATTTATAAACTTTGCGAATGCTTGTAAAGCATCTTGTGAGTAGTCGCGTCAGGCGTGGGAGGTCGTAGAATAATTACCGCGTAACACTTCCTGTCGCAGGATCAAGGAACAAATAGTGTTAGGTTCTCCTTGGTTCCCCGACAAAGGGGTACACCAGCATCCCAGAGGCAGGCACTGCTCGCGGGAAATATAATTAATGCCGTTTAAGCTGCTTCCATTGTGCGCGAATCACTTAAGTTGACCCGTCACATATCCAAGCGAACCTGACTGACTCCTCGCGTCTCGAATATAATACTGTACAATGCGGAGTGTATTGTTCGTGAAATCGGTGGCGTGCGCGTGTGTGTTCGCGCGGCTGTGAGTAGACTTTGTTAGATCAAATCTGCGTTACCTCTTTCAAGCGAACCATCATTTTTCGTACAATGAAATCAATACGAGGCAATTATGATATCCATCTACGGATCCGCACGCTTGCGTATGCAAAGCGTGTTTTATAGTACTTGCTCCTACTGGGCATCGGGTTGAGTGGCGTACGATCCGGCTCGTCGATCACACAACAGTTCACTCAATTTCGTCCCTAGAGGAAAAACGGTCTAATTACAACTTGTACTGGGATATCCACTCGGAAATCAGTTCGACAGACGAGTGTGATTTGAACAAGACCAATTTTATCGGGTACTTTTCATAACCCAATGCCCATAGCCCACGGCCAATTGCGTGGGTCAGGTGTACCCGAAGCGAGGTTCGTGTGCATTAACATGCTTCCAAGAAAATGGTAATTTTTGCCATTTTCTATTTATTGAGCACGGGGATTTTTGTTGTTGTACCTAAATTGAAATTACACGAACTCATATCGATATTTCGCGAACGATATTATTAACCCTTTCGAGCACACGTTTTTCTTCGCGTGCAATCGACTCGAAATGTTGTACTCGCGGGATTTTGGCGCTGCTGATAACAAATGTGCACTCCAAATTTTCAAATTCAAAATGGCGGACCCAATATGGCGGACCAAAAATGCAAAAGGTCGTTCGAGGGTGGTGAAAATTGGTAGAAGCTAGTTTTCGCGGTTGCTGATAGCAAATTTGCACTCCAAGTTTTCAAATTCAAAATGGCGGATCCAATATGGCGGATCAAAAGAGCAAAAAGTCGCTCGAGGATGGTGAAAATTGGTATAAACGGGAATTCGGCGTTGCTGATAGGAAATATGCACTCCAAATTTTCAAATTCAAAATGGCGGACCCAATATGGCGGATCAAGAATGCAAAAGGTCGTTCGAGGGGGGTGAAAATTGGTATAGGCGGGTTTTCGCGGCTGCTGATAACAACTGCGCACTCGAAATGTTCAAATTCAAAATGGCGAACCCAATTTCAAATGTTGTGCGGGTGAAATTTTGAAAGGCTTTTGGCTTGGAATGTAATGGCGTTAATTTAAAAAAAGAATTAGTAGAGAAGGGAAGGAAACCGGTAACCAATTGAATTGGTAACCACCGGTAACCACTTGGTTCACCAAGCGCAACCAACCGATCGGCCTCTCGCCAACGAACATCGCGCGAACAGCACGTAAGCTTCTTCTTGGCCCGTTTCCTCGATTCTCCCCTGCTTCAATATTACTCCAACGATACATGGAAATTTTGTGGAGGGAAGAGGTTCAGCAGTTCCGAAGTTCTAGACGGTAGACGAATGGACAGGGTCAAATTGACCCCGAGAGTAGAAGATGTTCGAAAATATCGATTAAATTGTACCACGTTTCCAAATTTGCCCACGCTGGGTGTATCTTTGGGAGCAGAACACGTATGTATACGGGGACGTTATCTGCAGTTTTTGTTTTTGATAGGGAGGGAGGGAGGAATTCGACGAAAATGCATCGTAGGCCACGAAAGCGAATTCTCCTGTTAGAGAGGTGAAGAAGCCTACGAGTCACGTCACGTCAAACAAGGAAGAAAACTTCTCGGCGAAGGAAGAAAAGGGGACAGACACGAGCAGCAATAAGAGGCGCGGCGGAGCGAGTGAACTCAAGCAAGAAGAATGTGGCATCTGTTCTTGTATCCGGCTTTCTCATCCGCCTTATCGCTTGCCCACGTACCTATACCTCTTGCTCCTTTTGTTTTCGAACTATGAACTTTTCTTTCACCCGTCTCGGTTTTTTTCCAACGACCTTTCACGATTACAGATCCTTTTGGGATCCCTCCGAGTCGGAACCATGCGATGCAGAAGTACGACGGCTACCAAAAATGCGGACCTTCGAAATAAGATGTGAAAAGGGTCCTAAAAATCGTGGGAGAAAGTATCCATCACCACTTGACCGAAATTCAATTTTCAATTCTCAAAACGCCAAAATGAAATCAGTGACCAAAAAACCATTTTGTACCAAATTCTGTTTCGGTTAATTCATTTTCGCGCTTTACCATTTGGAGCCCCAAATTTAAACAATGGCGTGCCACTGAACTGGTTAAAAACTGAAAATATTTTAAGGCGCACCAAACAATTTGCTTGTTCGACTAAAGAATTTTGAAAAAAAAAAAACAGTTTTACTTATTTTTCACTGAGAATATTGGCACACCTGTCATTTCAGGACGAAGGGTATGCCAAATTAGGATAATAGGATTGGAGAGCATTATACTCAACGCAGGGTCATTTTGACCCTGCCATCGGCTTTGACCGGAAATAGCGTTCAGCTGATTGAAACAAAAGCGCCACTGTAGCCTCCTAGATATACGATTTTTTTCTACCCTTAGAGTACACACCTATTTTTTCGGACATCTCCTAAGGTCGGGGTCAATTTGACCCTGTTCATCCATAACTTCGAAACTACTGAATCCTTTCACTTAAAACAAATGTAGCGACATGTCGAATAATGTTAAAGTACTTTACGACTATCAGTAGCGACTTGAAAGTCTGCAGCACGCTTGAAATTGTCATGAAAACAGATTTTCTCGAGGAAAATGAAACTTTAGAAAAATGGTAATTTTTTTAACTTCGTGTGTCTCTGATTTCGGAGAAAATATGAAGGTATTGATATCACCCCGAAAATGAGAAGTTGAGGGCTCACTGGACCTCCTCGTTTTGAGGTGCAGACTCTCAGAATAGAAATGCAATGATTCGTTCGATGCAAAATCTGGGATTCTTCGTACTCTCGCAGTGTCAACTCGATTCGGCGCTCCATTTTTACTTATGAATTGGCCCCGCGACGGTGTACATATATCACAGTGCTATCGGCAATAACGAGCGGAGACTAATCCTATTCGTTAAATTTATGGTTTTACCTTCCCATAAATACAGAGCACAGAAGGGGCTGGAGGACCGTTGTCAATGCTTCACGGCTATTGCACTGGAATTGGTGAATATGCTCGAGCAATAAATTACCAGGAGAATCATAATCGTACAGTGTTCGCTTACGCGTAAAAATGTCATTTTCCACATCATTCTCACGTGCAGAATAATTTGCTGGAAAACGTGAGCTTTCGTTTATTAGAACAAATGAGCAATTTGCATAGCGACAGATTAGGCACTTAAAACTAGTTATTGCAACGAATATATTACTCTTATAAAACTTTTTATAAAGATGTTTTGTGTCTTTTGCGATACCTATTTGAGAGGAAATTAGTGGACTTGATAGACAGTTGTGCTATGCATCAATATCGAGGTGGTAACACTTTTCGAAGACTGAGGATTCTCACTGGAGAAGCTTCCTTTTCCATCTTGTTATTAGCTAGTCTATCTAGCTATGAGATAGTTATCTCAATATTAGCGATTTGGAGCGATGGCTAAATTGGTGCGCTAGCTTGACACAGGCTAATCTCATTGCTCGCTTTCTACCAGGGTAATATTATTTTTGAGCTGGAAATCAGGTAGCCGTGAATTCTACGCCAGCCGTCAGCTTGTGATCATTATTTTGCGATAGATGCCCGTTGCATTCCCACGTGAACCAACGAGTGTACGCGTGCACGGGGGGTGGGGGCATAATTTGGAATCTCCTCGCTCCGAACCAGCGGTATGGTCAGGAAGGACATGGAAGGACCGGGGTCGCGGCGCTGAAGCATACAATAGTAGACGCGACGCCATGGATGCGAGAGCGGAGATGTTCGCTGGTGTGACGTTAATACTGGTTTCACGGTTTGATAGGTGCGGCGTGTAATTTTGCAGCGGTTCCAAGTTGGATAAGCACGAGGTTTTCTAGTTAACTGGACCACAAAATTTGGGAAGCCTATATAAAGGTCTTCGACGGCGGAGGCAATCAGTCGCCTCACGGACCTCAGTCGCGCAACACCAGCAACAAGCGGAGTAACAACGTTTGTTAGCGTAAAACGGTTACCAACAATTCTATGTCCGACAAATTCTCAAGTTATCGAGAATCACGCCGCTCGAGTTATTCTTCGTAGCTTTCCACGTATTCGGCTCTCTGCTTTTTGCATAAAGACAGTAACACTCAGTTTTTGTGGAACACGACGGTGCCACCATGTTGGTCGCGGACGACAACGACCTTGAACTAACAAATCGAACTCCGACAACAAAGTGTCGTATAGGTTTTCCTCGCCATTTTTCGCGTAGAGCAGATTCGTGCAACCAGTTTTTTTTTCAAAATAACAATTTTTGGCATAATTTGTTTAAACAATTTGTTATAAACAATTTATAATGACAATGCCATTCCTATGGATGGCACAGTTTCTGCTGCAGTTTCCCCTGGGTCTTAATAGAAAATGTCAATGAAGAAATATCAATGGTGTTACTGTTTTGGAGTTACACGTACTTCAGCTGGACCAGTCACAAGTGTCTCATAAACGGATACTTGGAATTTCAAAAATCAAATTCGTATCCCTTTTTAACTAGGCAGTTAGCTCGTCATGGAATGTTTCGCGGTGTCAGGGAATTTCGGAAAAACGTCCCACTATTTTCGATGTTTGTGTTGTGATAGCCTCGGACTTCGATTAAGGTATGACTATAGCTCCTGTTACCACTGAGAGTGGGGGCAAGAGAGGTCACAGAAAAATTATCCCAAACAACCAAAAAAGGTGGACATTATTTTAAGTACAATACATTAAATCCGTTAGATAGCATGTCAAAAACTAATTGACACGGATTTTTTCTTTTTTCAATTCGAAGTTCGTTAACAAAGATATAACAGCTTGAAATTGGCGCGTGACGTCAGGCTGTTAGTCGATACAGATACACTACAGTGATATACTACTACTAGCATCGTCACGTTACGCGAATTCAACTTGCTACATCTTTGTTAATAAACATGGAGTTGGAAAACGAAAAAATACGTGTCAATTAGTTTTTCACATTTTATACGACGGACCTGGAAGTTTTTTTTCTCATTAGCAAGCCCAATTTTGCGAATATATTCGTTGCGACTTAATTTATTTCCGTGTAGAAATTAAAATCCAGATCGTTTCACTTTTCAAACTTAATCGCGCCACACTGTTAGCAGTCTAATTTTTCTTCAGAAATTTCCAAACGTGAGGTAGGATGTTTTTGAAAGTTATTCTCGGGTAGGATGCTCTGCCACTGGGGTTGGAAGTGTTCCGTATGATTTGGGCTCCTTCGGATACAAATTTGCGGTGGTTTCGTTGGGCGCAGGAAATGTAACGTGATGACCTTGAGTTTAGAAAAAGCACCAAAAGCCATCCACTAAATTATATTCGGAGTTCCCGTTGATAACGAAGCAGGAGACAAAACAATACCAATAAAATGCACATGGCAGTGCCATGAAAACGAACTGTTCAGCATCACATCTGGCTGTAAGATTGAGCATTATACGGCTCATCCGTAAGAGATGTTGGAGCTTCTCGAAGCTCGAGAGAGAGAGATGGAGAGAAGTGAGTTTGTGCTCGATTAACGATAAGGGAGAGAGAGGAGCTTGAGATCTGTTGGCGCTTAGCCACCAGGTAGGGACGTCGGCATAGAAGACGAGGAGAAAAAGAGAGATGAGGGATTCAAACGGCTTGTGATGGAAATCAGCCGCGATCTGGCAGTGGCAGATGAAAGTTTCTTTGGTATCAGCTGGGAGACGCTAAATAATGAACGATGGGATAGACGGAATACGTAGAAGATACGAGCGATGTTTCGTCGAGTGTCATCGAGTCGAGTCGGCCCGTGCCAAGCCGTCTAGATGGAGGAGCCTCGAGAAGAAATCGTCGCGCGTGTGTTCGTCGGAGATTTTCACGTAGTCCCCTTGGAAGCCTGACGATTCCCAAGGGAGATGCTACCTGCGCCTCCGCGCGGCGCCGTTTCATACATTTTTTCCCCTTTTCCTTACTTTTACCCCTCTGCTGATTTTCATCCGCTGCACCCGGCGAAGTAGTGCTCCAAAAATTTGCGCCGACGTATCCAACCGAATCTTACAAAAACTTCGGCACGCGTTAAACAGATTTCAGAGGCACGCGACTCCTTCAAATTTTCAGACCGCGTATGTACACTTCGTACATTTATCTACCCCTCCGAGCTTTCGGTTACGGATAGCGAATGACTTTGCTCGAGGAACTTCCGGTGCAGTGTACAAAATCCAATGTACGTTTTTAAACAACTTGAGGTTTTTTGTACAAAAGTACACGGTAGTCCAGCTTCTCAAGATTTGGCAATTTTCACTTCTGCTAATAGTCCCCACTTATCAGCACTGTACATGACAGACAAATAGTTCGTCACGCGATTCGCGGATTCGCAGCGTCGATCCCGAAGCGACGGGCGCGTTCATCGCTGATGTGTCGCGCGCGCGATTTTCCACAACTCTGTTCCACCAAAATTCTACGGTCAAAAATTAGTACGAGTTCTTTCACAGCTCGATCCTTTCGCCAAACACAAATACTATCCCGCATGGAAAGTCAATTTTCACGTTTTTTTTTTTTTTTTTTTTTTTTTTTTTTTGCCAAACATAGACTATGAACTTATGGACGTTGTCCAATGAATTTCCATACGCGTTATACTAACAGGCAAAAAACGACTTTCTGAAAAAATGTGGTAAAATATGATCGTATCGACAAAATCTTGTCTTGAACAGTAGAGCTTGCAAGTACGAACGCGGTAGTTCGCAGCTCGAGCTTTCAAATCTCACCCTCGGCTGGGAAAAAATGTCGTCGCACCTTTTTTATTGCTGTTGTTGAACATACGAGAAAATGAGAGAACAGCGTGTTGAAGAAGATGGGTGTCATGCGAATACCAGTGATAACCGTGCGTATATTTGGATACTCGAACTACGTTCATTCGTGTTATTAGACCAGTTTTTTTTTATTGTTATCAGCGAGGTAGGAATTCGGGTTCGTAGAATATTGGACTTACACCAACATATCGAATGCGCGGTCTAACAGACCCAATTTACCTACTCAGAGAAATTTTTTGAAAATCGAGAAAAAATTTGAGCTCAATTTTAAGAAGCCTGAATGGCCATTTGAAATTTCCCATTTAAATGGCACCCAATTTTTGTTGCAATTCAAAATTCCATAACTTTTGAACCGCTTGAGATAAACATTTTAACCAGGCATATTCTTGTAGAGCACAAACTTACTTGCGAGTTGTCTTTTTAAACTCAAAAATTGACAGAAAGTCGAAGAAAAGCAGAAAAACTGAAAAATAAGAAGATAAATTATAGTTTAAAAAAACTGAAAAAACACGGCTTAAGGGTAAACCGATCTGAGAGGTGAAAACTAAATTTCAGTGTAAGAATAAAGTGATTTAGGAGAAGATTAATATTGTTGAAAAAAACGCGGGGTGCTGATGCCAATTGTTATAAATACGAACAACGAATAATATAAGAACCATAAACCCACGCTTTTTTACAGAGTTATTAATTTTTGAGGGGGTTTAGTTTATTCTGATGTTGAAATGTATTTTTTAGTTTTTATTTCGGCTTACCGTTAAAGACTATTTTTCAGGGTTTTGTACTATTTTTTTTTCGTTAGGATATCTAGACAAAATAGACAAAATGAAGGGTTGTACAGAAAACATACGCGGCAGATTTTTGAATGAAAATATTGTGCGACTCGTAGCTATGCACCGCGGAGGCGAGTGGGTATACAGAGCCTGAAAGATACACAGAGAGGGATGAACGATCGGGCAGGCAAGGCGGACGGGTTATGGAAATGTGGTGTTGTAGAAGCCAGTTCGCCGATTTCCCGTTTTCATATTCAATATGATCCGCCTACTCGCCATTGTATTCATTGAAAACGAGTCAACCGCAAGGAAGATGAGCGCAGATGGTTGGATGGCTGGTCCAATGGTTGGATGGAGAAGGATGAAGCTGAAGATTTGAATCGGGGTCGGAGCGAAGGATTCGTGTTGAGGTAAAAATGGAGCATGGGATGAGTAGTCCATCCATTGGTTCTCGGCTTGACTGCGCTGTACCGGTGGTTGGTTTATACGTACTCAACGACGGGTTGAATCTACTCCGACTAATGAAAGGCGAAGGCCGCTGAATTGCCCTCGATGTCTCCGCAACCCTGTTCGTGTTTTTTCTCTTCCGACTCCTTCAATTTCATCCTCAAGTATTTTCAGCCGAATCTTGTATACGACTCGCGAATCCGAAACTTTGGCACTTGTCACGTTTTAAGTTTTTTGTTACCTCGGAATGACTTTGGTAACTTGCAGACGCGCGTGTTCTGAAACACGAGTGGGGATCAGGCTGTTTCATTTTCAGGCCTCATATTTTTTTTTGGCCTACCTAAAAACCTGCTAATTTGTTGGTCACAAATATATTCCCGCTGGAAAGCAAGTGCCAAGTAACCCAGAGGCTTCGATTTCCCACGTAAAAAACACGGGAATTTTTTCTCTCGGTTCCAACTCGATTTTTCGGTGTCCAAAAATTTTTTGAGGAAAAAATGGCTATACACCCTTTGTAGGGCATTGAATTTGCTACAAAAAAGTTCCCGGGAGCAAACGCTTTCCGACCAACGGTTTTCGAGTAATAGTGCTGGAAAGGTTAGTGTTAATGATAAGGGACAACAAATTCGGATGTCCCAATAAAAATGTGGATATTCGTTGTTCCTTCGCTTCGTGCACGTTAGTTAGACACGGATCATTATTGCCACGGTAACATCGAGCTCGCCTTCGAATATGATTGATTGGAACAAGTTGATTCGCACGGACGTACCGCGAGCGTTTCGGTAATATTGAAATGAACTCGGCGCGGGAACGTACTACGTATACTCGCATCAGCAGAATCAACCCCCAGAGTTTCTTGCTAGCCGTATGCATATGTATCTAGGATCGCGAGTGTATTAAATTTCGCTCAGATTTCACATTTTCCCGACTCGATCACTTTTCACGGATAATAGTATCCGATTTTGAACACGCATCGAACATATCACTGAGCGAAGCTAAGTTGGACGAAGTTAATCCGCATCAGATTGGACTTCAATAAGATGATTGCAACCTACTACTATTTTTCTTCGCGTTCTAGTATCGCAAACGATGTCAGATTCGGTGAGCATCGGATAACAATTGTCAGAATGCACAGTGAAAAATGTTTCAAGGTCATTGTGTAAGGTGTAGACATGTTTGTGTAGAATATTCAACATTTTAGTGCGTTGATTCTGCACAATCGTTAGTGTTGTGTTCACAGTCCGTTGTTCAATCCACGAAAATATTATTTCACACTTTTCAGACGTTACTTCAACATTGGTTTGTGCAACTTTTTACACAGACCTGTGTTACCTCATCACTACACACGAAGTGTGTTAAAAATATCACTGAGCGAAGCTAAGTTGGACGAAATTAGTCCGCATCAGATTGGACTACAATAGGCTGGCTGCAACACGCTATTATTTTAATCTTCGTTCTAGTATCGCAAACGGTGTTAGATTCGTTGAGCCCAAGATGAAAATTGTCAGAATGCACAGTGAAAAATGTTTGTGTAGAGTAAAAACACGTTTGTGTAGAGTATTCAACATTTTAGTGCGTTGATTCTGCACAATCGTTAGTGTTGTGCTCGCAGTCCGTTTTTCAACCCACGAAAATGTTATTTAATACCAAAGTAACACATTTTGGATGTTACTCCAACATTGGTTTGTGCTGCTGATTACACAGAACTGCGTTACCTCAACACTACACGCGGAGTGTGTTGAGAAACACTAATTTTGTGTAAAAAAAAACGTCGTCTAGGCAAACTTTTGTGTTAAATTGGACGCAATTTTGTCTGGTGCGTAGAGATGGGAAAGACGAAACAATTATACGTGATGATCCCTTCTCAGCACCCAATTTCACGCCCGGGTAACATGTTCGTTCGTCGGTTCGCAAATACTTCTGCGGTCCGCGTTTTCAATGATCTTTGAGAGCGGCGGTGAGCCGTGGCAAACTTCTGAGCAAATCATTGATATTAAAGGATTGACCGGGGAACGAGGATCAAACAAGGATACCGCTTCGAGCGTTTCCAACCCAATATAATCTCCTCGGCCTACCGGCTAGTTCGAAATCCGGAGGGCTGCATTGATCAGATTTTCCATCAAGTGTAGGCTCACGTGTAATAGATATACGTATGTCTACGCGACTACAAAGGCGGAGTTTCCAGAGTGATTTCCAGTAACTAAAGAAGTTGGGGCTGGGCTCGCTGCTGCGCATAGTCATACCGAGTAGAGTGCTCAGCATAGAGATGAGAGAATGAAACGCGGGTATAAACATGTTAGTAGTCGGTAATTAGCAATACCACAGCTCCCATGTGTGATCCGTAGTCCAAATTTAGCACAAAATGTGTCTCACACAAAATTAGTGTTACTTCAACACACTCAAGTAACACAGCACTACGTTGCGGGTAACACTGATTTGTGTCGAAAGTAACACAAAGTAATGTTGGAGTAACATTGAAAAAGTGTTACCTTACTATGGAATGACATTCTCAGGGGTGGAAAAATGGACTGTGAGGACAACACTAACGATGGTGCAGAGCCAACACGCTGAAGTGTTGAATATTTGTAGGCTTCACGGAATGATGGAGAAGTTGTGTGGCCTTGTGACCAACTGGTCCAAATGCTCTCGTAATCAAGCGTATCTCATTACCATGGTGGCAAGTCGTTATCATGCCTTATGAAACTCTACCATCACATCTCTCTCTTCGATCGCCGAAATCGCTCTTGATCCCCGCGTACGGGCTGACTCGTAGGTATTATTCCCTTCACGCGAGGACGTCCGCTACGCACACTCGACAAAGTCATATTGATGCCGAACATTACAGGCGTGGATGCGATTGCTGGGGACGGGTATTTATCAATTCCATACGAAATGACACGAATGGTCGGACGCTAAACGGTCTTCGCAATGAAAAGGTAGTATCCCACCGAAAAGGAAATATCCCAGCGAATGTCGCGTGAATATAATAGCCACAGCCTCCGTTTCATTTATTCGCAACGAATTAGTTTACACTTCGCACGACTGATCGTGATCGCTTGATCACTTCGATGACTTGTCTACGTTCCGATCTGGAACCGTGCTATATTTATGACAAGCTGGTATTTTCTAACCAGGACGTTTGGGGACCACGAAACGCAGATGATACAAGTAAAGCTGGCGCGGAGCACAAACCGCGGGGATGCGAATCGAATACAAATTTTGGTCCGCTTCGGTGGCCGACGAAAGTTCGGCTAATCGGATATGGATAAAATTTGTATTGTTCGAGTACTTTTGAAGTGTTGGACGTGACAAAGACTTCCAAGTCTTTGAAAGATTCTTTTTGAAATAAATAAAGTTTGAGAAACAAAATCGTATCTTGTTTTATTTTTCTTACCGCCTTTTTTCCAATACCTACCCGATTCCTGTCTTCGGGCCAAGTGACAGGGTCAAAATGACCCGTTGCGTACTCGAAGGGTTAGTTGTTCTCGCGATAGTGGGATACTATTGATATTTTTTGGAAAATAGCCTTCAACTTCGTTGGACATCATACGGACGAGCAGGTCGCGCACCTCGCCTTCGACGCGACGGTCATGCGGACATCACGCGTGCTCGCACGAATGAACAGCAGACACGTAATGGATGTAGGTATTACAGATATACAAATATCGACGCGGATACGGATATGGGATTGGAGAGAGAAACGAAGAGAATTTGAATTTGAAATGTTTATCTATTCCTTGTACACTATGCTGTGCACATATATAGCACGAATAACTAGTGGCGCCCACAGAACGATTCCTGTACCAAATGACAAAAATTAATAATAAAATAACACAAGAATAACGGAAGTAGGTATACAAAGCAAAAAAAAGATCGAAAAGAAATTAAGGCTCGCACTCATAATTAAAGATAAACGATTTTATGAAATGCTTGCGTACATGTAGGAAGGAAGCAGAGAGGTAAGATAAGAGATCAGTAGAGAGATAGGTGAAGAGAGACGAAGGTAAGGGGTGGGTAGAAGAAGTGGGACAGTAAATGGGAGTGGGAGAGGAAGTGGGACAGGCAGAGGAAATGGGAGAGGAAGAGGAAGTGGAAGAGGAGATGGGAGAGAGAGAGGAAGTGGAAGAGGAAGTGGGGCAGGGAGAGAAAATGGTAGAGGGAGAGGAAGTAGAAGAGGAAGTAGGACAGGGAGAGGAAGTAGAAGAGGAGATGGGATAGGGAGAGGAAGTGGAAGAGGAAGTGGGACAGGAAGAGGAAATGGGAGAGGGAGAGGAAGTAGAAGAGGAAGTGGGACAGGGAGAGGAAATGGAAGAGGAAGAGGAAGTGGAAGAGGAGATGGGCGAGGGAGAGGAAGTGGGACAGGGAGAGGAAGTGGGAGAGGGAGTGGGACCGGGAGAGAAAATGGTAGAGGGAGAGGAAGTGGAAGAGGAGATGGGAGAGGGATAGGCAGTGGAAGAGGAAGTGGGACAGGGAGAGAAGGAGAGGGAGAGGAAGAGAGAGAGAGAGAGAGAGGAGTGAGAGAGATCAGTTAGAGCAGGGTGGCGGCGGTGGTGGCGGCGGCGGCGGCGGTCCAGAACGAAAGTCGGAAAGGGCGCGTGGCAAGGAGGAGGGTAGCGGTCGCAGCATGGGGCGGAGCGTTGTTGATAGGAGGGTTACAGAGGAAACACGAGGGGAACCAACACAGAGGGTGGGGCGATGCGACGTGGGGTGACGCGACGTAGGGCGCCGCGACGCGAGCTTCCGTGCGCGTGGATCATCCAGAGAGCGCACGGACGAGCGCCGGCGAACAGGTGGACGAGCAACCAAACGAACGATCAGAACGATGCGGAAGCCCTGATCCAGATTTATTTATTCCGATGCAGTGCCCTTATGTTCCACCGCTTGTTACTCGTTTTTCGCGATCTTCCGTCGATGTTGTCGCGCGCACGCACGTATTCCCTCCCGGTCAAGCGAGCACTCGTTTGCCGGAATAACCGCGTTGAAAGAAAAATTTCTCCGCTGCACTCGACTTCTTCTACGCCTCGCCAACATGTCTGGCTTCAAATTTCACCCGCCTCGAGTGAAGTGGATATTAACTAACAAGGAAACCTTGCGAACCCGAACTCACCGATTTCAATGATTTTGATATATGTTGTAGAACATCGAAAAATAAGAGACACGTATTTTTTTATACGTGCTCTTAAGCCCATTTAGGGGTGAAATCTACCCTCAAAGCTCACCCTCAAAAAGTCTTTTTTCGAAATATCTCTGCTTCTAATTGGTATTTCGCGACGGAACAAAATGGAAAATGCTCTTTGCGGCAAGGCGGAGCTACTAGACATTGTTATGCCCACGAGGGTTGCAACCCCTATTTTTTATACCGGAAAAACCACATTTTTCGAAGATATTTTCGTTGTACTGATTCTAATATTGACTTGAAAATTGAAAAATAAATATTCTGAGTTGTGAAATAAAGTAAATAAGTTTACGTGTTCGAGGATTTCGCGTTAACTACCCCCAAACACGGTTACTACCCCTTCAAACATTGGTCATCTGCAATAATGAAAAAAATGTTTTTCTCAAGAGAAATACGAATGAGATATGTTTTGAGAGACACGTATTTTGTTATACGTGCTCTTAAGCCCGTTTAGGGGGTGAAATCTACCCTCAAAGTTCACTCTTAAAGTCTTTTTTCGAAATATCTCTGCTTCTAATTGGTATTCCGCGACGGAACAAAATGAAAAATGCTCTTTGCGGCAAGGCGGAGCTACTAGACATTGTTATGCCCACGAGGGTTGCAACCCCTATTTTTTATACCAGAAAAACCACATTTTTCGAAGATATTTTCGTTGTACTGATTCGAATATTGACTTGAAAATTGAAAAGTAAATATTCTGAGTTGTGAAATGAAGTAAATAAGTTGACGTGTTCGAGGATTTCGCGTTAACCCTCCCCAAACACGGTTACTACCCCTTCAGACATTGGTCATCTGCAATAATGAAGAAAATGTTTTTCTCAAGAGAAATACGAATAAGATATGAATTGAGATATCGAATATCTTATATTTAAAGTCATTTATCACGAGGCAATAATTTCTTCATAAAATGAATCATCTTGGTCAAGATAAACTATGATTCGCGAGTGATTTTTTATTCCATCAATTCGTCTTTTCGTCCGATAATTTTTTACGATACTGCTTATCAGTTTCGATTATTCGTTTCGTTACTCATCGGTCGGGTATATATGTCGTAAAACTCCATGCTCGGGAATAAGTGTAGTCTTTTAGAAGCATTGAGTAGGTTTGTTCCTCCATCCGGACTCAACAATGAGAATCAATCCTTTGACTGTTATACATTTATTATCCGCGTTTTTTCAAAATATTCAAATACAAGATGGAACGGCCAATCATAGAGAAATGGAGTTAGCAGAATCGATTAAAGATATACTGTTAAGTGCCACAAATGATTTCAATGACGTAGATATGATTATCGAAGAGACATTACATTTTCAAGAACAGTACAAAGATCACGCAGCAAAAATAGTTGAAGATACAATACAGCATCATTTTCCTGATTCTGTTGAAGCACCAACGAATCATTGTACAGAATGCTGTTCGTGGTAATCAGAAGTTATCAACTTCGGAAAATCGTATTCATATTATGTACATATAAAAATACTCAAATATTCGAAATCAATTTGGTTTTTTCAAAGTAAAGTGCTCACAGGTCTCATTTTTGATTTTTTATTTCAACAATTATGGAAATCAGGTTCAGCTGCACATGTACTGACCCAGAAAACTTCAATACAAAAAACTAGAACTAATTCTATTGCGAATGAATATTTTTCAAATTCTTAATTGAAAGTGTATTATTCTATAAATTCATGACAATAATGGTAATCTTCATAGAAATGTTTGAAACATAATGATTTCTTACACCAGCCGCATCGTATCATAGCAATATTCTCACATCCGCTTATTCCGCATCGTATGTCGCACGAATCCCCGAAACTAAAATCTACGGGATTAACGAATTCCTGTGGTTTTTCATCAATATAACCACTTTTGTACCAGGAATATTTAAAAAGATTTTCATATCGTGGTGAAGATAGCTGATTGTGGGCTAAAGATTGGAGTTTGATAATGTTATTCCTCAAATGCAGATTTAAATCGTAATTCATTAAAATTACATTATCAGAAATACGTCGAACATAATTTTTCCATATGCGAAACCCAAACACATCAAGTGGTTGTATTTTTCCTGTTGTACCGGTTGGTATTTTTTTTATAGTTATTATTTTGTTTTCCGGCATTGTTTCCTGTATTACTGCATCGCAGTGTCCACTCCATGAATCAAGTAACAATACAGAGTGATGACCCACATTCGGATAAAATACTTGTTCTAACCAAATCTTAAAAAGGTCTGAAATTACAAGATATTCTTATAAAATCATTCAATTAATCATAGTTTGGTGATAATAATTATTGTGAGTGTGCTTACTTGTAGTTAACTTTCCAGATGTAGATGCCTCCGCATGTACATTATCTGCACGGAATAATGTTGTTTGTACGATAGGGCCGAATCGACCACTTGGCTCCTTTAACACCAGAAAAAGAGGTGATAGGAGTTTTCCTGTAGCTGATATAAGTGGTTGAATGGTATAACTGTGAGTTGTCGACGAAACTGACTGTACTAAACATTGCACTTGCTTCTCTCCTTCAACAGCTAACGTTCTTCCAGAGTGCATTTCCAATTGGAATCCACTTTGATCTGAATTATATAAATTCTCAACTCCAATTATAGGTATAGTTGTTTTAATGTCAGTTACAAACTGATTTGCTTTACTTTTGAGTTCTGACTCACTGTCCAAAGTTTTTCTAGTGACAAATTTATTTATTTTTCTTGGTACTATTCGATGGGCTTTTTTAAACTTCAAAAGCCAACTTTCAGAAGCCTTGAATCTGAAATCTTCAGAGCCAATTTCTTTTTGAGCGTGCAAAGCCCATCGCCGTAAATCTCGATCATGAATAATTGAACCACCTTCAAGAGCAGCATTGAAATTATCTAATACATGTTGACAAATTCGTGCAATTTTTTCCCTGTAGGTACCACCCTTATTTATCTTGTTAGCCCAACGATGTAGTTGAGTTTTAGATTTGACTTTTCTGAATCTTCTTTGTACAGTTTCGATTTTCAAGTTTTTATTTTTCCCACTTCTCCAATAATCCAGTGCTCTCTGTTTATAGTCAAAACTCACTTCTTCTTCATCATCTGTACAATGATTTGTTGGTGCTTCAACAGGATCAGGAAAATGATGCTGTATTGTATCTTCAACTATTTTTGCTGCGTGATCTTTGTACTGTTCTTGAAAATGTAATGTCTCTTCGATAATCATATCTACGTCATTAAAATCATTTGTGGCACTTAACAGTATATCTTTAATCGATTCTGCTAACTCCATTTCTCTATGATTGGCCGTTCCATCTTGTATTTGAATATTTTGAAAAAACGCGGATAATAAATGTATAACAGTCAAAGGATTGATTCTCATTGTTGAGTCCGGATGGAGGAACAAACCTACTCAATGCTTCTAAAAGACTACACTTATTCCCGAGCATGGAGTTTTACGACATATATACCCGACCGATGAGTAACGAAACGAATAATCGAAACTGATAAGCAGTATCGTAAAAAATTATCGGACGAAAAGACGAATTGATGGAATAAAAAATCACTCGCGAATCATAGTTTATCTTGACCAAGATGATTCATTTTATGAAGAAATTATTGCCTCGTGATAAATGACTTTAAATATAAGATATTCGATATCTCAATTCATATCTTATTCGTATTTCTCTTGAGAAAAACATTTTCTTCATTATTGCAGATGACCAATGTCTGAAGGGGTAGTAACCGTGTTTGGGGAGGGTTAACGCGAAATCCTCGAACACGTCAACTTATTTACTTCATTTCACAACTCAGAATATTTACTTTTCAATTTTCAAGTCAATATTCGAATCAGTACAACGAAAATATCTTCGAAAAATGTGGTTTTTCTGGTATAAAAAATAGGGGTTGCAACCCTCGTGGGCATAACAATGTCTAGTAGCTCCGCCTTGCCGCAAAGAGCATTTTTCATTTTGTTCCGTCGCGGAATACCAATTAGAAGCAGAGATATTTCGAAAAAAGACTTTAAGAGTGAACTTTGAGGGTAGATTTCACCCCCTAAACGGGCTTAAGAGCACGTATAACAAAATACGTGTCTCTCAAAACATATCTCATTCGTATTTCTCTTGAGAAAAACATTTTTTTCATTATTGCAGATGACCAATGTTTGAAGGGGTAGTAACCGTGTTTGGGGGTAGTTAACGCGAAATCCTCGAACACGTAAACTTATTTACTTTATTTCACAACTCAGAATATTTATTTTTCAATTTTCAAGTCAATATTAGAATCAGTACAACGAAAATATCTTCGAAAAATGTGGTTTTTCCGGTATAAAAAATAGGGGTTGCAACCCTCGTGGGCATAACAATGTCTAGTAGCTCCGCCTTGCCGCAAAGAGCATTTTCCATTTTGTTCCGTCGCGAAATACCAATTAGAAGCAGAGATATTTCGAAAAAAGACTTTTTGAGGGTGAGCTTTGAGGGTAGATTTCACCCCTAAATGGGCTTAAGAGCACGTATAAAAAAATACGTGTCTCTTATTTTTCGATGTTCTACAACATATATCAAAATCATTGAAATCGGTGAGTTCGGGTTCGCAAGGTTTCCTTGTAAGATCTCTGTAATGATAGAACCTATTTCCAGCTAACCTATTTAGCTATTGGCGAGTAATGTCAGCGACCATACGACGATCTTCGGTAGAACGAGGATCCGATCCATCATTGTGACCGCGTCAAAACTGTTGGCGAATGCTGGACCCTCGTGAACCTCGCAATACATCCAGAATCTGCTTAAAAAATGTACCCATCCTCCGGCGAGACGGTCGCACCGACGCAAAGCTGACATCCAACATTTTCAAACTACCCAAATTCCGAATCTATTATCTTACGCAAGGATCAAGGGAACCAAACGGAACCTCCGCGACTGACGTTATCTGACAAAACGCGATCGAACAAATCACCCGAGTGGAAATTGAGCTAGCCGGTCCGCGTTACCTGCTAGTGGCTGTCTAGCTAACGCTGGCTCGGGCAGCCTATCTCTAATACTCACCTCGTCTCTTGCTAGTAGGTCATCAGATTTTCAAATATCTAGCCCTCTGATAATCACCACCTAGGACCTCGTAGATGTGGATGTCGCTGTACAAGCATTTGATTATTGCCTAATACCTACCCTCCTGGCACCTAGGTCGGTGATAGATCATAATTGAGAGCGAGGTAATGTTTTTTCACAAACAACCATCTTGATGCAGTCCAGTGGTGTTGGAGAGACGCGCGAGATACATCTAATAGCGAACGTAGCTCCTGCCCAATCTGTGCTCCATAAGTATAAGAAGAAAGACTACTAGGGTCACAGCTGAATTTCAAGGTCATTGCACAGCATTGTGGCGACCCTCTTCCCATACGCTGGTAATGCCATCTATAATTAATTGAACTCACTCGCCTTGGGACAGCGATGACAAAGAAAATCAACCGTGAACCAAGCTTATCAGATATGATTCCAACGCTCTACCAGTGTTACCGTTAACTACCAATCCCAACTAGGCCGTCACGATGAAGCCGTGATATAATATTCCTATTAGGGTGCCTAAGAAAAATGTTTATTTCTCTCTTGCCTCAACCTGTCAAATACTTCTATTCGATGTAACAAAATCCTCAGCACGCCATGGCTTGCTGTCATTGGAGGGACCAATGTTTTGGTTGACTATTTATTAATAGTCATGTCCATGGCTATTCCGCTACAATATCACATAGTTATAGCGACACCTAACCTGATTTTATTAGGTACGTAGCTATTTGCCTACCATGGAAGTGAGATATATCCCATGACTGCCAGCCAACACTACGCTTAGGAGGTGCTGTAGAAATATCAGAGTCGTAACTAGCAGCAATAGTCATCGGTAGTTAAAATATTCAACGAAATCACTGCTTCATCGTGGCATCCTAGTTGTGATTGGTAGTCACCAGTCAAAGAAGATTACAACTTGAAAAAATCAATTATAGAACAGTTTCAATTGCATAAAGATGCTGTGTAGTTAAAATTAAACAACTCATCATCCAAGCTGTTGCAACATTTGTATACGATGAGAAGCAGGTATCTCTCAGCCAACAACAAGAGGCTGGCCTATGAGCGGCGTGGAAAACTTTCATCTTGAAGCTCATCGGCTTGAAACTCATCAACGAACGAGAATGTTTTCGAGGGATATGTTCAGCGGGGGACTACACAGCAGCGGCGGCGCAGGAAGGAATACGATTGAGAACGTATAATACTTGTGTTGAGAAGTACCCAGTGGGAAAAGTTGAGGAATAACAGTTTCAATTCTTACGCATTTACATTGTGATAAATATGATATAATATAATATAATAGTATACTACACTAGCCCCCCTTTCCCTTTTTCAAACGTGTCTCTGAGGTACCTATTTATGTATCTACCACTCATCTGTCAATGGTTGGTATAGATAGACTATAAGTATGGTATTCAAAATTAGGTAAGTACCTAAAGAAAATTGTAATTATCGTCGAGTTAACTTGATTGGTCAAAAATGCAGAAACGTTCTTTGTTTCTTACCAAAAGTACAATTATACGGGTTTTATATGCCTCACTTGAGACATGATCCGAACTTCCACCCTCCTCCTCCTTAAGAGAAGATTTTAGGGATAACAACTATCCTATGTCCTTGCCAGGACCTCAAACTATGTCTATGCCAGATCTCATCTGAATCGGTTCAGCGGGTTCAGCGAGGAACGGTAACAAACAGAGAGAGTTACTTTTGCATTTATAATGCTAGTAAGTATTATCTGATTGATTGGACAGTAGCCATGTAAAACTGTTGCGTTGACTGTATCGTGCCAATGGAACCACTACTCGGTCAAGAAAAGTACTTTTCATTTTTGAACAACGAATGGGGTATCGGCGCACCCTGGAGAATGTAGACGTGCAGCACCTAACTAAGTAAGCTTTGGCGTCAAATCAGGTTGCGATGAATGGAATTGAGGAACTTCTTGGAATTGTTCGGTATTACTGTTGAGCAGCGTTGACCATGGTTGTATAATGCTACGGGCAAGTAGTAAACATTCGTTATTTCATGTCATCTTAAGTCAAGATTTGCCAACAAATTCAAGAAACAGCGAAAAACCATTGCGATGTGGCTGGATCTATTCGACTAAGCCGAATGTATGGTACAAGATCGAGCCTATTGAATTCCGTAGCAATTTACATATCCCGGAGCCCACAGCTTCGTTGCGTGCTCACTGCTATAATCGAATCCTAGTCTTAGCACGACAAAGCTCAGGGCGGGAAAACAGGGTTTCATCCTCGATATGTGTATTCGAACAAGTAATAACATAAGGGAGGCCGACGAGCTAGTCTTCGACCCTCCCGAGCCTCCAATCATGATCGGCTGATTTTTTTTCGACGACACTGATTGGTCCAATTCTCTGGCAGTAGCCTACTGGTGACCGTGTGCGCGAAGTTGGCGCGGATCTTTTTTAAGGAACGAGTTCTGCTCAGAGTTTCAGCAGCAGTGTGGCCAGAGCTCCAGAAGACATTGGAGTTTGAACGTTCTCATCAGAGTTCCACTGGGCACCCATTAGTTATATAATACTCAAGGTGACGTCCGTCATACTAAGTGCGCCCCACTCACTTATCTACCAACCTATTTAATCTGCGCCTCGCCCCCGTGCCCCCGTCAGCATCGATGTAGCCCTCCATACACAAACAGCTTTTTTTCCATCAAACTCGTCTATCTAGATGAGATTTTGCAGCAATGAGGACGAAAAACAGAAAACTTCAACCAACGCCTCGCGGGTGGTGGTACAAGGATATGAAATATTCTGTTCGTTTGCGAGTTGGATATTAAGTTAAATTTCACGGAATTCCACTTTCACTTTGCTTTGCTTCGTGTGGTTTCCCATTTACTCGGGGGACTGCGCCCCCTGAGATCCCGGTTAGTAGGGTAAGGTTGCTCGAGTCGTACCCCCTAAGGAAATAATACTGTAACATTCAGTGCAAACGAAATAAAACAACATCTTCTGCAGCTACTGAATCTCTATTCAGTTGTCTGCCAATCAACAATCCTAGAAACTGGAAAATCTTTTATCAAAATAGGCACAATATACTTTCGGCCTAATGCGTACCTCCTACAGCCTTAGTGTCGTACTCGCGAACACATAATAAACCACACAGAAAAATACATAATAACCAGAGTTCACACGAACAACTAAAAAATTATCTTTTTTCTATAATTCCAAACTCTGGGGTTGTTTGCAAGTCAAATTGGTCCGGCGCTACTGGACAAACGCTTTTGTTCATCCGAAGCTAGTATTTTCGGCGGATTCCCAACGGCTATTCTAGTGGAACCCGTGGCAAACTTTCACTGGTTCGCGTAGAATCCGAATGCTGCTTTTGAGATAAGCGATCCAGGCGTACACTGTACAAACGATCCATCCGAGAAGGTGAATCGCTTATTCAGCGCAGCAGTTGGAATGGCTGGACCAATTCAGCTTGAATTGGCCTCAGAAACTAGGTTTGGGGAATCGATGATCCATCACGACTGGTTAGGAACTGGCAGCTAATTGCAATGTTTTTGGCATGTGTGCACTGTTCGGTAGGTATGCGTATGGTCTTCGTAGCAAAACTGAAAGAACTATGAGTTAAGTATCACGAAATCACTACATCTGTCAACGAATCGACATCGAAATAGTTCTGCCCACACGGTAAATAAATTCCTGTCAAATTCAAACGTCAACGACGTTTTACACACAAACTTAGTGTAGTGTCCATATGCTCTACGTGCAGTGATAAAACAACACAGCTCTATGTTGAAAGTAACGCCGCTGTGTTAAGACTGACACAGCTCCGTGTGAAAAGTAACACAAACCAATGTTATGGTGCACTTAAAAAGTGTTACTTCTGTATCAAATAACATTTTCGTGTGTTGAAAAATGGACCGCGAGAACAACCCTAACGATTGCGTTGAATTAACGCGCTAAAAAAATTGAATATTCCACACAAAAAAGTACACTTTACACAGTGGCACTAGTGTGTACACAGTAAAAGAAAAATCGTGAAATTCAACGCAAGTATTTGTGTTCACGAATTTTTTTTGCACAAAATTAGTGCCATTTCAACACACTCGGTGTGTAGTGATCGAGTGGCACAGCACTATTTTGACAGTAACACAGCTCTGTGTTAAGAGTAACACAGCTCTGTGCTAGGAGCAACACAAACCAATGTAAGAGTACCCTTTGAAAAGTATTGCTGTAGTATCACGTGACATTTTCGTGTGTTGAAAAATCTTTCTACACAAAAAAAATTGTACACTTTACACTATACTGGAAAAAATGTTTAGCGTGTAAACACACCGGACTTATTTCGTACATTACACGCGGAACTAACGATGAGTAAGAGTGAGAGGAACACTAATTTGGACGCGTGGCTAATAAGCACCTACATGAATGTGAATAAATATTTATGATGTAACGCTTACGTCCACGCATTTGTACGTACAGGTACGCGCGATAGATATACGTGCAGATGCGTGTAAGTGACAAGAGAGGGTAGCGAATTGCGGCGATGAGGAGAACAGCGGCCGCAGTAGTGACGGCGGGAGGTTATAGAGGGTGGATCGGAAGGTTGCGGATGGGGTACAGTGAGAACGGCGAGAAACGTGTAGCAGGCAGTAGTCGCATTACTTCCGGTCGAGCGAATACACTGCGCTTGGCAGCTGCGGAATCGCGCGGGACGAGAGACGCGGCAGTCGGAGCACCCCCCGATCTCGCTGTTCGCCGTTCCCCTTCCGCCGCGGTCTACGCTTCGGCGCCTCACAGAGTTCGACTCCCGCTCGAAGCCTATATCGCCACATCACTTCGCTTCTCATCTAATTCGATTAGTTTAAATGCCATTAAAACAATCCTGTTCGTTGCATTACGCGCGACTCTTTCTTCCGATTTATTTCCACCCCCGCCGGTATTTTCTCACATTCGGGGCAAAAATAGAATCAGAACTGGTTCTCCTACGGAGCAGCCACATCTCGCGACGTGTGGAAAAATTTCGCTTTTAGCTGCCATATTTTTCATGAAGAAAAAATCTCTGTTTCTTATCTTTTCAACGCGACAACCTAACAAGTCGGTACTCGTTCACGTTATCCTGCTCGCAGTAAACATACGTGGGTAAACATCACGTTCCCCAGCTACGGATCATTACTCGCAGGCGGGTGACGAGACGTTTTGTTAATACTGTTGAAATATTCGGGGCCGATAGTCAGGCTCGTCATCGGATCCGCGGCTGTTCGTTGAAAATAGTCATCGCGTTAGCCCTGACCCAAACGAAACAAAAATTCTCCAACAACGATCAGGTGGGCAGGGAAACGATAATTAGTCTCCAGATTCTCTGTACAACACTCTATACAGCCTATTATGTTTCTGTAGCCAATACAAGGTCAACATATATGTTGACGGTATATATACCGTTCATATGATCCATTTCGCCGAACCCTGTACGCAAATCCAGGCACGAAATTTTCCCCCGTAAAACAAGCTTTCGCCTCGAGAAATCTCTTTAGTTAACACCTGGGTAATGTGAGGAAGATGTACAACAAGTAAAATGCCAAAAATGTTGAGGCAGGATTTGCGCACAGGATCCAGTGGAATGGCTCGTATAGGTACACCATAGATTCTTAGGCCTGTACGGCATACACGTGGAACCAGCGTCGCTCAACACCCTTGGTATAAATAACATCTTATCAGGCGTTTCCCCGCACAACTAGATTTCCGAAAACTGGTAGCAGTACCAGTCTTCCAGTGATTTGCCGCCTCGCCATTATTGCATACCCACCTTTGGAATACCATCGATACGTTACACAGGCAATCAACCACACGCCCAGTCTACCTTCAAACTCAATGCCTCCCCGACCACGCACCTACAACACGAATCACCCACGTCGGGGGCAACCCTCGTCGCAGCTTAGCTACCCTCGATTATATCGGCTGCAGTCGAATTTTCCCTTAAGCGCACACGGAACAAGTCAGTGTGAAATTCGGCAGCTCTTATTAAAGCCTACTACCCTTATTATGTTACACAGTTCCTCCGTCGTTTTGCCGCCAGAGCCACGCCAACTACATCCACACCAATTTCTCCAAACATGTATGCGCGCGTACATGTTGTACGTATAAAGCGAATCGCACACGCGTTTGCGTGTCCTGTATACGTGTACCTATTGGCACTACGAATAGGCGTCGTGTGTTAACGCTGACTCATCCGTCCTCTCGCGTGGAACACGCGGCGGTAGAATCGCAAACATACGGGAAACTCAGCCACGCGAAGTGTAACTAAATTTAAAATTTTTACTTACTTCCAGGCTACTGCTCACCCTTCGTTGTCATTACCGGCTGCAATCAGCACTGCCGTGCATATATTCTCCCTTCGGGCCCTGCCCTCCCCCCCCCCTCCCCCCGCCGCGGCCCTCGCACCCTTACACCCCACCAGCCCACCCTGCGTGACTGTTCTAGATTGGGTGTAATGGAATTAACTACGTTTATTTGACAAATGGCGACGTTTTTCGCGAAACTAGAATTTTTTAAGCCCGGTTATATCAATATAGCTTCTACGAAACTCCTGACTAGGAGTGGCGCGACTAGACCATGAGAAACATTCGTGATACGGTCCTACAGTCATTCTAGAGTCCGATGGCTCGGGGGTTGTTGTCTCGTACATAACATTCGGCGCAACTTGATCTTGCTGCGAAATAACAGCTGAATCGGTGCTGATACGATACCCAGTGCGTTTTTCGGGTGTTATTCTCATTATTGTTGTTGTTGTTGTTATTTGGTGGGGGCTGTAATGGAAAAAACCCAAGTTGACATGTTTTTTGTATGACAATGATGTGACATACAAAAAAAAGTGATGTCATGTTTTTCTATACTTTTTTTAAGTACGGATAAGTTGGAGAACGTTTGTAACAACGATTGTTGCGAGTGAAATGTAAAAAAAAAGAGAGAATTGTTAATATTCTTTGATACGATGGGTCGGTATATTGGAATATTAACTAGGATGAAGAAACTACATAATTTGGCATGTATTTATTTTTACTCGAGACTACCGTCGTAATATTGCGGTGGGGAATTGGTGCAGAACTTTCGTGGCCACCTTTCGTTAATTTCGCGAGACGAGTCGGGGCAAATTGGTTCGCCGCAGAATTCTCATCGGAATTTTATTTATTATCCGACGGAGAAGAATTGCGAACTAATTCAGCCCTCTTAATTACCAACAAAAGAACAATAAGATTTACTGCGCTTTTGTCTCGAGCAAAAATGGAGAAATTACGACTCGGGTCGGCAGGAACTCGAGAGTACTCGCAAAGAAAGAGAGACGAAGGGCGTAAGATAGACTCCCGTCGGATTCCACCGTCCACCACACTCAATATCATCCGACGAAACCTCCAATCCGTTACTTCGTGCGCCGATCCCGGTTTAATTTGATCCGATGCAAACAATTAATCCGCGCAGGCAAACGAATATGCGAATCGATATTCCTTATACTAACTACTCGGTGGACAATATTGCCAAATAAATACTGAATTTGGCAGAGATTAGACTATCATTTTCTCGATTTTCCGACATTTTTTCACCCTTCCAGGTAGATTTTGAGATTTTTTTTATCACCGGTTCGAAAGGGTATCAAATTTCCATTTTTGGCCCGTAACATTTTGATGAATGGACCACAACTAGATCTTCTTCTCTCCATTTTTCCTGAACTGCCCAATACAAAATACAAACATTTTCTTCCAACACATTTTTACACGTGATTTTCAAGTTCCAAAATTTAAATCTTAGGAATCTTAGAAAGCACGTGCTTGTTTCGATTTTTTCCACTCTTCCATCTCAAGCTACTATTCATTTAACAAATTTTTAGCACGGTTTGGTCGTGGGATTTTTATAATTAGTATTTTTCTTTTCGACTTTTGAACATTTTCTTCTCTCTACTAATCATTAGGTTATTTTAGTTATTTTAAATTAATTTGTACACTTCGTCGTTGTTAACAGGCGCTGAAACTAATAAATTAACATCACAGATGTCGAACAAACAATTCGATAGGTTTTCAGTTTTTAAAAACAAATTTTTCCCCACTCGCGAGCTGTTTAATTTAGCAATTATGAATCTGATCTCCCGCATTTGTTGGCCCGATTTTGGAGTTGGGGTAAATTACAAGAAAGTAAATTGCCACGTGCATTTATTTGGGCAGCTCTCCAGACTATTGATTGTTCGCTGTCAGCCCCTAAGCGAAACGTCGTCTCGTGGATATTCGTATTTGGAATCGTCGCGAGATGTTTTCATATCAGCCAGTGCCAAGAATGGCGGCAGCGAGGCATATGCCGTAGACTCTCAGGCTTTATCCCTAACAACAGCGATTGCGATGAAACCTCGAGAGTCAGTTAGTCGCTCGTTCGTCATCCGCGATGTCGAGACGTCACACTACGAATTACTCGTTGAATCGCCACTCGTGAACGCGACGAGATGAAAACGCCGATTCAATAGACATCGGTCAATACATGGACGTTTGTCGAAACAAAACAACGTCGAATCGAAGTGACGCGAACGCGACTCTCGAATCTGATTGCCAATTATAGGATAAGTATGAAATCGTTGACAATAGGATTCGTGCAAAAGCAGTCAGTTGCCGTACTCATTACATGTATGCATGTATATATACACAGGGGGTTGGAAAAGTCTGGAAAGGTCAAATATCTCGAAAACGAGACGTTTCTCAGAAAAATCTTTCGGACCAATGTTGTAGGGTTTCAAAAGTCCTATTCAATGATCATATCCGTCTGACCTTGAATAGAAGCGTCAAGGAGAAATCAAAATCGATATGATTTTTTAAAATAGAATACCCCATATTTTTGGCACAGTATTAAAGATGACAGCGAGACGTTTCCAAAACACTACTTGATAACCTATTTCAGTTGAGAATTGCCCGAGTTATAAGCTTTAGAACTTACGATGCCGCGACATGTCGCCCGCATTAGTGCCAAACATGTTACCTCCACGCGGTGCATCTTCGATAACACTAGTGCGGACGGCACGGTAAGCTCTAAACCTCATAGCTCGAGCAATTCCCAACAGAAATAGGGTTTCAAGTAGTGTTTTAGAAACGTCTCGCTGCCATCTTTAATACTGTGCCGTGAAAAATGGGGTATTCTATTTAAAAAATAATGTTAGTTTCGATTTCGCCTTGAGGCCTCTATTCAAGGTCAAAGGGATGTAATCATTAAATAGAACTTGTGAAACCCTATAACATCAGTCCGAAACATTTTTCTGGGAAACGTTTCGTTTTTGAGATATATGACCGTTTCCAGACTTTTCTATCACCCTGTGTATATATCTATATATAGATATGAGCCATTCTACCAAATCCTCTACGCAAATCCGGCGTCAACATTTTTATCACCTTTTTACGATTTCCTCACATTATATAGGTGTCGACTAAGAGATTTCCCGAGTATGAAACATCTCCGAATTAAGTTAATAGGGGTTTTCGTAATTATTCGATGTTGTCCCGAAATTTAAAAATCTAATTAAACGGTTCTAAAAATGCCTTGAAAAAAAATTAAAAATATAGTTTTCTACACGAAATTAGTGTTATTCCAACCAACTTAGTGTATAGTGCTAAAGTAACACAGTTCTGTGTGAAGTGTAGCACAATGTTAGAGTTTTAAAAGGTGTTACTTTAATATCAAATAACATTTTTCTGTGTTGAAAAATGGACTGTGAGAAGAACACTATTACACTAAAATGTTAAATATTGTAAAATACGCGCGTAAAATGTCGCGAACGAGGTACGTTACGCCCTGGTGCTACAAGAACGTTAACTCGGTAATAATTCTTCGCGAGTAAAACTTATCATGCTTGAACTATGTAAGAGTCGTGAAGTATCCTGATCGTTGATGTGATGGAAATAAGCGTCGATCGTCTATTCTCATCGATGGATACGGCTAGTTCTTGGTAGTGGGTACACGTTTAGACGAACTGGTCGTTTCTGATTTTTCCACAACGAACGTCCACGCTTCATCGAATAGCCAATCGAAGGTACATCGCGCAAGGTCAACTTCGAGAAGAGAATGCATCCAATCTGCTCGTCGTCATTTCCGTATACGACGTAAAATGACGACGAACTAATTAATCCCATCTCGCTCGGATGAACGAGACGATGATTGTCATGTGGGGGATGGCTACGGGGGGCCTGGAGTCTCGGATTGAAAAGGACCGCGCGTGATCGAAACTTCCGGTCGGATCACTCCGCTTACGCATCGCCCCGCATTACGGATAACTATTCTTTCCGCTCGTTGCAACGTTCTATTGTTAAGACCCCGTTGTCGTAAGCGATACAGTCTCCGGGTCCAATAAGGGACGAAAGGGGGTAGAGGGTACTGGATGTATCCGACCCTCGCAGTCGACGCGCGTCGAAGGCACGAGGCATCCCCTCGTACCACTTTTCATCTCCGCTGTGTTCTCCTCCTACGCCTATACCCGTTTCAAAACGATGATATTCTTTTTTTCCTCCCTTTTTTCTACTACTGTTTCTCTATGTGTCACAAACGTGGCAGCGAGGAGGCGGCGCGCGTAATATCCATAGAGACGAAGGCAGGGTAGGAGATGTCTTGAGACGAGCCACCCTCAGGTATTTCAAAATTTTCCGAACCAAGGAATCCGCGCGCTCCTCTCCGAGGATTCAGGTTCCGGATTAAGCATTAATTGATTCAATTCCGTGGTCTGTACTTACCGAGGCATACCATCGCGAGGGCTTCGCGAAGAGCTACACGTTCTAGACGAGGTATAACGTTTCCATTTGTGGCACTCCACTTCCGCCCGTCATATTCTTCCGACTCTGACGACCACTTGCAACCGGAATGGCGTGGCCCCATAAATAACGAGAACAGTACTCATCGCAAGCTCGCGACGCGATGCATACTATTCAGTTTTATTTATCCTCCTACTTTCCCATTTACAATCTTTCATGGCGCACTATTTACATTTGTGAATAGATGTGCCTATTACAGGTACACCAATTATAACAATGATCATTATAACTATCATGAATACACGATTACAGTACTCCTTGACAGTTACTCGCCGCCTTAAAGCACGCTCATTGCAGAGGAGGTACCAACAAATAAGCCCTCTTTGTGCTTATCGCTCTATCGCAAACCGTCTCTGCTGCTGTCAGTCAAGAGACATACCTGGATTAGCTGTCGATCCTCTTTGGAGGGTACACCTAAGCAAGTTAATTGAGGTTACCTACCTCCACGTTTAATCTCAAAATGAGACCAGCGCCTACTTACGACTGGTTACAACGATACGTACCTGCGGAAAAGATTTTGTAGAAACTGAAACCCATGATCCCTTTTCACTGTGACAGCGTGAGAACTAAGATCGTTGTGAATGCTGGAAACAACCGCGAAACAGGACAGGTATTCGTACATACGTTAAGTTTCATGCTCAGAATTTGTGCCATCTCGCCAGTTATTCTAATTTTATTCGAGCCAATTACTCGGAACATGATTTTCCACGATACGCGATCAACACGATCGGTGATTCGGTCACCTGCGTTAATATCCTCGGACAAAATATCCGCAACAAAATAATCGTAAAACCAATCATTGGTAGAAATTATCACACACGCCAATATTTTGTACGAGGAAATTTGATCACCCGGATATTTTGTCCGCGAATATTAACGCGCGTCCCGCTTATTCCAGCATCACAATCCCGCCAATCGAATGCCTTAATGAGTCCCATCGCGACAAACTGACGAATTATCTGCCAAACGACACACGCACACGCACACGTACACGTGCATGTACACTTTCACGCACACGCACACGCACACGTGCGCGCAAGAACGCAACCTTAACTGGCACCATTTATCTACAATGCATCTGACGCACGCGACACAAAAAATCCTGTCATTCCTGACAAAGTAATAGTCTTCTGGCCAAAAGGACCCGAATCTTTCGAGAAGGGGACTTCTCGCACGAGCCATGACCCCAAATCTGAAATTAACCTAGCAGCTACGGGAGCGACATGTTTCAGTAGTGCTATGAGCATGTGTAAAGTGTAAGACAATGTGTAAAGTGTAAGACAAAGTGTGTAGAGTATTCAACATTATAGTGTGTTGATTATTCAACATCATCGTTAGTGCAGTTGGATCAGTGTTTCAACACACAAAAGTGTTATTTGACACTAGGGCAGCTATTTTTAAATGTTACTCTAACACTGGTTCGTGTTACTTTCAGCACAGAGCTTTGTAGTGCTACTGCTAACACTACGCATGGGGAGTGTTGAAGTAACACTGATTCTGTGTAAAAACAAGTCGTTAACGCAAAGTTTGGTGTTCGATTCGATGGAACATGTTGTATCGTGTCCATAAAAGCCATGGCTTTCCTGAATATGTAAGAGATTTTGGAACGGCCATAAATATAAGCACAGATGGCCGTTAAGCAATTTTTTTCCTTCCCATTACGTTTATCTTTATAAAAGCGCATTTTTACCGACGATGTATTTTTGAACGTTGATCCACGCCCGTCGAAACTGGCGACGGAATACCAATTTGGGGTAAACTGATTCGAGACTCTTAAATCTGACAATGAGCCGAAAATTTCGGAAGCGCTTGGGACAGGTCGCGGGTCATTGGTTCGGTAATGGCGGTGAGCCGCGGTTAAACGATCCCGGGCGTCGTTCGCCGCTTGTCGTCCATTTAATAAAAGTGCATCGCCCAGTTCTCTTAAATAATAGACTGTAACCTTAGATCCCGCTGGGCCGTTTTTGCATCTCTGTCCCGAATGCCCCTCGGGAACCGCTTTCCCGTGCAGAACCGTCGCGCAACGCGGCTCTGACGGAACCCGGGGGAAGACCGATCGGAAATAACAGAGGCGGAATGCAGCGTCGTGTCGCGCGACGTTTTGGCTCGCGGTCTCCGGTCGTGTGGCTTTATGACGCGAACTTCCTCAACTACAAAATCGTACGGAACGTTGCTCGGCAGTCGATAATTTCCGAGCGAGTTTTCGGAGAGATGAGCGAAACTGTATCAGAATGATATATGCTTGGTCGATAAATTCCAACAACATGTTCGGTGTTCCGCTCCGCTGCAGGCGCGAAAAAAAGTATCTATTTACGACCTTCTTAGGGATAGAGATTTTCGAAGGTGATTTTCATCTACGTTCTCTCGAATATCGTTCTTTTGGTCATTTTATTGCGATTCGAAACCAACTCCAATTCGAGAAGTGATTGCCATTGCAAGAAACAATGGCAACTCTACAAGTTTGTGTCGCCGATTTTTTTTTACACAAATTTTGTGTTCTTCCAGCACACTCCGTTTGCAGTGAAGCAGTAACAGCCTTGTGTTGAAAGTAGCACACACCAATTTTAGAGTACCATTAAAAAAGTGTTACTTTAGTGTCAAAGAACACTTTTGTGTGTTGAAAAACGGACTCTGAGAACAACACTAACGATTGTGTTGAATCAACACACGGAAATGTTGAATATTCTGCACAAAAATGTGTACACTTTACACAATGATGGAAAATATTTTACCGTGTACAAAGTTAAAAATTGTCCGTCTAATTTAACAAAAAAAATTGTGTTAACCACCATTTTTACACAACATTAATGTTATTTGAAGACACTGCGTGTGTAGTGCAAACGCGACACAGCTTTATGTTGAAAGTAACACACACCAATGTTAGAAAAACATGAAATAATTGTTAATTTAGCGTCAAACACAATTTTGGTGTGTTGAAAAACGAATTGTGAGAGCAACACTAAGGATTGTGTTGAATCAACACACGGAAATGTTGTATATTCTGCACAAAAATGTGTACACTTTACACATTGATGGAAAATATTTTACCGTGTCCAAAGTAAAAAATTGTCTGTCTAATTTAACAAAAAAAATTGTATTAACCACCATTTTTGCACAACATTAATTTTATTTGAACATACTGCGTGTATAGTGCAAACGCGACACAGCTTTATGTTGAAAGTAACACGGCTTTATGTTGAAAGTAACACACACCAATGTTAGAAAAACATGAAATAATTGTTACTTTAGTATCAAATACAATTTTGGTGTGTTGAAAAACGAATTGTGAGAGCAACACTAAGGATTGTGTTGAATCAACGCACGGAAATGTTGAATATTCTGCACAAAAATGTGTACACTGTACACAATAACGGGAAATGTTGTACGGTGAACCTATTGTACAATATTCATGCATTAAATTAATGTTACAAATACATCACATACTCATCTGACAATGTATTATACGCGAAACAACATTGTTTCATTTATTTGTTGCGATCGTTGTTCTCATCGTTGCAAGTTTCAAACGCGATGAACTAAATTTCTGAAACGAAATTGCTCGTTAATTAAATAATCGTCCGGCAGTAACTCGTAACTGGATCACGTTAATTGACCGACGTCGATAGAAATACATAAAGGACAGGAAGTTGAGGAAAGAAGAAAAAAAAGGAGGAAGAAGAGTAGCAAAGAGCGTTAGACGTGCCGACGTCGCCACGTCGTTCGAGACGCTATAACTACCCTATATCGCGAATACAATTTTCTTAATAGCTGTAAAACCCAATCAGAGCTGAAGGATTCGCGAAGGCAGGAAATGGGATGCGAAGAACTGTCTACGGAACCCCCATGTCGACGTGTTCTCCATCCATTCGCAAGAGCATCGCCTCAGCAGCAGCAGCAGCAGCAGCAGCAAGCCCTTCGTTCGAAAGCAAGCGGGAGGCAGGAATGAATTTAATGGCGTTCGCCGCCCTTTCTCGCTTATTTTTGCGGCCTCGGGTACGTAACCTGATTTTCCTTCCTCGTCTCTAATGTCTGTCGGCCTTTTTCGCCATTCCTCGCAAAAGATCGTGAAGAGGGTTGCCCCGTTATTTTTTTGCTCTCAACCCCAACTCGCCGGATTATACTCGAATAAAAGACTGCTGTTGCCTGTAACGCGCAGAAAACCGCACCGATATCACTTTTGAAATACCAATAGAGCAACGGTCCTGTACGTTCCGTTGAGCAAGCAAACGAATGCACGTAAATTTCGACGTCATACAACTGGAACGCCGAAAAAACTACTTTAGGTTGAATGAATTTTCATCGGGGGCCTTATTTTCTTTTCTATTCAAATTACCCCGTTACTTTTACCTTCACAGTTGACCGATCAAGTTTCTCGTCAGATTTTCGCAGCAGATTTGATTGCCATTGATCTGCTTACATATATCATGGACGTGTTTTCTTAACCTTTGCCATTTTGTGTCTACTCCGCGTGAGTTTCCGCGTATACGACAAGTTCGATCCTAAAATTGTCAGCCTCGTACTATTTTCTACTATTATTCAAGTATTTTTGTCAACTTCATTCTGTTAATATTCAATTTTTGGTATTTCAAGGTCACAGTGCGAGATTTTTCGAAAAATACGGTGATTCCCAGCTGGGTGAACTGCTGTTGGATGGAATGTAATGCGAAGGGGAATTCGTAACAAAATGGCTGGCAGCCCTTACTTTTTCTGCATAAATTCCGCATGTCTCACTGGCGATACATTGTTCCCTGACGTTAATGACACGCATGACCTCACTGACTGTCTATTACGACCATATCCAACCGAAGGACTTCCTCAAATGGTAAGACACAGAAGACGGTGTCTATGTCCTCACAGACCCGTGAAACAGCTCGCAATAGAATCCCCGATCAGTCAGCTAGCAACGTGGACGGGTAAACAGATAACGAATGTAATAATCACGATGACTTGATATTTCTCAAATAACTTCCCGAAATCGGATGAAACCCAGCAGATGGTCGTCTGCATCGTAAAACTATCAACCGTCTACGCTTCTGTACCCCTTTCTCGATTCACGTCAGAAGAAAGGCCATTCAAATGTGGGCTAGATTTTTCCAAAATCGATGGATACGAGTAGTGATTGAACGTTCGTATGCTTGTTGGGTATGAATAATGGCTGGAAGGAACTCTGTGAAAGCAGCCGATTCGTAGAGCTCGCTGGCTTGATCTGGGTGTTCGGTGTATCGGAACCGCAGATGAGATTCATTGAACAGATTAATGAGGCTTTGACCACCCGTATCATTAGAACCGACATCCTTACTCTGTATCGATAGCGTTCATTACGAGGTGGCACATTTTAGTGGTCATTGCATTAAGGAGTTTGTCACGTGATTTTTGACAAGTAAAGACATCCACACTTTTAGTAACTGATAATAGTTGCAATAACTGATCACATTCAGTTGAAGCATATAATTTTAAGAATACAATACTAACGAGCATCCAACAGATGGAAACTGAACTAATAATAAGTTTTTATTTATGATTGCCATTTCTTTATAAATGGATGCCAAAAAATGTTAGCAGTTTCATTCCTATTAATAAAATGCTCGGCCAAAAGCATTCGATGATATTGATGATGGTAAAGCATAGCGGGGGCTGCAAAAAGCATAACATTCCCAGATCAAGGTCACATGACGAATGTACAGGCAACACGTTTGAGATCATGAAATTACTTTTCCATTTATTTTGAGAACTATTTATTACTGAATTCTACTCATCTTAAGTTGTTACTCGTCAAACGTGACAGTTTTATTATTCTTGTGACAAATCAGAAGATGAAATACGCTGGGGAGGAAAAATTCTGTGGCCTTTAAGACAAGAGAGGTCGGCGAAACGTCTTTGAAAATAATTCGAGCCGGTACTGGGCCGCAAAAGTACCTGCATCTCGTGCGGTTTTACCCTCGGATTCTTTGAAGGGTACCCCTGTAGTCGTCGCCGACTCACGCGCCGACGGACCCCACTGACGCCCGGCCGACATTAGAACGCGACGCAGATCGCACAGCTCTTACTTTATAGCTGCCGTTTACATTGGTAGAGAAGATGGAGTGTGTAACGACCGTATGTACGCCACGCAATTGAAACCTCGCTCTCTTTGATGCTACACGCGCCATGTCAAGAGACGCGGGATCTTACTGTGCCTGAACGAGCGTTGGCTATCCATGAAAGCCAACGGCGATGATGAAACGAATGATAGGTACGAGAAGATTTCACAACCATATTTTCGAGTAATGAGGAGCTGCTGCGTCAGAGCTGCGAAACAAGAAGTGAGGATCGGCAAACTTGCTAAGAAATCGAGAATTTCGATTGAATCGCGGTGGAATGTAGATAGACCAAATTCCTGGGTAGGAAGGCTATGCTAATTTTGGCTCCATCGGTGTTAGTGCGCACGGACAAGAAGCGTACACGTACCAGTCGTCTGGGTAACAAGTAGGTAGTACAGATGTACGGTTACGAGCATACCGAAATCGTGCATACTAATATACTGGCAGATCGCCCGGCATATGCACTAAGAAAACAGTCTTGTTGAAGTTACAAGATTGGTCTTGTAGGCAACTCCACGTTAGTTCAACAGTGACACCTTGATGATCCAACATGTAGAATATAGTAGGATATACAAGGTACTAAAAAAGTGCTGAAATTGTCAAATATCTCGAGACGAGACGTTTCTGAAGGAAATATTTTGGACCAATGTTGTAGAGTTTCAAAAGTTCTTTACAATGATGATATTTGTTTGATCTTGAGTGGAGACATCAAGACGAAATCGGAACCAACATCCTTTTTTTAAAAATAATACTCCATGTTACACGGCACGTTATTAAAAATGGCAGCGAGACGTTTCCAAAAAACTACTTGATAGCATACTTTTATTGAGAATTGCTCGAGTTAGGAGCTTTAGAACTTACGGTACCGCGGCATGTCGCCAGCATTAGTGCCGAACATGTAACCTCCACGCGGCGCATGTTGGATAACACTAATGCTGGCGGCACCGTAAGTTCTAAAGCTCGTAAGTCGAGCAATTCCCCACAGAAATACTTACTTGCCATAGCCAACCGAGGTAACTAACTTTGCATTCGGGATATCGAAACAAGATGGCGATAACTGTATAAAAAAAAATAAGCAAAAATAAACGGAAAACTCAACAAAACAACAAGTTGCATTATTCCCGCATTTTCCATAAGCCTCACAATTACAAATACGGTGAACGAACGATACAGCAGTGTATTAGAACTTGTGGAACCGCGGCATGTCGCCCGCATTAGTGCCAAACATGTAGCCTCCGCGCGGTGCATGTTGGATAACACTAATGCTGGCGGCACCGTAAGTTCTAAAGCTCGTAAGTCGAGCAATTCCCCACAGAAATACTTACTTGCCATAGCCAACCTAGGTAACTAACTTTGCATTCGGGATATCGAAACAAGATGGCGATAACTGTATTAAAAAAAATAACCAAAAATAAACGGAAGACCCAACAAAACAACAATTTGCACTATTCCCGCATTTTCCATAAGCCTCACAATTACAGATACGGTGAACGAACGATACAGCAGTGTATTAGAACTTGTGGTGTCGCGGCATGTCGCCCGCATTAGCGCCGAACATGTAACCTCCACGCGGCGCATGTTGGATAACACTAATGCTGGCGGCACCGTAAGTTCTAAAGCTCGTAAGTCGAGCAATTCCCCACAGAAATACTTACTTGCCATAGCCAACCGAGGTAACTAACTTTGCATTCGGGATATCGAAACAAGATGGCGATAACTGTATTAAAAAAAATAACCAAAAATAAACGGAAGACCCAACAAAACAACAATTTGCACTATTCCCGCATTTTCCATAAGCCTCACAATTACAGATACGGTGAACGAACGATACAGCAGTGTATTAGAACTTGTGGTGTCGCGGCATGTCGCCCGCATTAGCGCCGAACATGTAACCTCCACGCGGCGCATGTTGGATAACACTAATGCTGGCGGCACCGTAAGTTCTAAAGCTCGTAAGTCGAACAATTCCCCACAGAAATACTTACTTGCCATAGCCAACCGAGGTAACTAACTTTGCATTCGGGATATCGAAACAAGATGGCGATAACTGTATAAAAAAAAATAAGCAAAAATAAACGGAAAACTCAACAAAACAACAAGTTGCATTATTCCCGCATTTTCCATAAGCCTCACAATTACAGATACGGTGAACGAACGATACAGCAGTGTATTAGAACTTGTGGAACCGCGGCATGTCGCCCGCATTAGCGCCGAACATGTAACCTCCACGCGGCGCATGTTGGATAACACTAATGCTGGCGGCACCGTAAGTTCTAAAGCTCGTAAGTCGAACAATTCCCCACAGAAATACTTACTTGCCATAGCCAACCGAGGTAACTAACTTTGCATTCGGGATATCGAAACAAGATGGCGATAACTGTATAAAAAAAAATAAGCAAAAATAAACGGAAAACTCAACAAAACAACAAGTTGCATTATTCCCGCATTTTCCATAAGCCTCACAATTACAGATACGGTGAACGAACGATACAGCAGTGTATTAGAATTTGTGGAACCGCGGCATGTCGCCCGCATTAGTGCCAAACATGTAGCCTCCGCGCGGCGCATGTTGGATAACACTAATGCTGGCGGCACCGTAAGTTCTAAAGCTCATAAGTCGAGCAATTCCCAACAGAAATACTTGCTTGCCATAGCCAACCGAAGTAACTAACTTTGGATTCGGGATATCGAAACAAGATGGCGATAACTGTATTAAAAAAAATAAACGGAAGACCCAACAAAACAACAAGTTGCACTATTCCCGCATTTTCCATAAGCCTCACAATTACAGATACGGTGAACGAACGATACAGCAGTGTATTAAGAAAATCTCTCCGAAGGCACGAAAACTATTTTCAATCCCACGACAAAAACGATTCTGTCGAACGATTTCTCAGTTTATTCGACGGTTTCTCCCCTCGGCGTCCAATCTATCGAGCTCGCTGGAAAAAATGGAACGCGGGCTCCGAATGAGGAAAAATAAATGCATCCGATATAATTAAATCGAAGATAAACATCGCGTGTACTGCATGTCGCTTTATCACGTCGATGATTCGACGAACGAGGCTGACGACGAGTGTTCGCGGGACGCGTGCGCGCTGCCGTTCACAGTGGATAGATCAAGGGGGCGAGCGAGGGTGGCTACATTACCGCTGTTACGGCGGCCTGCGACCCAGGATGCCCGCAGTTCAGCACCGCGTGGGTGGCTGTCGCTATAATCTGTTTATAAAACAATTTACGGAGTAAGTGGTGCGTGAGATACAATATATCTGCAAACATTGTTAGCATCGACTCGTCGAGAGGACTGTTCCGAAGGGACCACGAATACCCGACCGAGTTTTCTTCCTGCGTGGTCATTATTCGTTATTGTCATTTATCGAGGCGATCCTATTTGGGATTGGCATAATTTTTATCAAAAAACTTCTTTTGTCTTTCGCATCGCCGAAAAATAGCCATTTTACTGGGAAAAAAACATTACCTCCGAATGTACTTGCAGTTTCCATGCCTAAGCTTGCACGTGGGGGCTTTTGGAATCACCGATAACGGGTCTTCGTTAAAAACTATCAAATTCAAAATGGTGGATCCAATTTTGAATTTTACAATTTTGACTTCATATTCGTTATCAGCGACCCCGAAACCCCCCAATACCAAGCATCACTCTCGTCAAACGACTTTTCTCATTTTTAGCCCGCCATCTTGGATCCGCCATCTTGCATTTTCAATTTTGATTCCATATTCGTTATCAGCGACCCCGGAAGCCTCCGAAGACCAACGCTCACTCTCGTCAAGCGACTTCTTGCATTTTTGCCCGCCATATTGGATCCGCCATCTTGTATTTGGGCGTAAATGCGTTATCAGCGGCCACAAAATTTTCCAGCACGATATTTCAAGTCGGTTAAAGCAAAACCAACTCAAGCCATTCTTTTTTCAAAAAAACTCGGGTATAATTCTATTTTTCGAAATGGCGGACAACTTTTTTTGTAGATGCGTCACAAAGGTAGCAAGCTTTTATTTGTAGAATATTTTAGCTTCGTCCTCGAGTCTTGACGATCTGATTTTTCTGTGGCCCGCGGTAATGCAATTTTTGGACAGTCTTTCATGTATCTGCCGCGCGAAAGAATCTCAATTTTAGCGTCTCGTTTAGCACGAGAAATAAAATTACGGTGTCGTATTCTCTCATCCGAACAGAATTGCTTGCCGTGCCATTGCATTATCGCACTATCACACAGGAATGCCTCGACGGTGACCTGACGGTGTCCTCCGAAGCACGAGGTGCACCAAGTCTGGTCCGTGATGCCTGGCTGATTAGGTGTGTGGTTCCGTGTTATCACTTTTCTTTTTAGAAACGACAGTCTAAAACACTACATCGTTAGTACCGTGTGAACGCGAAGTGACAGAGCATATTAGCGTACATCCGGAAATCTACTTGTTACTGGCTGATACTCTAAGAAAGTAGTAACCTAGGTGTGCAGGGGCACAGATAAACTGTGTAAAGAATCCAGCTTGATATGCTTGTACGCTGATAAAACAACTAAATGCTGAATCGTACTATATTTTTCAAGTTTGTCGTACATACTGGATACGCAGATCGGACAACTCGCCAAATGATTGTACACGCACAACAATCATGGTACGTATGTTAACGCTGGGTACACGCTACCTGATTGCCGTTCGATGATGGAGTATGAGAATTCAAATGATCGGATTAGCGGACCGTACACGAGCAGCGTGGCGGATTAGTTGACAAAGAAGAACGAGCGAAACGTCAGAGTTGAAATGCGATCCCACATCGATTCGTTCGCATCAGGACGCGTAGGATAAGTCAGGACGCGGATCCCGTCACAGAAGTTTAAGCGTCGCACGACGTCGCGTAATATTATAATTGGAAATAACTATATCGGCACGTGCTAAAACGACGGCGTCGTACAGTGAAACCTGTCCGTATATTATTGCAATGGTATCGTAACTTTAATTCTTCGCATCGAATCGAATTACACAGGCCAATTGTCCAACCCTGTCTGCAGTAGGACTGCTCGACGCGCGTGTGCTACCAGATGATAATGTCGTCGGCAGAACAACGATCTACATCCGGGTCGCTCGTGCGTTGCTTTCCTTCGTACCCCCGGGCCCCAACCTCCGCGATCAATTCCGTAAGCTCGCTCTTTTACGGGCTTTGCCTACACGCCGTCGTCCGTCGGTCACGCGACGTCACGTGTCGGCCCCGATGTACCGCCACCTCGCGACGCCCGCCACCACTGGACCAGCCCACCCTTGTCACCTTTCCAACGAGCTTTTCCGTACCCATCGACCCGTCAACGTTTCATAGGCTAAAACCCATTCGATGCGCTTTAATAAAAACCTACTTACTATTTTTTACTCCCCCTCTCTCTCTCTCTCTCTCTCTCTCTCTCTCGCAGCCTCCGATCGCTTCGCTCGGCTCGTCTCCCGTTGCCCGTCTCCCTTTCCGGACCGCCACTCGACCGAGCTCCAGCTTCATTCGACGCGTGGCGCCGGTTATAACGACAAAGGAAAGCCGCGTGCGTTGGACGAAACGATCTCACGCTGGCTTACAGTGCAACCATTCCACCTACGAATTTCACGTTTTTTCGAGAATAACTTTCGACAGCAGTGGAACGGCTTTAAACACGCGATAAAGCCGCAGCGCGTAACAACGAAGCGCCTGCGATACGGAGAAAGCTTCGGAGAAACATAAGCTCGGGTATGTACGTCCAATACTCCAAGTACTGACGACAAACGCAAGCTCCTAGCGAGAACGGATGTCAGGTAGTTTTCGGAAGATTCGGTTCCGAAGGCCTCGCCTGAAAATACTTGCGAAGAAGCTCAGGTACCCTGGAACCTATTGGCTTGTGGATTTCTTACAGAAGCAGACATCTATCTAACAATTCGAATATCAGATTCAAAATATTCCCCTCTTCCAGGTGCATGCGTTAAGGAGATATCATTAAACTTCAGGACGAAAGATGTGCACGGATTTAGTGTCACACGCCCACGCACACGTGTGCACAGATTCAATGAATATCCCTCTTCTAGGTGCATGCACGAAATAGACATCATTAAACACTCCAAAACGAAGACGTGCACGCATATTTAGCGTCACGTCCCCGTGGAAATTGAATCGAGTCATCTGAACGGCGCTGACGGATGTTATGTTATGAAAAGATTGATTCGTCGAAGCGATGTGTTTCCAGAGAATTGATCATCCGATACTTAGATAAACAGTATTTTCAACTTTTCGAGTGGGGGTTGACAAAAAGAATGAAAGATTGATAGGCGTATCAAGGTCAGTATCCACATCGGGAAGATCCGTCCAAAACGGATGTCGGAGTAAAACGGTGTTTAAAATTTTTTCGCGACGCATCATGGTAGATGACCACAATTTGAACATCAACGATCGAGGATATCAAGGTCATGAAAATGTGAGGGATTCATCGTTCTTACCCAGTAAAAAGTTCTCCGTCAACCTTTACACAAAATTAGTGCTATTTCTACACACTCCGCGTGTAGTGATAAGGTAACACAGCTCTATGTTACAAGTAGCGCAAACAATGGTAGAGCAACAGTTAAATAGTGTTACTTTACCATCAAGTAACATTTTTATGCGTTGAGAACCGGACTCTGAGAACAACACTAACGATTGTGTCGAATGAACGCACTACGATGCTGAATATTCTGCACTAAAATGTGTACACTTTACACAATAACGGAGAATGATGTACCGTGTACGAGGTTGGTTGATGGTAAACGGCCAATCTCTTCGGCCTGAGTTGGTGCGAAAATTTGTTAAACGGTTATAGACATTCGCAAACGAATTTTCAAGAGTATGTACGCGAAACGAGTTCATAAGAGCTGGCCTATCCGTAGTACATGCGTGTCAGCTGGATTTCGGGCGAGGGACCCTTCCGTCGATTGGCACATGATTAAAATGCAGCGAGAAAATACTGATCGCTTCCATAACGAGGTCAAGTCGCGTGCCACCATCACTTCATTCTCGTTCTCCGCGCCGTTTCACACCCTCGAGCTTCGTCGAATCGGTTTTAAGCGATGCTGAGCGCACGCAGCACTACGCCCGCTCCCGTACACATCGTATCTTATTTGCATCTCGTAATGACTCCGGTTCACCCACCGCGTTCAATGATCGACAGCTTGGAACTCGAGGACTCGGAGCGCGTTATGTAATTTTGCTTCCGAAACGAGACCCGAATCCTCGTCGCAATTGATACAATAAGTACGTATTAAATCTGGCGCTGACTTTCATTTCCGACACGAAACTTAGCGATGCAAGGCATCTAGGCTTATTTGCGTCTAGACTAGAAACTCCTAAAGTTAATTGCAGGACAGAGAAATGTTCAGGTAAGACCTACATTATTCATTTGCGGTGCAGGTACATGGGTACACAGTTAAAGAATTCCCCTCGTTGTGTGAAGTGTACAGATTTTTGTGTAGAATATTCAGCATCCAACACAATCGTTAGTGTTAACACAGTGTAAACACAGTTAGTGTTGTGTGCACAGTCCTTTTCTCAACACGCAAAAATGTTATTTGATACTAAAAGTAACACTTTTTCAATGCTACCTTAACATTGCTTTGTGTTACTTTCAACGCACAACTGTGTCACCTTATGACTACACACTGACAGAGTTGTGAACATAGTAATGTAGCTCTAATGCATTGCCCATCACTTTGAACAATGTACCTATTTCGGACGAATTCTACATCACAAATTACAAAAGTAACGTCTAATGAATGAGTGCTTTCGAGTGGATGAATCATAACAAAGTCAAATAACCTCGTACAGTGGCAATCCTACAAACAAATTTTCCAAACAACATTGATTGTACTTTTAGTTTATAGAATCAGAAACCATGATAAATTTATCTTGGAAAAAATTATTGCTAACTGTTTTTTTTTTTTGGAAAGAAGTTAAAGCTCAACTCAAATGGTGTTCCTCGGAAAGTGGCCCTTCTGCACTGCGCGCGGTACTTTTGGATCTATTTGGACCTGCTACTCCCTGACGTTTGATTTTGCCTCTTGTCCCCAAATTCTTAAGAGATATTGTAACAAACCACGCGTCATCGGAAAAAGAATCCATTGGTACTTTCACGTCCGTTCCATGTGCAGTATGCCTATTTATGACACGAGTCGCGAACCCCTACGCTCGATTGTTTTTTTTTTTTTGCCAATCCGCTAGGTGGATTTATTTTCCGATACGAGTGCTCAACATTGTTGAGATGGGACCATTTTTTAACATAGGAACAAAAATAACGTGTGCGAATTTGTTGGACTATGCTTCTAGGACAAAAACATGTATGTTTGACGAGCGTGGGGGAGGCAAATTAAAAAATACACATGTTCGAGCGTGCACGCATGCATACTTGGAGCCTCGGATAGCAAATCTTTCTAGAACTACAAAGGGCCCTTCCTCGTTTGACGCAGCTGAAGATAAATCGTAGGATTCTTCCTGAAACCTATCCGCAATATCGCGTATATTTACGGTCGGGGTGCTTCGGGGTGGAAAGCGGGCCAACAGGGCTGGATATGCCGCCGGGGAGGCAAGCCAAGAAGGCAGTTCCTTGGCGAAGCCGAGGGCCTTCGGCTGTGCTGCTCAAAAACATTCAAATTAATTCCGCTCGACTTGGTCCAATGATGGCGGCCAGTGTTGCGTAACCGAAGACGAGTTCCGGGCCGCACGCACGAGGTTCCCGCCATATCGCGCTTACGCATCGTTCGTGTTTTGCACGTTTTTGAAATATTTAAAAGAGATCGTTGTGCACTACGAATCGCACTATGATAGTAAACTGTGCAAATGCTCCCTATATCGTTGCGTATCGTGGAAAAAAACCCTATATCTACCGGGTCAAGCCAGGGCAAACCTACATTTTCCTAACAGATCGAAGTTTTCAGCCTGATGGGTCGATTCGTTCGCAACTCTATCATTGACTATTCTACTGTACGAATAAATATTTTTTTACAACGTACTTAGAAAATAGGTGTCACAGGGACAATGTGTTTTTTCGTTACGTTTCGCTTACCACTTTTCGCTGAACTTCGACATGGCCCAACTATTCGCAAGAAAAATCATTTTTTTGTCATCAAATTCAAAATAGCGAGTATACGCAACTGCACGATTCAACTGCGCCATTTTGAACCGAAAGAGAAGATCGGAATTGTTGCAACTTCGAATTTCAAGTTTGGAGCTGGAATGCGGGATATGTTGTTTTATTCGGTGTATCTTCGCCAGTACTGTCGGCAGCCGATGGAGCGGCGAGCCAAACAAGAGATACGACGACCCTGCGAGCGTATAAACCCTCTATATACGTGTATACACGGGTCCTTGTAACGATAGCGAATTGACCCCCGATCGTATGCAAACGACGATGCATTCTCGATGGCTAGCAATAAACTTACGGAATTATACTACTACTGCATTCCTCGAGTTAGTTCCCGCTGCGCTTATTGTATACGTCCACCGTCGTCTACACGGAGTCACCGCATGCCGATGCATATGTATACGCGGATGTGGGAATACAATTTGTATATTTAATGTTGTAGTTCGCGGATACACCCAGAGACATGGTGCCTAGTCAGGGTAACAGTTATTCGCGAAAATCACTTGGAACTACTTTTTCTAGTGACTACGACCACATGTCTGGTAATAGTAACTTGAGAACGTAGTTACTGTAACCGATTTGAGCTTTCTGGTTGCAATGGCTAGGTAACGTAGTTTAAATTGACCTTGACTGTGTAATTTCGTTACGATACATCCCTCGCTCTCTCTTTGATAAATTAATTAAAATCCCTACCAAAAAACCTGATACAATCATGCTGTCAAGTTGATGTCTTACAAAAAAAATGGAGAGGCTATGAGATTTGGTAAAAAATCGAGTTTGAGATTTTTTACTGGTTCACAGAACGTATATCAGAAGAGAGAGAGAGCAGCAAGCCTCGGATGCTGGAGCCTGGAAATGGCGTGATAATGGTCAGCGGAACAGGAGCTCGTGTACGTTTGTTTGGTATTTCAGTATATTCTCGTTTCAAGCCTGGATTCCCTTACGATAGGGTGGCGGAGCCCCACAAATGTCGAACGCCCGAAATTTTTCCATTTTATCTCACCGTTGCGCGGACGACTGTAGTCAAATTGCACTTTACGTTTGCGGGCATCGCTCGCGGTACATTTATCCGAGCAATAAATTATAATAGCCGACACGGGACATGGGACAATCACAAAAAATGTCAGTGACAAATTTCGGGAGAAAGAATGAGAGAAAACGACCTCGAGATTGGAGTTCCGTTCGCACGGACGTTCCGTGGAATAAGTGTACATATATCACGTGCCCAGGCCAAGAAACGATGCGACGGATACCTAGTGAGCGAACGGCGAAGGGATGCCGCGTTACAGAAAGAATGGTTTGCGGGTTGGCGGATCTGGTATAAATTCCCGCAAAATAAGCCTCGAAGGTATTTCTCGAATAGGTGAAAGATATGTTGGCGGTTGGGAACAAAGCGGAGTAAGGAGAATTTGTCTGCCGATGACGTGGCGCGGCGGCGCTGGGGTAGAGCGCGCATAGTACAAGCGCCTCCATCTATCAACACTCCGGGAAAACACATCAATCCGCTGTTTATACCGTGTCAGAGGATTTCGAATGTAGGCGAGGGGCTTTTCGACAGAATGTGAGAGAATCCCCTGGCATTGAAAAAGATTATTCGATAAAATGGTTGGATCAAGTTGTTTAACTTTTTCACAATCGAATCGGTTCGAAAAATATATACAGGCAGTTGGAAAAGTCTGGAAACGGTCAAATATCTCGAAAACGAAAGGTTACCCTGAAAAATGTTCCGGACCATTGTTGCAGGGTTTCAACAGTTTGATTCAATGATCATATCCGTTTGACCTTGAGTAGAGGCGCCAAAACGAGATCGATATCAACATGATTTTTTTATTCAGAACACTCCATTTTTATGGCACGGTAACAAAGATGGCAGCAAGACGTTTCCAAAACACTATTTGAAGGCCTATTTTGGTCGAGAATTGCCCGAGCTACGAGCTTTGGAACTTGCGGTGACGTCAGCACTAGTGTTATCCAGCATGCACCGCGCGGAGATTACATGTTCGGCACTAATGCTGGCGGCATGCCGCGGCACCGTAAGTTCTAAGACTTATAACTCAGACAATTCTCAACCAAAATAGGTCTTCGAGTAGTGTTTTGGAAACGTCTTGCTGCCATCTTTAATACCGTGCCACAAAAAATGGGGTGTGCTATTCAAAAAAATAATGTTCATTTCAATTTTGCCTTCACGCCTCTATTCAAAGTCGAACGGGTGTGATCATTAAATAGGACTTTTGAAACCCTTCAACATTGGTCCGAAACATTTTTCCGCGCAACGTTTCGTTTTCGAGATACTGACCGTTGCCAGACTTTTCTAACACCCTGTATATCTTCTCCTCGCAATCGGTGCGAATGTACAGCTTTGTCGAGTCTGTTTATTTAATTGGATGTTGGCACTTGGGGCGTCGATGCTAGTCTTACAAAGGAAGGCATTGTTACTTGTACAACGGTAACACGAGAAAATACAGAGTTTCAAGAAATGTCTGTTCGCCACTTCGTCGGATGACTCTTCAGCTCACGTTCGGCGAAAATCACCCCCTGCAGGACTGACTTTGGTTTATAGATTCAAGGTCAAATGAAAAGGAACAAAAATGTGGGAGGAACGTTAGTCGCCAACGAAGCGTTCCTCGATATATTACGAATTACTGGCTGAAACTTTGAGAATAAATAGTGCAATCGGCAAAAAAAGCTACGGTTTTTCGCAATACAAGATGAATCACTTTTACCGTAAAATCCAAATCCAAAATGGCACGCAGATTTCAAGAGCTCTTCCCAGCCAAACGAAGAAGTACATTTGTCATGAAGTTGCTCGTAGAGTAGCATGCCAGAGTCTCAGAAATGCTCACCAGATCCATATGGATCGACTCAACAACGAATCTGACCCCATGTACAGATATGTAGATTGGACTAAGTGTATCAGTGCGAAAGGTTATGGGTGTGATAACTGTTAATATACAAGTGTCGATCAATGTTATGATTACTCGATTCTAATGGCCCCCATGATTACCACGATTATCCGCTCGTCACAGAACAATGAGGGTCGAAGTTGATTTCTTTCAAGGTTGAACTACGACCAACTTATGTTCCTAAGCTTTTTAAACTTATTGTGATTCCGAAAATTCCACAGCATCGTAGGTCAACGGTAGACGAGGCAAACACTTACAAGGAAACCTTGCGAACCCGAACTCACCGATTTCAATGATTTTGATATATGTTGTAGAACATCGAAAAATAAGAGACACGTATTTTTTTATACGTGCTCTTAAGCCCATTTAGGGGTGAAATCTACCCTCAAAGCTCACCCTCAAAAAGTCTTTTTTCGAAATATCTCTGCTTCTAATTGGTATTTCGCGACGGAACAAAATGGAAAATGCTCTTTGCGGCAAGGCGGAGCTACTAGACATTGTTATGCCCACGAGGGTTGCAACCCCTATTTTTTATACCGGAAAAACCACATTTTTCGAAGATATTTTCGTTGTACTGATTCTAATATTGACTTGAAAATTGAAAAATAAATATTCTGAGTTGTGAAATAAAGTAAATAAGTTTACGTGTTCGAGGATTTCGCGTTAACTACCCCCAAACACGGTTACTACCCCTTCAAACATTGGTCATCTGCAATAATGAAAAAAATGTTTTTCTCAAGAGAAATACGAATGAGATATGTTTTGAGAGACACGTATTTTGTTATACGTGCTCTTAAGCCCGTTTAGGGGGTGAAATCTACCCTCAAAGTTCACTCTTAAAGTCTTTTTTCGAAATATCTCTGCTTCTAATTGGTATTCCGCGACGGAACAAAATGAAAAATGCTCTTTGCGGCAAGGCGGAGCTACTAGACATTGTTATGCCCACGAGGGTTGCAACCCCTATTTTTTATACCAGAAAAACCACATTTTTCGAAGATATTTTCGTTGTACTGATTCGAATATTGACTTGAAAATTGAAAAGTAAATATTCTGAGTTGTGAAATGAAGTAAATAAGTTGACGTGTTCGAGGATTTCGCGTTAACCCTCCCCAAACACGGTTACTACCCCTTCAGACATTGGTCATCTGCAATAATGAAGAAAATGTTTTTCTCAAGAGAAATACGAATAAGATATGAATTGAGATATCGAATATCTTATATTTAAAGTCATTTATCACGAGGCAATAATTTCTTCATAAAATGAATCATCTTGGTCAAGATAAACTATGATTCGCGAGTGATTTTTTATTCCATCAATTCGTCTTTTCGTCCGATAATTTTTTACGATACTGCTTATCAGTTTCGATTATTCGTTTCGTTACTCATCGGTCGGGTATATATGTCGTAAAACTCCATGCTCGGGAATAAGTGTAGTCTTTTAGAAGCATTGAGTAGGTTTGTTCCTCCATCCGGACTCAACAATGAGAATCAATCCTTTGACTGTTATACATTTATTATCCGCGTTTTTTCAAAATATTCAAATACAAGATGGAACGGCCAATCATAGAGAAATGGAGTTAGCAGAATCGATTAAAGATATACTGTTAAGTGCCACAAATGATTTCAATGACGTAGATATGATTATCGAAGAGACATTACATTTTCAAGAACAGTACAAAGATCACGCAGCAAAAATAGTTGAAGATACAATACAGCATCATTTTCCTGATTCTGTTGAAGCACCAACGAATCATTGTACAGAATGCTGTTCGTGGTAATCAGAAGTTATCAACTTCGGAAAATCGTATTCATATTATGTACATATAAAAATACTCAAATATTCGAAATCAATTTGGTTTTTTCAAAGTAAAGTGCTCACAGGTCTCATTTTTGATTTTTTATTTCAACAATTATGGAAATCAGGTTCAGCTGCACATGTACTGACCCAGAAAACTTCAATACAAAAAACTAGAACTAATTCTATTGCGAATGAATATTTTTCAAATTCTTAATTGAAAGTGTATTATTCTATAAATTCATGACAATAATGGTAATCTTCATAGAAATGTTTGAAACATAATGATTTCTTACACCAGCCGCATCGTATCATAGCAATATTCTCACATCCGCTTATTCCGCATCGTATGTCGCACGAATCCCCGAAACTAAAATCTACGGGATTAACGAATTCCTGTGGTTTTTCATCAATATAACCACTTTTGTACCAGGAATATTTAAAAAGATTTTCATATCGTGGTGAAGATAGCTGATTGTGGGCTAAAGATTGGAGTTTGATAATGTTATTCCTCAAATGCAGATTTAAATCGTAATTCATTAAAATTACATTATCAGAAATACGTCGAACATAATTTTTCCATATGCGAAACCCAAACACATCAAGTGGTTGTATTTTTCCTGTTGTACCGGTTGGTATTTTTTTTATAGTTATTATTTTGTTTTCCGGCATTGTTTCCTGTATTACTGCATCGCAGTGTCCACTCCATGAATCAAGTAACAATACAGAGTGATGACCCACATTCGGATAAAATACTTGTTCTAACCAAATCTTAAAAAGGTCTGAAATTACAAGATATTCTTATAAAATCATTCAATTAATCATAGTTTGGTGATAATAATTATTGTGAGTGTGCTTACTTGTAGTTAACTTTCCAGATGTAGATGCCTCCGCATGTACATTATCTGCACGGAATAATGTTGTTTGTACGATAGGGCCGAATCGACCACTTGGCTCCTTTAACACCAGAAAAAGAGGTGATAGGAGTTTTCCTGTAGCTGATATAAGTGGTTGAATGGTATAACTGTGAGTTGTCGACGAAACTGACTGTACTAAACATTGCACTTGCTTCTCTCCTTCAACAGCTAACGTTCTTCCAGAGTGCATTTCCAATTGGAATCCACTTTGATCTGAATTATATAAATTCTCAACTCCAATTATAGGTATAGTTGTTTTAATGTCAGTTACAAACTGATTTGCTTTACTTTTGAGTTCTGACTCACTGTCCAAAGTTTTTCTAGTGACAAATTTATTTATTTTTCTTGATACTATTCGATGGGCTTTTTTAAACTTCAAAAGCCAACTTTCAGAAGCCTTGAATCTGAAATCTTCAGAGCCAATTTCTTTTTGAGCGTGCAAAGCCCATCGCCGTAAATCTCGATCATGAATAATTGAACCACCTTCAAGAGCAGCATTGAAATTATCTAATACATGTTGACAAATTCGTGCAATTTTTTCCCTGTAGGTACCACCCTTATTTATCTTGTTAGCCCAACGATGTAGTTGAGTTTTAGATTTGACTTTTCTGAATCTTCTTTGTACAGTTTCGATTTTCAAGTTTTTATTTTTCCCACTTCTCCAATAATCCAGTGCTCTCTGTTTATAGTCAAAACTCACTTCTTCTTCATCATCTGTACAATGATTTGTTGGTGCTTCAACAGGATCAGGAAAATGATGCTGTATTGTATCTTCAACTATTTTTGCTGCGTGATCTTTGTACTGTTCTTGAAAATGTAATGTCTCTTCGATAATCATATCTACGTCATTAAAATCATTTGTGGCACTTAACAGTATATCTTTAATCGATTCTGCTAACTCCATTTCTCTATGATTGGCCGTTCCATCTTGTATTTGAATATTTTGAAAAAACGCGGATAATAAATGTATAACAGTCAAAGGATTGATTCTCATTGTTGAGTCCGGATGGAGG